>JAJHJA010000278.1:0-535578 GCA_021202915.1 Heliconius himera | reverse complement strand
TCCGCGCAGGGCCAAAACTTACACCACACAAAGAAATTTAAAAAATCTAACTAATCTACTAATTGAATAAGCTAAGAGAACTAAAAAAGTATAAATTAACTAGAGGGCGCGCGCGGCTTCGCCCGCTTATTAGGAGTGAATTCTAAAAAAAACCACGAAACACGTGTTCAATAAAATATTTTTAACAGTCTGAATTTAATTTTTTATAAAAATCGGTGGCAATTTAAAGATTTTTCCATATAAACTTTTAACCTCTTATTTGAACCCTTAGGGGGTGAGTTCTTAAAAACCATGAAACACGTGTTCAATGAAATATTTTTAAAAGTCTGAATTTCAAATTTTATAAAAATCGGTACAGATTAAATTTTTTTTCCATACAAACTTTCAACCTCTATTTCATCCCTTTAGGGTTAAAATTTTTCAAATTCCCTTCTTAGTGGATGTCCAGAATATGAAAATAAACATCTGCCCAAATTTCACGTTTCTACCATCAGCGGTTACGGCTCTGCGTGCGTCTTACCTCAGTCAGTCAGCACAAGTCCTTTTATATATATAGATAAACAGCAAATAATTACATAACAACTAGCAGTAGATCGAAAATGTATGAAATTCACAAAACCGTCAACGTCGTCTGCCCGTTCGGGTCGGTCATACCGTGCGGCTCGTGGGCTAGGGCATTTTGAATCAGTGATATCTCCTTAAATATTTATAATAATTATATACAGTAAAGTATAATTTCAATCTAGATGAAATGCTTAAGATGACTATTATATTTATTTTGATAGCAGAATTTTTTATATTTTTTTTAAAGGACAGTATTTTTGTAAAACATAATTTTTATGTGTCTCATAACATTGAGTCAGCACTCGTCATTTAAGAGTTCAGAAAACTCATTTTATGCGACCTCTTCTTCAAATAACAAAATTCTTTGTTGCCTAGGAACGGTTGCTTAACGACGGATAAAATAACATGCCAAAATAAATTGCATGTGAAATTTAAAGGTATTTTAATATATATAACAAGAATATTACAAATATGTGAAATAAAAAGTAACCTATGACCATCACAAGACCATTAAGTATCTCTGTATGAAATTTTATAACAATCGGATCAGCGGTTTGGCCCTGATTGCTACACAGACAGACAGACAGAGTTACTTTCGAATTTATAATATAGGTATGGATTAACATGCTGCATGCATGCATGCATGCATATTTCTTACAAACTAATATATTCCATTATTAACCATAAAATATCAATTATATAATCGTTAAAATTAACAAATTTGTTCAAATCAATCACAAATCTGACTATAAAATATTTAATATATATATATACTAAAAATATTTGCTGAGGACGCACAACGCTAGAAGAAACGTCCTTAAAATGAAATATTTTGCATTATTAATGTTAATAGTATTGGCAATGTCCTATGAGGGTCTTTGTGACGTCTGTAAGTAAATTGTATTTGTAACAGCGTATTTAGATATTTTAAAAAAAATTCTAGCTTCACGCTGTATCACGCTATTTCCACACATCATAGGATAGACAGAGAGAACCTGGTAACCTAGTGTTATGATACTCCGTACGCATTAAAAAACTTCCATTTCGCACTTTTTGTTGACCATCGCATCAAAAACCAGAACAAAAGTAAATAGAAGGTTGAGTGGTAAAAATGTATATAATATAAGACCAAATTCTTGCAGAAGTCCTTCTCCGTGTATGCTGCATCCCCTTGGAATCAACTCCCTAACCCTATCATGAGAAGCCATACTCTAATGTACTTTAAACCAGAATTAAAAAAAAATTACTCGCTACTGAGAACAATTAAATTATGTTCAGCCAGTGCTTTAAAAAATAGCAACTGCGTTTCATTTTTCTTTTCTTTTAATTCATCTAAATATATATTTATCTATATATAAAAAAAACGAAAGATCACTCACTCACTCACTCACTCATCACGAAATCTTAAAAACGACATCTGCTAGGAATGTCAAATGTTGCATGAGCTTTAAATATAGAACATAGGTTATCACTGAAACCAGAATTTGCAATATTTGGCTCCTAAGAGTTTGTCTCCTAAGAATTTTATATGGACTATATTTATAGGACGTAGGTACCCACTAAGACAGGAATTTTCAATATTTGACCTTTAATGGTTTGCCTTAAAGGTTGATGTTTTGTATAAAACGTCGTTACTGCAATTGCTAGAAGTCTTAAATTTTGCATGGGCGTTTTTTATAGTACGTAGATGCACGAAGATACAAATTAATTTCAAATACTAAGACCACCGATTCAAACGGATCTACGTTGTATGCGAACAAGTGGTGCGAGAAGGAGTATTCTAAATAACTAGCGATGTGATAAAAAAAAAACAAATTGGGCCAGGTTTCTTTCGCCTCATAAAGAAACATTTTTTAGGAATAGTTCAACAGAAGACACAAGTTTATTTCAACACTGGTCGACGTTTTCCCGAGAAAGTCCTGCACAGCTAGAGTATACAATGTGTGATATCATCTGCATACGCTGGCTGATGCTGGGACAGCACGCAACCTTGGGGGACACCAGCGTTTCAGTGGTAATATTCAGGGCGGACACTGTGGACACTGTAGACACTGTACAAAGACTTTTCTACGTTAAAAAAAGATAAAAATTGCTCTTTTCACTATTTCGAAATTACAGATAGTTTTAGAGAAAAACGTATTTAATACATTAGGCCGGCTAACAGCTATATCAATTCATGTTTCATTTTATGCCTTACTTTCAGCATATAAATAAGTATATTCGTTATCTTTTGCCGAACTAGTTTTGATGCAGCAAGTAAAGGCATTTTAATGTCTAAAGAATATTCTTTAAAAAAATGTGTGAAATCTGTTCCTATTCCTAAAACCAATGAGTACATGGCTCTGGAGGTGTGTAACAAATTTTACCTTTCTATTTACGCAACACAATTTATTGGTTTCTTTTTTGTATTTCAATGCCTTACAGTATTGGCCAACTAAGTTCATAGGTCCAATAGCGACGCAGCTGTAGGCACTGTAATCAATTAACATATCGTAACAGAAAGCAGCTTGATTCAAACTTGCACCTATTTTTACCCCGACGTTTTTATCGTTACTCCACTCCAATGGGTCAATCGTGATGTATAATGTTCCCTCCTAGATAGATAAACAATAAACAGTTTTTCAAAAAATTAAACATCTAACTTCTTATTATGAATAAAATTATTTGACTATATTGATGTGAAAATATTTAATTTGGGTTAAAGTAGTTCTGAGTGATAATCAAACCCGACAGGTACTGTTGCTTTTTCTGTATGAAATCTTCCAAATTTTTTTTTAATACTAAATGGTACTATGCTTGTTTTATATACATAGAACTTATTGATTTTTGTAGATAACATTTTTTATGTCTTACAGTTTAATAATTAACTTTTATTGTCCCTTGAAAATATAATAAAAGAATAAAATAATTTCTTTCAATCATTCATTTTTTTTATAAAATTACTTCAAAAATCTTAAATAAAAACTAATTTTTAAAATAGATTATCAAAAGTACAATCAAAAATACAAAATTCAATAAAACATTTAAAAGGGGATTTTAAAGTAAACTATAATTTCATTAACCTATCAACATTGCGGATTGCACTTCCAACGGCCAAAACGGCAGTGATGAAATCAAGCGTTTATTTGTACGGAGCCACTCGTCCGTATTGGGATCATCCGCGGATATTTGCGGGTTTCGATTAAAATCTGAAAAAGCTGTATTAAATGAGCAAAGGCAGCGTTCGCGGTCAAGTTTTGGTATTGGATTCGCATTCGGTTGAGCTTCGAGGATTTTTTTTTCGAGCTTTTTTTTATACTTGTATCGTGTAAAAGTTCGTTTGTGTAAATTTTACGGAATGTATTTTGGAAAGTGTTGGATTGATATCTTAAATTTGACAAGTGTTTGATTTTGTTTTTTTTTTAACTAAGAATCGCTGATTTTGATTTGATTTTAAACTCTGGTGTCGAGGTTAAGCGCGGCGTTGAGTTCTGCCACTCAACACGCAATGCCTCCAGAATTCGGCAGAAAGTGGGGAACGGAGTGTCTTAACACTTGGTTCCCTCTGCCTACCCTGCTGTGTGCAGGATACAGCGTAAAGCTAATTTAATATAATTTAATTTTTTACAATGTTATTTTCTACAATTTAGTAATTGTTTAAATTTGTACACATTAATATAATTTCAAAGTCAGATCTATTTTTTTTAACTATTTTTTCTACAAAAAATATGTAAATATTTTTTTTACACAAAAGGCGAACAAATTAAAATCCTCCAAACACGCTAATCACTCCCCTCCCACCGCATATCCGATATTGGCGTAAAGTCCTGTATCAATTAACAGAGTGGTGTATCCGCACACTATTGACAAAGCGGCGCGGTGTTTGCCCGCTATGAGACCGGTAATTAGCGACGAATGCAACCGCTACCAATGACAATCTGTTTGATCGGTTTTCACGCAGTGTAGAAATTTTACGTTTCGTTTGGTTTTTTTTTTATGTTGGGAAGTATTTTTTTTTATTAAACCTACGTTTGAAAGATATCCTTATATTTTTTTGCTGTTCGTTCACGCTGGCTAGAAAGAGAAAACCTGGGATGTGGCATCCCAGGTTTTCTCTTTCTAGCTGTTGAGATGCTTCGTTGCAATTAAGACTTTCATGTTGAGTGGCGGACTTTAACGCCGCGCTTTGCCTCGTCACCAAAGCGACGAGATGAAAATGTCAAAAAATTGTTTCATAATCGTCAATACCATTTTTAGAGACCTGTCTACGACTATAATTATATTAGTTGTGGGATCGTATCCCACTCGAAGAAATGAATTATATTCATTTTCTTACTCACAATACAAACCGCGACATTGATTTCCGCCATTTAAGACGCATAATCTTGGAAATGTCTAGCATAAGACATATCTCGAAAATGGGGCTAGCTTAGGAAACAAGATATCACACTAGGTTCCCTCTGCCTTCCCTGTGAAGTTAAAAAAAATATTTTACCAGCTGATATACAATAGTCTGTGACCGCAGTCAGCTTGTTAAATCGCTTCACAAACAAAATTGGTAGCACATGTATTGAGTATAAACGCGATAGTGTTAACGCGATCTCATTTATGTGATAGGTGACGAAATGTATGCGAAATTAATTGTATATTTAATTTTGTTTTATATGTTTTTTTAGGTTTTTAGTCATGTTAAAAGCTAGATTTAGACGAAGTCATGAAGAAGGATATTTCGTTTTCGTTAGTAGTTTTAATGTTTAACCAATTTAAAAAAGGAGTGTCTGGGTCCGACTGTAGGTTTTTTTACGCAATTACTCCATCAAATATAATTTCATGAGTTAATATATGTTTTTAATTTATTTTATTGCAGACTTAATCACGTTTAAATTGCTTCCTTATAACACTACGGTAACACAACTTCCTTAATGTTTTTCTTATAAGAGTTACAACTTACAAGAGAGAACTGAGTGTTGAAACACTTCCATCTCTCCTTTTCCACATATTTTTAAGAAATTTGTTTTAGAAGACATAATACTATGTTTTTTTAAACGTTTAAAAAAAGTCCCAAATAGGAAATCGACACACACATTCTAAATATTTATATTTTTTTAGTTTCACGCTTTAACCTATGTAGCAACAAAGAAGTTACAGCGCGAATGACTCAAAAGTTCATCCCAGCAGTCCAGGTATTTGAGTGTTAAGTGGGGTACTTAAGATCACATTTTTGTTTACAGAGTGGAGAAATAAAAACAATCCATTCTTCCGAGTGGAATTTGAACCATCAACCACTGCGCTTACAGTTAGATGCAATTTCAATTATATGTCAAAATTCTTAGAAAACTGAGGTGAAATACTATTTATTCATAAATTTTATTACTGCAGAAAATTTAATTTAAATATTGTAATATGAAATACAACTTGCCCGGCCTTAGTGTAAGATGTATTATATATGTAGAGAAATATAAAATAAAGAAAAATCTAGATTTATAATGTTTAAAGATTATTAACTTACTTAGTTTTACGCTTTATTTGTACCGGGGTAGTCAGAGAAAACACCAAACGCTACGGGCATATGTCTTTTGCCTCGTCCACGTCGACCTCTTCGTACAGGCCCTACAGGGGATCCTGCTCCAGTTATTAATATTGTGTTAAATTAAAATTAAATTTTCATTTTTGTTTGGAATTTGGCAAAGTTGAAAATTCCTTACTACTTTTCCCATAAAATATAAGGAGTGTGCTTGTGCAAAATACACTCTGCTAAAAAGAATATCATTATTTGCTTAAAGCAATAAGACCACCTTTGTATACGTGTTTTTTTCTTTTTTCATCTTTTTTGTTAATTTTATATATATCTTTGTTTTATATGTGCAGTAAAGTTTATTCTATTCTATTCTATTATATATTTTTTAGATTCAAAATCTGTATAATACCCAATTATAAAAAAATCAATCAGACAAAGGGGAATACTAATTTTCGTTACAAATCATTTCAGAATATAGACCAAAGAAATTAAATTATCTTAGGAAAATCATAATTAAAGTTAAATATAAATTCGCAATGACGTCGTTTTCAGTGATTTATTGTCTGTATTTCCTTTAAAAATCATATTTCAAACTGTTTATACGCTGTGTGTACATATTTTAACGCTTTTAACGACGTAAGTGTGTTCTGCATAATTTAGGTAAGAATGAGGTCTATTACCTTATTAAAGTTTTATTAGTAACATTAAATTTATAATAATAAATTTTATTTCTAAATATATAATTTAAATGTTAATCTATTTATATTTTTATACGACGCTACCATGTTACAAAGTAAATGAAGAAAATATGGGCTATTTTATTATACTTTCCTATTGTTGGTCGATATTACTATTAAATGTGGAAAAAGTGAAAATAAAATCAAGAAAAGAAATTAAATTAAATTTTCAAGACTTCTAAAGTATAGTGCAATGTCCTAAAATTAATATAAACTACTTGTTAAAAACTAATATTTCAAAATTTTATTTTTTTTATTTAATTGTCTGCTTGTTAAGCCAACAACAAGAGAATGATTCTAACCCCGGTACCATTTCACAATCCAGTGTATCAATATATAACAACTCGTCTTGAAATTTTACTCATACAGTAAGTAATTAAAATAAAATAATAATTGAATTTACCTTTTCTAACGCCTACTTGTTGGGCCTGTGTCTCCACGCAAGCCTTACCAAAGACCGTATCATTTGACACACAACTCGAGATCAATAAGAAACGAGATATTGGAAAAATAATAATTAAATAAATCGATTGGTTTTAGTGCCTTACTATTTTGTGTTGTTAGTAAAGATGGAATCAAGTTTTAATTCGGTAGTTTCCATCCAGATTTTTTACTTTCCAGATGGAAAGTAAAGAATCTGGATGGAAACTATTCTATATTGTAAATATCAAGTAAATATCTAGATAGATGTATCTTGTGGTGGTATAAAATTTTAATGGCATTATCATTAAATAAACAACTGTATATTAGTGAAAGAGTGTTAACTTATTCCATTTTCTTCTCCTGTCCGTGTTATGTGATGGAACCCAACGCCGCACTTCATCGTACCAAAAAGAGTGGAATAAAAAAAAATCATTGCTATGAGTAGGAATAGAGGTTGCACGTTAATAGAAAGAAAAGTTATTCCTTAAATAATAGTAGTGGGTAGGCAAAGAGAAACTGTGCTTAAGATACTTTATTCTCTATTTCTTGTTTAACTTATGACATATTTTTTCTTATTACCGAAAGAGTGTGAAAACGAAAATGGTTTATTACTATTACACCTTTTATTATTAGTTTGGGCTGAACCCACAAACGTCGTGCTTACATTAAAACGTAATGCCTCTACACTACACTGGCTTCATAATTTTTAAGGCACTTCATTGTATATTTCTTTGCTTCATGCTGTATCTCGCATATAGCAAGATAAGCAAAGGGAACCTGGGAATTCTATTGTTAGGACTTCCGTTCCTATTAAGGCACTTCCGTTCCTCATACATTGCGTGTTGAATGACGGAACTCAACGCCGCTTCCAACCTTTTATTGCATTCATTGTATATAATTTCAATTTCGAAATAATTTATATATTCACTGTAAGCAAAATACTGTATTTCCTTTATTTTTCTAACATTTTTAAGTCTCAATCTCACCTAGAGCGATTAACGCAATCGGTTTATACGATCTAATGGCGGGCGGAGTGGTTTCGCGTGTAGCTTCGCAGGGGGCGACCCTACTTTTAGTTTTTTACGCCGACTTCTAGGTGACACTGTATTGCTTTCATTGTGGATTAAGTTTCAGTGTGTCCTTTACTATATCTTTTTTTTTATTTTGAAGTGTTTTGAGCATTTTTGATATACTTCGAAATAAGAAACATAAAAAAAAAATAATTCAGCTTCACGCTGTATCCCGCGTCCAGCAGGATAGGCAGAGGAAACCTAGTGGTAAGACACTCCGTTCCCCACTTTCTTCCGAATTCTGGAGGAATTGCGTGTTGAGTGACAGAACTCAATACCGCGCTTAGCCTCAACACCAGAGCGAAGAAATGGAAATATAAATTTAAGTAAATATTTCATCTCCTCGAGTGGGGATCGAAACCACAACCAGTTGGTTGTACAGTCACATTTCGTGCCTTAAATCAACTTTATAATACTAGTATATTTAAAAAATAACATATCTTATGATATCTATCTTTATCTGTCAATAAAGATAACAGATATTTTTAAACTATGCATATAAATCTATTCGCGTTTTTACGTTCCATTATAACATTAATATTTTCCTCCTAATAATACCTGTGATAGGTTTATAGCTCTAGTGTCCGGGAAACACATAAATATACGACTAACGAGGCGACGATGTAAAACTTTTATACTAACACTATTATCAAAATTGTGCCAACTAAATGATGTATATGATGAAAGAAACAAAATTAACAATATATAAGTGACAAAAATGTGAATGAAATTGTATTATTAAGTAAAATATATCTCTAATGTGATGATAGTAATAGGTTCAATCACCTGATGAAGCAAAAATGTATGAGAAGAATAAATATAAGTAATATGTGACACCATTGGCACCGCTATGAGGTTAGGTAGATTGTGGGCCCAAATGCTACGAAAATATTTGAATTTATTTTGTTTTCACGTTAGATTGCGCATACAGTTGGATATTAAAAGAGAACCTAGTTTAAATACACTCCATTCCCTTCCTTCCAATATTTTAGTATGAATTGAGTGACAGAATTTAATGATACGCTTTGTCTTGTCATCACAGCAGGGAATTCAGTCCGAGCCCTACTCGGTGCAATGATTTTCTCTCATTTTCTTGCTGTGATATGGTGTTTCGTTGAGTCCACTCTACTCGCAACGACTAGAATTCGCACGGAAAGTGAAAAATGGAGTGTCTAGACACTATGTACTATATGTTTACACAACTATATTTATAAAGCCGCAAAAATATCACAATTCAAGCAACGCAAAATGTTTTTCTAGTATCTATACTAATGTAATAAATATACTAACATCACGTCAATCTTTATAGTTTCACCCACTATACCTGCTTAACTCTTAATTATTTCCATTCAACCACGCGGGCGAAGCCACAGGCAGGCGCTAGTACAGCCGATTTCTACTGCGAGCGAGCCCATTAAGGACTCCGTTGAACTCGCAAGAGTAAGCTGCATACTTGTATTTCCACCAATAAAACGTTGAGAGAGCAGATAGAGTGAAAATAAACTCGCTCAGCTTTATGGAGCGAAGCGAAGTAAATACAATAATAATACAAAACTATTTGTTGATGGCAATTTTAACCTATTTTATTTAAAAAAGGAGTTTCACCTAAGCATTATCCACTCATTTCTCATCCGCAGTGGAACCAGGTCTTGATGTGACATAAATGTCACATCTAAAAGTTCTCCACCGACCTTGTCTGGGCACTAATTATGACGTTCAAGATGAAAGCATCGGAGACGTGACGAATTGAACGTAAAAGAAATCGGGACATCCAATAAAATGGCCAACTATTTTAATGGGGACATTGTTTTTCGTCTATTTTCGTTTAATGCATGATTATTTTTTTTCTTTGTTGAATTTAGAATCTTAGTTGTGTTTTTTTTTTGTATTTTTAAGTATTTTTGGAGACTGTAAGCGCGGTTGTGGGTTCGATTGCTTTGAGGAAATTAAATATTGAATATTTTCATTTCGATCTGGTTAAAAGGCAAAGGGCAGCGTTGAGTTCCTCAATGTCTCCAGAATTCAGCGGAAAGTGGAAAACTGAAAGTAGGAAAGTGGGTATCTTAACACTAGATTCCAAGGTTCCCTGCGGGATACAGGGTGTATCAGAAAAAAAAAGTTTTTTTGGGACTGTTGGACCGTTTGGGTCCATATATACATTTGAACACGACGGGGCTTAAGGAACTACTGGTAAAAGTTGAAGAACGCAAAATTCTATTAATTTTAATCGTTTCCTTGTAACCCAATATATCTGCGTTCTGGTATTTTTAGTGACTGCTATTTGGCGTCCACGGGCAAACCCGCAGCTAAAAACTAGTAGATTCATATTATATATCTGACCATTTTATTGAAGGAAATCGTGTCAATCAGTTAGTATGCAATAAATTTACATTGTAACGCCCATACACTGCAAGGGGCCGTGATGCACTTTGATAATTTATTTGAATATTTCATAGTAATTTATAGACGTGGTTGCAATCCTGGCGTATTTAAGACTGTTTTATGTACATATGTATATTTATAATCACTGAATCAGTGACAATAGTATGTGTATACTACTTAACTATTTTATTGTATATATACTAAGAACTAAAAATTGTGGGGTAAAACATAGGTAAAAGAAGCAAATAAATCCATCAGAAGACTTCTTGACTGTTTGTGTATCTGCTTATCGGTTGTAGTTAAAAGTCTTGAAATAGATGCCATCGTAGCCCAATAACACAAAATATGACTGCAAACGCTACGATTATGGGCTAGATTACCACTTGAGGGACGAGAGAGAGAGAGAGATATGGAACCCAGTATTAAAACATTCCATTTTCAGAAATTTCGTGTTCCGTTACTGTGCTTTGTCTTGTTATCAGAGCGAGTAAATGAGAGTAATTGAGTCCTCAGTGTGGGGACAACCGCTGCATTTTAAATAAGACGCTGTGTGCTGCGACATAACTCATGAAATAAGTAGAGATTAATATCTATCACATTTACTATATGATTTAGAAGCATATACATATATCTTAGCCGGAGTTGGAAAGCCCCAAGTCTCATAATATGCCACAATTATTATATACTCCAGCTGGAATATGTTACCAATTCGCCCTATATACCCCAGAATCCTTTGCAAATAAAAACAATATATTTTTTGAATATTTGAAGAAATATACGCTTGTTTTCAATTATTATGACAGATTATTAAACTGTTTCTCAAATTGTCATTAATCAGTAAGATCAAAAGCAATGTCTTTGGAGCCCCTTAAAAATATTTATTGGCACCATTCCTCAATCTTTAAGACATTATTTATAGCTAATATCGACTTTGTATTTTTATTTTGTGAATTATTATATTATATAGATATTTAAATTAATTTTGATATATTCAGTTTTTTTTAAGAGAGCTGTGTGTTACATATATAATATTTACATATTTGTATGTTGGTATTTGTACATTTTTTTAAAGATAAATCATGTCGAGATTATTACTTTTTAAAATTTAATATGACATTTAAAGGAAAAGTAACTACATTGAATTTGAACAGTTCCTTACGTTCAAATATATTATTACATAATTTTTTAAGCCAATTTTTTTTGTTTCGTAATCTAATACAAGTGGAAGAAGTTGACATTTGTAATAAGTAACTGAAACTTAAAATGTTGACAAAGATGATCAAAAGGTTAAAGGGAAACACAAATGCACACCCACCAATTTGTAATTGAAGTAAATGTTGCTTAACTTAACTAATTTATATGGTAGTGTTGGCACTACTAAGCTATCGTAGCTTAACTCCTGCTTAGCAATAATACTCGTATTACATGATAGCCATTGGCAGCGTGTTAGGCAAGTTATTATTGTGTTGTGGGTCATTTTTTTTAAGTTTAAGCTGAATCCCGCATGTAGCTGGTCTGAAAAAATCTCTTGTCTTGTCTTGTCTTGATAAGGGCGGTGTGTCACAGACGAAGTCTTCAACTATTTATAGCAAAGACTTATCTCGTTTATTTATTGACAAATTTAATATATTTTTAACATTTTTCTAAACTTTTTCCTATATTTTAATTATATCAACTTTAAATTGATAGCACTAAATATCACGAAACTCCTTCATTATATAATTTATCTATTAACATCACATATCAAGCGATAATGGTTAAAAGCTCAGTAAAATATAATTTTGTTTGCGCTACCTTTACGGCCATTCCGCACATTCGCACGTAATAACGCGTTGAACGCATTGCGGATGGTGTTCCCCCTATGGATATTTTAGTATATTTTATATATTTTACGCTATCGTGGTTTATTTTGTATAGTGCTGGATAATGCGAGATGGTTTTAGGTTCAAATTCTACTTTGGGAAATTCTACTTGCTAATATAAAGCAAACGATTTCTAGCATAATAATATCATTACATTTGGTAATTTTTGCACATTTTAAGTTAAACAATTATATTTTTTTGGAAATCCTATTTTACATGTTTCATTTTCACACGTGATGGTAGACTAAGCTCACATTCGTATGTCAGTTGACACAATTATTATAAAAACGACTTCTACGACTACCGCCAAAGATTTCTTTATTTATCTGTGAAGTGAAATTAAATAAAAAAAGATAAACGAAATTAAAAAGAGGTTGACATTTGTATACTTCGGAAATGTGGAATTAGAATCCGTATTTCTTATATTCTATGTCCAAGATTATAAAATATACTAAACTAGCTTTTTACCTGAAGTTTTGCACATGTCACATCATTATTCTCTTCTCGAGATAACTCACAGATATAGAAAGTTTCATTGAAACAGTCAACACATTTTAATGTAACCTATGTTTTTCCTTAGTAAGTGAAATATCGACACAAAATATTTTTTAAATTTTATCTAGCAATTCCTTAGATTGAAGGTTTTTAAATTATTTAACTTTATATGTATAATATTCCTTTTTATATTAAAGGCCTTCCTTTTTTTATTGAGGCCAGTCGTGGCGCAGGGGCACAAAGTGTGACTGTAAAACCGACTGGTTGTGGATTCGATCCCCTCTCGAGGAGATGAAATATTTACTTAAATTTATATTTCCATTTCTTCGCTCTGGTGTCGAGGAAAAGCACGGCATTAAGTTCTGCCACTCAACACGCAATGCCTCCAGAAATAGGCAGAAAGTGGGGAACGGAGTGTCTTAACACTAGGTTCCCTCTGCCTACCCTGCTGTGTGCGGAATACAGCTGTCTTTGTTTTTAATATTTTTTACACAGTCCTTTGTAAAGAATTTCATACATAAGTAAATACTTTCATACACAAACGATAGTAAGACAGATTTAGCAAAAGGCACCTGTTCCAAAACTCAATTAAACAGACCCAGCATCTAATTTGTATCGTGACAGTAAACCGGGAACGACACTATTAGTACATATTAGTTAGAGACGATCTAAGCTTCCATAATGAAGAGTAATCGACAATTAATTCAACAGGTTAAATTCAACGGATTGAGATCGATATTTTAATTTGCATGTCCAAGTTATCAATCTAGCGTGTAGCGCTTTGTTTTGTATCATTTGGAAGTTTAAACTAATATGGGAGTATTGGAAGGAGAAAGGAATTTGGTTCTGGTGTGTGTGGTTCTTAGAAATGGTGGTTGTATTGAAGAATTTAGTTAAGAACTAAATATAGCCCGCCGATACAGTGCCAAGAGGTCGATGAGATAGCGGAGCAGTGTCTGATTACAGTCAGAACGCGACGACTGTTGGTTCGATTCCCACTTGGAATTAATATTTGATTTCCTCGCCCTGGAATAACACAAAGCGCGACATTGAGTTCCAGGGGAATAGAGCATCTTATTAGTAGGTTCCATCTATCTACTCTGCTGCAATAATATTTTAATATTTCATAAAGACCTTTAATTGTAATTTTAACAAAAAAAATACATAGAAAAATATGAAGATTATAAAAAATATAATTATAATATTTTTATTTGATTCTGAGCAAATTTTGGATGCATGGGGTTCAGTAAGAGACAACGTGGGGTTGAAATCTGTCACCCACATGCTTCCCCAATGGGCAAAAAGTGTAAAATTAAAGTTTTAATCTTAAGCTTTCTATATCTAAATTCACAATATTAACTGAAAATAAAAACAAACGATGTGTATATTCACATTATTAAATAAAAATTAAAACATATTTTTTTAATAGATATACTTCTAATAACAAGAGGTTGTATATTATTATTATACATCCGTAGTGTGTTAAGCTTTCCGCAATTCCAACTACAGCTTTAAGCTCAATGAATTCACTCCTGTTTGTTTTTCCCCGCACACGAAACGTAAGGAAAATTACATACATATCTCAACAGAAATAATAAACCGCGTCTTGTCACCTTCAGATAAAAGGGATTAACTGAGTCGTGGAACAGGTTGACTTCAAACGTGTTAATTTTGTACGTATTTCTAACCTTATGACCAAGGAAATAAAGTTTGAAATTCTTTGAAAAAAAGATAACGAGCGTTAGAAGAAAATTAACAGTGTATTATTGCAAGTGTGTAGGCGTTGTATAATTTCATTTCGCGACAACCCTAATGTGTAGTGATGTCTAATGTCGATAATTTATTGGAATGATAAATAAATTGAGGCCGGTCGTGGCGCAGCGGCACGAGGTGTGACTGCAAAACCGACTGGTTGTGGGTTCGATCCCCACTCGAGGAGATAAAATATTTACTTAAATTTATATTTCCATTTCTTCGCTCTGGTATCGAGGTTAAGCGCGGCGTTGAGTTCTGCCACTCAACACGCAATGCCTCCAGAATTCGGCAGAAAGTGGGGAACGGAGTGTCTTAACACAAGGTTCCCTCTGCCTACCCTGCTGTGTGCGGGATACAGCGTGAAGCTAATTTATTTTTTTTATTTATGATAAATAAAATTGTCTTATTTATTTTATCAGATTGAACCCACTACCTCTTTATTATTTCTTACTCTACGACTAATATTTTGAAAAATTTTTAAGCTTGAGCTTAAAAATAAATTTATCTTATATTAAAAGAAAATTTCTATACAAAATATATTTTAGTCTAGGTTGAGACAGTTTCTATAGTATAATAATGTTTATTTTATTATTTAAATATTTTCTTATATTCATAAAACTCTTTCGTTACTGAGTGATTAACAGATAATGCACAGCCGATATTACGTGGCATAGAACAATGAAATTTGACGAAATTTCAAAATATATCTTATATATATTGAGGCCAGTCGTGGCGCAGCGGCACGGAGTGTCAATGTAAAACCGACTGGTTGTGGGTTCGATCCCCGCTCGAGGAGATGAAATATTTACTTAAATTTATATTACCATTTCTTCGCTCTGGTGTCGAGGTTAAGCGCGGCGTTGAGTTCTGCCACTCATCACGCAATGCCTCCAGAATTCGGCAGAAAGTGGGGAACGGAGTGTCTTAACACTAGGTTCCCTCTGTCACCCTGCTGTGTGCGGGATACAGCGTGAAGCTGATTTATTTATTTTTTTTTATCTTATATATCGACAAACATCACATCACTAGACCAGTTTTCGTTCTTCAGAGGTTTTAACTACGTAGTTAAGTGGCTGAAGCTTGTTTTGTCTCAAGCAGGTGGAGGCGCGGCATTAAATTAAACAATAGACTCCTATGATTGTTATTAGAAACTATAAGTAAGCTTACGTCTGCTGTTGTCGTGGTGTATTTTAGTAATCCTTGATCAAATGTGAGAATAGTGGATTCAAATTCAGCTATCTGATATGTGTACATATATTTGTTTTTAGGTTCTCTTTGTTGAGGATTCTGCGGTGACGTTGCGTGTGGGCAGTTATTTATTTAGAACTCTTTGCCACGTTTGGCATCGTTACCAGAGCAAGGAAATTATAATATTAATTATTTCATTTCCTCGAGTAGGAATCGAACCCACTCCTATCGTGTTCCAGTGATATATTTCAGGAGATGTGTTTGATTCATAAAAAAGGAATATGTAATATTAAAAACCACGAAGCTTAGCTCCGCTGCAATGCCACTCAAAAGTCTTGAAGCCAAGCATATACTACAGAACGGAATGTCCCGACGCTTGCATTTCCTCTGCATACCATACCCTGCTATGTAAATCTATCATAAGAAATCATTGATCTTCTTCTTCCTGGCACTAGTCCCGGCTTTTGCCAGGGTCTGGTCTAGAATTAAAATTAAAATGATCAAGAAGTCATTGATCATTTTAATTTTAATTTTAGTCGAATAAAGCTTGATCTAACCAATCTTCTCAAAATAGATATTTAACCAATAAAATTTAAATCGATACTGATAGTAATGAAGCCAAACACTATAAGCGTTAAACGTTTTAGATATAGACGTATAAAAATACCTTTCAGGTAATGGTAAATTGCGGCGTTGTACGAGAAACACATGGCTTGGGTTTATGAATAGTGAGAATTGATTGTCTTGAGTATTTTAGTATTTTATTTTTTTTTATTTTCACGCTGTATCCCGGATATAGCAGGGTAATCTAGTGTTAAGACTCTGTTAAGACTCTCTCCTTTTTTACTTTCTACCCTAAATCTTTTTCCCTTTCTACTCTAAAATTTCAAAATATGGTGTAAAACAGGTGCCACCACTTGACACCATTACTTATTATCAGAAAGAAAATGAAAATACACATTTCCTCCGAGTAAAAATTATTAAATACAAATATGAAGACCTATCCAACCCACTACATCTTGTCGATCGAGCGCAAACGCATCAAACATTTCAGTAAAACTAACAGGTAATTTACATAGCGGATGTTAGAGGGATGTTTATTTTTGATCATATATTTATTTTACCATTGGAAATTAGGACGCTGATTATATTTTATTATTATAGTGTGATGTTTTTTTTTTTTAAATTTTATATATATATATATATTGTACGTTTTGGAAACACCTGTGTTTAAAAATGTTTTGAAATGAAAGTGTTGAGATGTTGTAGTCCTAACAGTGTGTGTTTCATCATTTTTGTTTGTTAGCAAGAATAATTGCATATATCTCAAGCTTGTTTAGTTTATTTTCTAATATTATGATAATATAGTATCGTGGAATTCTTTACCGTTCTGGTTGAGTTGCTTTCTTCTAGAAATATTTTCTTTCCGTAGTGCTCCCCTGTATATTTCCTAACCTACCTGCGTTTTGTTATTATATCAATTTATACGGTAGCAGAAAAGATTTTACTCATAGAGAAAAAATAGTTTATTTGTCATATATGTTGTATTTATATATTACTCTGGTTCATGTGGACAGCATTTTCAAAAACTTGAGAATTTTCCACAATATTTAGCTGGTTTTTTAAGAGAAGGGAAAAACAGGCAGAAAGATCATCTGGTGATGAGAGCTTTGCCGATAGACTTCTAAAATAACAGAAGAGTAATGTATGCGATGCTGGCCTTGAGGGGGATACGATACTCGGTTGTAACCGTTTGGTTTAGTTATTTACTCTGTTCTTGCCGTTATTCAGAAACTATTGAGGGTAGACAAGTCTTATGTGTTTCTACGGTATTATTTAAAGCTCAACCAGTAGCTTATCCAAAGATTTTTTTACGATTTTTCTTTTACATAACAAAATCCTAAACCCAGAACCAAGATGCTTATAAAAGCTAATTAATTACACAGCAATAAAAGCCAACTTACTGAATGAATAACCATCTAATTCAGGGCTCACCTTTAGAACGGCAAGTGTCATAAATCGCCGGTACACTATGTGGCTGTTGTATGCGCTGTCACATTCCAGTAACGTTCCCGCGTTCCCGAGACCTTTTTATGACGTTCCCGAAATGACTTTTTCGTCATTAAGTAACGGGTCGGTCGAATCGACTACTTAGAATCGCATACTGAGCGATTCATTTGGTCGTTGGTGTTTAAATCAGGTGTGAATGATAGCTGTCTAATTACATTGCTTTGAGGACAAATGGAATTGGTTTGTACTTTTAGGTTATGTTTGTTTGGTACGACTGATGTGTATATAAATCGTCTATAATAGATATTTGATTTGGTGATGTGACAGGTTGTGGGTTTGATTCCCATTCGTGGAATTGAAATATTAAATTTTAATATCCTTGCTCTTGTAACGAGGCAAAGCGCGGCGTTAGGTAATGCCACTCAATACGCAATAATTGTAGAATTTATAGGAAAATGGGAACGGAGTGTCTTAACACTAGGTTCTCACGTTCCCTCTACCCAGCTATGTGCAGGATACGGCGTGAAGCTAAAAAAAATACAGAAAAATTCTTAAGAAGAGATAAAATACACCGTCAATACTTTCTCAACTAAGAAATTACTCAAAATTAGCAATTAAACCAAGGCAAGATACATTAATATTTGATAACGCAATTAATTCGATGGTCTCTCGGTCTCGTAAAATTTTCAATTTGCTCGCGCAAAAGTTTCACCTGATAAAGTGGAGTTAGGTGCGGTAAAAGGAAAAGTCTTTTGAGATAAGAATGTAATTACATCGTACTTTGGTTAGGAATTATAAATTTGTTGCAAGTTTACTTTTACGTTTACCTTTTAGAGTGGATAATTGTGTTATCTCGGTGGTTTCGTAGATATGTATGTATATTTAATTTTCTAGTTAAATGGACGGTAGCTAAACAGAATATTTAGGAATAATTTATGTTGAACTTACAACGGTTTGAATTGAGGCCAGTCGTGGCATAGATGGTGCAAAATCGAGTAGTTGTGGGTTCAATCAACGCTCGAGGAATTGAAATATTTATTCACCTTTACATTTTCATTTCTTCGCTCAATACGCAATGCCTTCAGATTCCGGCGGAAAGTGGGGAATGGAGTGTCTTAGCATTAGGCTCCCTCTGCCTACCCTGCTGTGTGCGTGATACAGCGTGAAGCTGATTTAATTTTACAACTATAAACACGATGGTTATGGGTTCGATGCCCACTTGAGGGAATGAAACATTTAATATTTTCACTTTGCTCTGGTAACAAGGCAAAGCGCGGCGTTGAGTTTCGCATCTCAACAGACACTACCTCATGAATTCGGCGAAATGTTGCCTTTGGAAGTGTTAACACTAGGTTTCCTGTGCTTACCACAGGGTGCCGGATACATAAGTAACTCCGAAAAAAAATCTCTGTAATGAGTCGGAAATGGTAAACTAGATATTAAAATTACATAAAATAAATAAAAATAAAAAGTTGTAAATGAAACTATTTTAGTCTGTCGGGTCTACCCGTGACCTACTACTAAGTGTTCGAAACGTCGGGTTTACAAAATGTATAGTGGTAATCTAAAATATACGCGATTAATGCGGTTAAAATAGCTTCATTTAAAATGTGTAATAATCGTGAAAATCAAAGAACTTATTATAACAAACAGTTGATTTGAACCTACAACCTAAAAATATATAAGTCATAAAAAATATTGCGCCACGGTGATGCTATTTACAAACTGAATAACCATATCCACGATTTTAACTTCTAGCAATATACATGTACTTTAGACGCATTTAAAGCCAGGTGCGCCGACCGCTCTCTAAATTTAAAATTTAACTGTTGTTTTAACGAATATTATTATGGGTGTAGGTTCGATTTATAATCGGGCAAATTTGTCAATACATTTAAAAGTCAGTGTCAAATATCACTAAGATTTTTTTTATGTGGCTAGTCGTGGCGCAGGGGCACAAAGTGTGACTATAAGTATAAACGCGACTGGTTGTGAGTTCGATCCCTACTCGAGGAAATGACATATTTATTTAAATTTATATTTCCATTTCTTCGCTCTGGTGTCGAGGCAAAGCGCGGCGTTAAATTCCGCCACTCAACACGCAAAGCCTCGAATTCGGCGGAAAATTAGGAACGGATTGTCTAAACACTATGTTCCCTCTACCTACCCCGCTGAGTGCGGGATACAGCGTTAAGCTGATTTTGATTTAGTTTAATGTTATCAAGTACTACTAGTACTTAGAGGGTATACTTATATATAGCAGTATAAGAAGACGGTACCTGCCCGTTTCTCACGCACCCCAGAAATTTCCGAAACTTTTTCACGAGGCCATCGTCGCGTTGCCTCACAAAGGTGCGACTACGCAACGGTAGGAAGTTCAATTTCCACTCGAGGAAATAAAAATTTTTAATAGTGCTATATGCGGTATACAATGTGAAACTAAAAAAAAATAAAAAAAAAAACACTTTTATCGGGCAAATGCTACAAAATTTCTATAAACTCGATTAGTTCCCTAGCTACACAGGCTCTACCATCATTGTATTGGTACCTAAGCTACATACGATGTCACAATTTTAACAAGTGGCTCGAATTCACTGTTTTAAATTTTATTACACAATGTTAAAAATGAGAGAAGGAAGTACCTGGGGTACATTTATTTTCTATCTACCCGCTAATATCACATATTTCCCATATACGATGAATATAAGACAAAGAGAAAAAGACAAAAAAAATGTAATTGCCAAAACAAATCCCGATTATAACTTTGGCCAATATACTTTATCCATACTCCCGCACGAGGCCAGGTGCGCCGACCGCTCTCTAAATTTAACATTACATTTATATTTGGCTGGTTCCATGTTTTTATAGTACTCCCCCCTAATTGGAAAGTGATTTTAAAGCACGTATTTCTGCATATACAATTAACATGCCGGTACACACCTGGCTTTCTGGTGAACACAAAAATAGACGTTTTATGACCAATGGTTCGAGTTTCTCGAGTTTCGTGTAGTTGGTGTACCGAGAAAAATTATTGTTATTTAAACTATAATTTTGTGTAGAGTTTAGGAAATTACACACAACCTCGCGTTTACATTCAGACAGAGTCCCACCGCAGCACTTATTAAATAATAATTAATGTTATAAAACTTTTGAAAAAAAGAAACTAGAGGCATATTTTTTCATGACTTTTACAAATCAATACCTTTCACTTCATACCAATATTAAGTTGGTTGTACAAAAAATTGTAATACACCATATTGTTGGGGCGGCCATTTTAATTAAATGTAATATTGATTAGATATTATATTCTTTTTCTTCAGAATTAAAGTCATAATATAAAATTAAACTCAATCGAATACTGAAGTGTTGGGAATGTGCTTGCAAGATTTCACATACACTAACAAACTCACATAGCAGGTTAAAAAAATACCTGTAATAAATTAATCTTGTTTATCTTTTTTCTTCTGGAGGCATTGCGTGTTGAGTGGCGAAACTCAACGCCGCAGATTTCCTCTACACCAGAGCGAAGAAATACAAATATGATATATTTTTTCCCTCGAATGGAAATCAAATCCACAACCTGTCACGTTTACAGTCACAAGCTTGTGCCCCTGTGCTAGGACTGTAATTATATTCTATAGTCACTGGTAATCATAATCAATGATATGATTATGATTACCAGTATTGCGTTTTATTCTGACACAAAATAAACATTTCTTAATTTTATATGTATATATCTGAATCTCAGCCTAGATCTAAAACTCTCTACTTTAATATGAACCCGCTACCTAATAACCAAAAAAAAAACCGTCACCAACAAATTAAACACATTAATGAATAGCCATTACTCGCAGCCTACGCATAACAATAGATAATTTAGTATTTATAGCCATATAGTTTTATTGGACCTGGCGTGATGCCAGGAGGGTCAGGTATGGTAATGCTTATATGAGAACACTGTACAGCTAGGTGTATCGTGGTTATCGTTTGTCTATTTTGTCTAAATATTATAGCTATAATCTTCTATAATATTCATATCAGATTTTTTAGATTCACGCTGTATCCCACATTTAGCAGGGTAAATACGAGGGACCTTGTATTAAGATTTTAAGCACATACCACCCAAATTTTGATGAATTGCGTGTTGGGTTAGGTGAATCTTAGTGCCGCACTTTATCTTGATATCGGACCGTGCAAATGAAAAAGTTAATTACCACAAGTGGAAATTGCACCCACAATTGTCGTATTTACAGTCAGACACTGTGGCGCTGCGCCATGACGGCGTCAATAAAAACCAATTTTCATTTCCTTTATAACCTTAACCTACATACATATTATGTTACGTACAATCTACATTGAGGTCGATTACAACGTAGGGGCCTGTGAGAGTAAACGCGGCAGTTGTGAATTCGATTCCTAGTTGGTGGAATGAATTATTAATACTATTATTTCTTCGCTGTGGTAACAAGATAAAGCGCAGCATTTGTTCTGCCACGCAATACCCCAAAAAATTGGCGGAAAGAGAGGTACAGAGCGTCTTATTTCTCTCTCTCTCTATATATATATGCGGGATACAGCGTGAAGCTGAAAAAAAAATCTATACACGTCATACAAATACAATCTACCATTATCCTGGAAGTAATCACAAAATCCCATCGACTGGACTGCCCCAGCTTTGTTTGTTGAAGCGCAATAATTATAACGCTACACGTGGGGTGAAACGAAACAATGGCCTGACCGACGTCCGTAAATAGCGGCGCTAGCTATGGAATGCAGTCTAAGCCGCTGTAAGTGGAGTAGTTCTGATGGTAATTGGCAAATATGGCAATATATTTTTGTTTTTTTTAAGGAAATACAGTTTTTTGATTGCTTTTTATAAAATATATAGTGAAATTATATAATTAAGAAACAAAACCAGTTAAGGTGCAGAAAGTCGTGGAGCAGGGATACAAGTGTGTAACTTTAAACGCGAAAAGTTATGAGGCTCGAAGAAATTATGTATTTAATCTTTTAATTTATGAGGCAAAAGCGCGGCGTTGAGTTCCGCCACTCAACACACAATGCCACCAGAATTCATCAGAAAGTTGGAAACGAAAGTGTCTTAATGTGAACAAGTATCTTAACATTAGGTTCCCTCTACCTAACGTGCTATATGCAGGATACAGCGTAAATATATTATATAAAAATCCTTTTTTCTTAATCAACTGATGTAGATTATCTTAGGAGCTTAAAATTATATGCCTAAACTTGAGAGGTTTACGAGTAACCCATGAAGAGTTCTAGTAATATTTTTTATGTACATTTATACCCATTTTCTATATCTAATATTTCATATAAATATTCCTCTATTCTGTTCTGGTAAAGCAAAATCCTAGCGTCGAGATCCATTTCTCAATACACAATGTCTTTAAAAGTGTGTGGCGCATGGGCACTGATGATATTACATATGGACGTAGTTTTTTATTAAAAAAAATCTTTTGAAATGTTTTAAAAATTAAATGAGCGTATAACATACATACTCGTACATGGAAAATATCGTAAATCCCATTCCAATTGGAATTTCGAAAATTTCTCTTTTATTGCTCCCCTACACTCCCGAACCAGCATTCACGCTAAATATCAACATTCTAAGCTCAGTTATTTTGTCTGTCAGTAACTAAGTATAAGAAGAATTTTAATATATAATATATATTATAATATATAATTATGTATATATATATATACATAAAATAATAAATTTTAGCCAGTGGCTCTAAATGTGAATCCAATCAACATAAATTGATCCGTCCACGCTCAGAGCGACACAGCGACAGATGCCGTGTAATCGCTTCCACGACGCGACGGTTTTTCTGTCCACCCTCACCTAATGTGGTACGGTGATCGAATCTGTTTAAAACTGGATGTGATTGTATGGAGTGTGCTATGTTAGTATCGAAATTTCGATTACAATACTAAAATTTCTTTTAGGACTTTGAGATAGTATTTGACTGTAAACACTGTGATTGTGGGTTCTATACTAATTCAAGGAATGGAATGAATGTATTTACATTTTTGTGCAAATAAAAAATACTCTTCGTCTATTAAAATATTATAAAATCTAAAATATTAGGACATATAGGTCAAACTGATAACCTCCTATTTTTGAAGTTATGAAATCGTTTTCCGAGAATTAATTATTTTATTTTAACAAGACAAAAAGTAACAAGACAAAGTATGGCGATGAGTGTAGGAGTTATGAGTTTACTCAATAGGCAATGTCTCAAAATTAAAAAAAAAATAGTGGTCAAGTCATGAAATGTTTTAAATAAAACTACTAACATTTGTCTTCATCTGCTTACACGTAAATTTAGTAATAAAAAAAACTCTATGCCATACTAACTTAGCATTTAACTTTGGCAGGGGTGCAGTGTGCTCAGGTGTCGAATCGCGATTCTGCGAGGTATCCACCGTCCCTTCTAAACTATATACGAAAATTATAGCTGCGCTACGTATTATTGTGTAAGAGGGAGAGAGATTTTTTTTAATAGTTAAAGTTATTTAAATTTGTTTTTTTTTGTTTTATATTTTACTACTATTAAATATGATAAAACATGTTTTTTTCATTTATTTCATAATAATAAAATGCTAGTTTTAGTCGCCGCCGTGACGCAGAGACCGTCGTGGCGCAGTAGCACAAGCATGTGATTGTAAACGCCACGATTGAGGGTACGATTCCCACTCGTGGAAATGAATTAAAATTTATTTATTAATGTTTTAATTTTCTTGTTCTGGTAACAAGGCCAAGCGTATCGTAGAGTCCGCCATTCAAGACGCAATACCTCAACAATTCAGCGAAAAATGGGGAATGGACTGTCTTAACACTAGATTCCCTCTGCCTACCCCACTATATGCGAGATACAGCGTGAAGCTTAAAAAAATTGACCACGCGGGCAAAATCGCAGTTTGAAAATGCTAGCAAGTAAATATATTTCGCACATTATTCTACAGAACAACTTTTATTTCCACGCAGGGGATGACCAGGGAGGGGAGCGCCCCAACTCTTTGATGTGGTGACCGTGAACGCCGATCGGCGATGCAATTAACGCATTCGTAATTACATTACTATTTGTTCTTTTATTTTTTATATATATTTTATGTAATATATGTATGTTTGTATGTATATCTTAAGTACTGTGACATTATTGTGTATTTTGACGGCGCTGCGTCTGTAACTGCAATAGTCTTAGGTTCCAAGCATTGAAAAATAATGAAATGTTGTTTTTTTGTGATAATTATTTTGATTTAAGTCACGCTGTATCCCGCAAATAGCAAGCTGAGGAGAGGGAACCACATGTTGAGCAGAGGGAACCTCAACTTAAACCCAATTTTCAAGACATCGTGTCCTAAGTGTCAGAAATGAACGCTACGCTTTGTTTTGTTACCAGAGAATAATAATAAAATAGAGAATGAACATAAAAATAATAATGTAAATATTAATCGCCTCGACTGGGAGTCGGACTCACAGCCGTCGTGTATATCTTTGCTTGCGTGTTACTTAATATATACACGTTTCAACTACTAAAATCTGAAATTATAGGCATAGTTTAAGACGTCTAGACAATTAAAGTCCTAGGATCCATTACTCTAATAATAAAATTAAAATAATAATAACTCGATATGAACACAACAGCATTTCAAGGCAAAAAAATCATATGAGGACGAAAATTTAACAACTTATAAATGTCTTTATAATATTGTAATGTGTTTCCAAACGTTCGATAAAATGGTTTTAGATAAAATCTCAATATATATATAGGTATGATTTATGCGTTATTTATTGCAGGGGGTCGTTACAGTCAGTGCAAGGGTGAAAGTGAAGGTTAACTCAGGAGCTATTCGCGTGGAAAAATTACACCAAATAATATTAACATATATGTAGCTTCACCTTTTATCCCGCATAGCAGGATAGAGGGATTGAAGCTAGTGTTAAGACACTTCGTCTGTTTTTTTTAGTATCAGCACATGGGTTACTTTTATAATAGAAGTTAAAATATTTAATGCAGTATTTCAAGTCATATTGTTACATATATATTTAAAAAAAAAGTTCATTTGCCAACTTCAAAAAGGAGGAGGATATCAATTCAACTGTATCTTTTTGTTTCCTTTTTTTTGTATGTATTTTTATTGATTGCTCAGCCAATTATGAATATATATTACGGATTCTATTTTTTTTATGAAAGCGCTAGTGTCAAAAGGTTCTTTCTATATACATTTTATGGCAATTGGCTCCGCAGTTATTGCGATTTTCTTTTTATGCGAAATTCTCTTTTTGTCTTATTTTTAAAAGACTGAAGAGAGAAAATATAATATTTTCTCTTTTATCGACCAAAATTACTAATAAATAATTAAGATCAATACCTATTTACTAGATACCAAAGGACTAATTTAGTATTTAGTAGGTATAGCATATCTAACATAGATACGTTAAATTTCAGTGGCCTCATTAGCGCCACTTGTGCCTGATTAATGGGACTCTAATTACAGGACGGTACAACCCGCAGGTCCAGCCTAGGCTATAAGAAGAGAAAAATAAAATATTTTCTTCTTTATTAAATCGTAAAATTTTTCTAAGATTTCGTTTATTTAGAATATTAAGTATGAAATCGTGAAGATTTAAATATATTTCAGTTAAAGTTGAAGTTTATTTATATAGTTTAACCAACTAACTAACTAACCATAATTACCCGAAGTTAAAATTTATATAGGTTTTAAAAATATGCATAAAAAATTTTAAAGATTATTTTTTTATGACACTGTATCCCACACATAGCAGGGTAGGTAGAGGCAACATCGGAACCTACTGTTAAGACCCTCCGTTCCCATTAAGACAATACCGTTCCTTACTTTCAGTAAAATGACCGAGGCATTGCGTATTGATTGGCGGGACTAAACGCCGCGTTATGAGAGCGAGGAAATAAAAATATTAAATATTTCATTACTTTAAGTAGGAATCAAAACCACAACCGTCACGTTTAAACGGTCGGAGAGGTCTCAATTTTCCCAAAGATTTGATTAATTATGTTCAATAACCATTCTAAGAAAATAATTAGAATAAACAATATAAACATAAAATATGTAATATTCAATAAATATTTTACTAAAATAACAAAACACGTAGAAACTATATTTTATTTTACACACGATAACTTAAAACACACGTCTTATACGCATATAAATACACATCCCCAGTGGCCAAAACGAGCAAAATAAGGTACAAAGTTAAAATTGACTCTGAGTTAAGAAACAGTTGGGCTCTCATCAATCAATGTTGATGGAGGTACTATAATCAAGTTTGTAGTCAGTCTGTCCGTACAAACACCTACTAATTCGAGACCAGGTGCACTTGTAGAGTTTAATTTTCGATAACTTTATGTGTAACATCGGTTATATTTAAATAGTACAAGCAGAATACAGGGAGGTTGTGGCGCGGATGCACAAAGTGTGACTGTCAAATCGACTGGTTGTGGGTTCGATCCCCACTCGAAGAAGTGAAATATTTGTTTACATTTATATTTTCATTTCTTCACTCTGGTGTCGAGCAAAGCGTGGCATTGAGTTCCACCACTCAGCACGCAATGCCTCCAGAATTCGGCGGAAAGTGGGGAACGGAGTGTCTTAACACTAGGTTACCTCTGCCTACTCTGCTGTGTGCAGGATACAGCGTGAAGCTCATTTAATTCTTTTGATTTTTTTTTATAAACAGATATTGAGATTTTGATGCAGCAAATACATTCCATATTTTGTCTCATTGAACTATAATCGTTTTACCGAGTGTGCATCGAATCGATGACCGTCGTTTAGGATAAAATGCTATCCCACTGCACCATAACGGCTTCAATAAAAGCAATATAAACAGATAATAATATGTAAATAGATCTAAAAGCAATGCCGTGTGCTGAGTACCCTACACCATAGCCCTCGGACAACCAGGAGCGTATGTAATTATAAATTTCAATAATCACCCTACCTCAATCTCACTGGAAATAGTATAGTATATAGACTATGTGAATAAGAACTCAAGTGTCCAAATAATTTTCAATTTTTTTTCAAACAAAAAAAACTGAGAGTAGTTTGCTTGTATGTATGTATGGCCTGTACATCTGTCGGTCAAACATGCCGCGGGCACCTAAACGATTTACCCCTCTGCTAGAGGCAATCGTATCGAGTGGCATTGTCGTAGATAAAAAGGTAAAGGCTGGTAAAAATTCATGGAAATGTATGGATGTGGTGTTTTCTTTTTTTAAATAAGATTTTATGTTTTCTTCTTTCTGCACATGGCAGTTACTAACGTTAAGATCATTTCCCATTAAGACACTTTCGTTCTCCACTTTTCTCAAAATTTTAGAGACATTACGTGTTGAGTTGCGGAACTCAGCGCCGTGCTGTCTACCAGACATATATTAAATTAAATATTTCATTTTCCTGAGTGGGAATCGAATTCATAACCATCGCGTTCACAGTCATGCCCCTATGCCCCTGTGCCAAGGCGGCATCAATCATCATCGAAAATATAAGAAACAAATGTTTTCTATTGTCACCGTCTGTCTGTAAGATTAAGCATTAATTATCAAAAAAAACTTATTCATAATCGGCTCTAAGTATCTCAAAAAATGTCGTAACTGCTTATGATATTGTCTAATCAGTTAAAGTATATTACTTAAAGCACATGCACTTAGATAGACAGACAGACTATAATAATTTATGAAACCATTTGAAATTATTATATTCATATTTAATACAGATTTTTTTATCTGTATCAAGAAACAAGGTCCAATTTTTTTTCAAATCCTCATCCATATTTTCGTATCTCAACGTTGCCCAGCATTATACGCTGCAATTCCCCCAATTTTGAGTACAAGAGCCATGTTTCAAGTAGCGAGGTGTGCGGATCGATATAGCCATTATAATAGATGTTTTATGATATCCAAAATGCAGGCGAACATGTTGTGTACTTCACTTTGTGATTAAGCTATCTTTATAGAAAATAGAAATTAAGAGAGTAGAGTAAATAAAAGAAGAGTTGTTTGCTAATAAATAAGAATAATATGATTAAGTAATAAAATTTATTAATTAATTTAAGGCAGTCGTAGCAGGGGTACAAGTGTGTTACTATAACGCGACGGTTATGGGTTCGACTTCGATTCGGGCAAATTATTTATTATTTATTATTTTTTATTTCTTCACTCTGGTACTGAGGTAAAGGCAAAAGCGTGGCAAAGAATTCCGCCACTCTACACGCAATGCCTCTAAAATTCAGTGGAAATTGGGGAACGAAGTGACTTACCACTGAAGTCTAGATGAAGGTGAGAAAAATACAATATACGAGTATGTACATGATATCATGAGATTTTTGGCTACTGAGGAATTGGGCATCTTCAATTAATGAACAGTGTTTTAAATTTGTAAAGAAAATGAAAACCTTCATAAGTACCTCTTAAGTTTTGCCAGCTTACCCATAAAAATTAAATTAAATCAGCTTCACGCTGTATCCCGCAGGGTAGGCAGAGGGAACCTAGTGTTAAGACACTGCGTTCCCCACTTTCTGCCGAATTCTGGAGGCATTGCGTTGAGTGGCAGAACTCAACGCCGCGCTTAACCTCGACACCAGAGCGAAAAAATGGAAATATAAATTTAAGTAAATATTTCATCTCCTCGAGTGGGGATCGAACCCACAACCAGTCGGTTTTACGTCGTCACACTTCGTGCCGCTGCGCCACGACTGGCCTCAAACCCATAAAAAAATTAAAGATATATCAGAAAAAGTCAAGATTTCTCTAAAATTTGAAAAGCATAGTGATTTCATAATGGTCGTTCGTAGAGGCCAACAAACCTTAGGAGGAGGCACAAATCAAATTACCTACCAATCAGATTGGATTTTAATTTGAATCGGTCACAAAGAGTTCGGTGGAATTTTAAAATTACAAGGACCTTTATTCGTTATTCAACTTTTTCGCATTTAGTGGGACGGAAAATTCACAATTTATTCGTGTAAAGATCGGCTTACCCCAAAGGCGGTTACAAACGATAAATTTAATTAAAAAATGTGTTAATATGTGAATTTTATATATTTAAGGGTAACTTTAAAACATTTTCAGATTGAGTATTTTTTTGTTATTATTTTTGTTTTTTTTTTTCTATTTTTCGTATACTTGGTGAGAAGAGAAATGGTCGTCGTCACTAGGTCTTAAAAAAATATTACATTTTTATTTTAAATATTGTTATATTATTAATTTTATTTAATATTTTTCCATCACTCAACACGCAATGCTCCCAGAATGCGGCAGAAAAGTGAGTAAAGTGTCTTAATGAGAACCGAGTGTCTCAACACTAGGTTCCCATATTGCCTCTGCTATATGCGGGATACGGCGTGAAGCTTATTGTTTTTTCTTTATACTCAGTATATGTACTTATGTGTATTATTATACTACCTATACACAACGTACTCGTATATCTATTACTTAAACAAGTCTTTTAATAGTCCAATCCTGTTATCTGTTCTACTCCAACTTGCATATTCAAATGAATCCAGTCCCACCTTGGCACTAACTTTTGCTACTAATTTACGGCAGAACATTAAGCATCACCTACTAGGGAAGAACACGCCAGGGGAGTTTTGTGTGTTTTACTAATTGCTAAAAGATGGTAATCAGGTACCGGAGACATATTCTTGTCCTTCTCCAACGTTATGGGGAATCTATATTTTATCCTACTCTAGAGGTTTTAAGATATAACTCAAATGCCAAAGTAAAAACCATGACAAGGAATTAATTAGAGTTTAAGGTAAATAATGAAGATTGTCGCGTCTTCTAATGAGTTTTCGGTAAGTAGAGTTTGTGAAATAATTTTATTTATCATTAAGGGGATTGATGGTGAAATGATGAGGACGTCTCGCAGTAACTTGGAAAATTATATACAGAATTACATTTTTGCATCACCTAAATCATTTAAAGTTTAAATGTTAATCCTGCATAGCAAGATAGGCAGAAGGATTCCAGTGTTAAGTTACTCCATTTCTATCTATTTCTCAATTATGGCGACATTTCAGGTCGATTGGCAAAATTCAACGCCGCTCTTTGACTTGTTACCAGAAGGAGAAAACAAAAACAATTCTTTCTCCCGATTGGGAATCAAACTTACAACCCCCCAAACATAAATAATAAACACACCATAAATCAAAAAATCATCAGTAGTCAAAACTGAATTCATCCCTTACCTGTCCCCAGTTTTTAATAACATGTCCTTTGACGTCCCCGCGCTAATATAGCGTTGGTTTGTTCATAAAAAAACAAATTAGACATAGAAATGTTTGAATAAGTGTGTGATTGCGGGATGTGAGAATAAAACGAGATACATTGAAGGTACAGCACAAAGCGTTGGTGATTGAAATAAAATCAAGAAATACGACCGGAATGCATATTAGACTGGGGCTGGGTTGGTTTAAGGTGAATTAAAAAGGCATGTTGTTTCAGTATACAGGTTTATCTGTTTGTACTTATATTTTTAAACTGATGAATTTCTTGGGTTTATTAATCTCAGGAAGTATTGGTTCAAATAGATTTTTTTTGAATAGTCCATTTATTGAGATAGGCTATTAATAATTATGTTGTACCACGTTTATGAGTACGATGTTACCCTCTGTCTGAATTACGTCGATATCTTAGTGTGTCTATCACGAATTTATATGTTTTTTTTTGACCAAGCGGTCGATGCTGCAGGTAAAACTTAGTAGTAGTACTTAGTAACTTAGTAGTATGAAGTATTATTAAGATTTTTCTTACCTAGATTCTTGCTCTTTCCCACATATTTGCTTACTCTTTGTAAATGTCAATAATTTTTTATTCATTAATTTTTTGATTATTATAGATAAACAAAGTGTAGAGTTGGCTGGTGAGAATTACAGAGATTTACTGGTTCTATAAGTTCGTTCTTGATGTAAAAGTATAATAATTTCTCTGTACATTATTTGTTTCACTCAAGATACATCAATAAGATCAGTTCTTGATTATAAAATTATAGTAAATATTAGAAAATATTCTTTCCTTTAAAGTTATACTTTAAAATATAAAAATTTCGACCACCCAGTCAAAAAGCATTCTTTTAGCGTATAATATACTGAGCGTAAAGAATCCTATCAACGGGAACGACGACACGCTTTGTTTGACCGAGCGTATTTTGTGTCGAACATTATAGAAAACTGTTATGTATTTTTTTCTTTTTTTCAGCTTCACGCTATATCGTGGAAATAGTAAAGTAGGCAAAGGGAACCTAGTGTTAAGACACCACATTCTCCACTTTCCACCACTCAAGGAATTGCGTGCTGAGTGGCGGACCTCAAGGCCGCACTTTGCCTTGTCACCAGAGTAAAAAAAAAAAAAATATTTAATTCCCCGCCTGAAATCGAACCCACATCTACGGTCACAAGCTTGTGCCACTGCGCCATGCCTGCCTCAAATTATGAAATCAATATTGTAACTTAACTCCACGCTTTGTCCCTAGCGGGGTAATCAGAAAGAACAGTTATCGCTACGGTCTATACATACCTATTTCGCCTCGTCCACTGTCATCAACCTCTTCATACATTCTTCAGCCCTTCTTCATGTTTTTACGTGACCTTCTTCCAGTATCTTTGATAGGTCAACCGAGGTCACCCCCTACCCCTCTTACCGCTCACTTTTCCATCATAAATCTTTTTTACCACTCTTTCATCACTTAGACTCCGCATAACCTACGAAGAGATCACATCTTCACGGCATTAATCTTTCTTTAATTTTTCTTCTGTAATACCCACGTTTCGCTGCCGTATAACAGCGTCGGTACCAATACTGCATTGTGTACGGCCAAATGCGCACTCGAAGCAATACGCCTTTCCACATCCATCTCGTATCTGCAATATCTACTGAACATAACTCCCAAATCAGTATTGCAATTTTTTTTTAATTTTGAAATAAATTTTATGTCAATATATTTATATGTAAATATATTTTTAGATATTTTATTCGGAAATTTGTCAACCTTATTCGCAAATCTATTACTAGAAACTTCGTAAGAAATGAGAACTTACAGTACCTATAAGTCAAACAAAAAATCGAAATACGAAAACTAATAATACAAAAAAATATATTATTACAGTATATTATTACAGTATATTATTATAAATATTTGTAGCACATTTCATCAAAAATGACAACTTGTATAAGTTGTACTTCCGTTTGTCCTACAATCTCTCTGAGGAATCTTTTTTCGGAAACCTCTGAAGAATCGCTTTTTTTAAAACACTACAGTTGGAATCCTCCGACTCGCATCTTTAGACTCGGTTAAAATACCAAAAAAAATACAATGTAGAAAACAGGTAGGGTACGAGTAAGTACGGGTACGTACTTTAAATGCATACATAACTTATAATATAAACAATATACAGTAGTTATTTTTAACAAGGATGCAAAACATAGCATAGTAGCAATTCGTTGTATGCCATTCCACCTGGTGAGAATAGAACTTAGAAACACCGAGCAAACACTGTCACACGGCGCCATAGCATCTTTTTTTTAGTAAGTCGGTAAAATCCAATCAAATAACTGCAATGCAGAAGTTATATATAACTTTAACTTCATACATAACCTTTAATATCTTACCATCTTACATATATTAACTTACTAATAACTTAAATGGTAAAAGTTGTGTTGTGAACATTTTCATACAAAACTACTGATTGCATTTATATGTAACTTAATAATAATATAAGCTACAAATTAGTATACATAATTTGGCTATAATATAACAATAAGTTTAAGCATACACGGCCCCGCTTTGGTTTCTATTATAGTATATATACTAGGGTTATATATACTTGGGTTTCTAGTGTATATAAAAAAACGTATTTTTAAGCTCCAGCTGCACCCATACAAAGAGTAAAGTTGGAAACCTAATATTAAGATACCCGTTCTCCCCTTTCTACCGAATTCTGGAAGCAGAGTATTGAGTGGCTGAAATCAACGCCGGGCTTTGCCCGAGACCAGAACATGAAAATATTAAATATTTAATTTTTGCGAATGAGAATCGAACCCACAACCTGTCACATAAACATAAACACGCTTGTGCCTCTGTGCCACAAATATAAAATAACATTTTTAAATAACTACTGTATATCATATATAGTAGTTATTTAACAAGGATGCAAAATATAACATAGTACGGTCGTAAAGAAACTAGCCGTCCATTTTTCATTTCAACTGCTTTATACAAACCTGCGTTATGACGCGTGTCGCCCGAGTTTGTCTCCGCTGACCATTTCCTGCCTATCCCTTGGACTGTGGACTAAGAAATATGTGGAGATATATGAATTTTGATATCTGCAGAAATAATGGAGTGGAGACGCCGTAAGTTTGTTTTATGTTCAAGAAATTTAAATTGCATGTAAATACATCAATGTTGCTTCAGTATGTTTTTTTTTGTGGTAGGTACTGCAACTATTAAGTCACTTTTAACATAGAGGCAGTCGATATTTTTAATATTTTCATCTTTCCGTCCTGACAACGCAAAAAGTGTGGAATAAAAGTGTTCAAACGAGAATGGAGTGTCCTAACACTAGGTTTCCAGAGTGCCTCTGCCTACCCTGCTACGCGCAGTACACAAGCGTGAAGCTAAAAAGAAAACAATTAAAATAAACTCTAAAAGTTGAACAATTTATCTATCTTATCTTAAATAAAAGATAATTTAAAAAATACAAAATATCTTCCAAACACATACGAATACACAAAATCTCATGTTAGATAAATCCTGAAAACCGTATTTGCCGGTATCAAAGGGAAGCTAAAAATGCAAATATTTATTTGAATTTCACTTGTCAGCATAACTTAGTTTCATAGTGGACATGTTTAGAAGCTCCCTAGGGAAGAATGTTATTATGTAAGAACATGAGCGAGCCTTTATGATCACCTCGTCTTTCACGGTGGCCGGACTGCTTCGAAAATGTAGGGTTGTCTAAAATAAAAAAAAAAACTTTATATATATTTTTTATATACTTATACTATTGTTTAAAGGCGACTGTGGCGCAGTGGGTTTTGGGTTCGGTCTGAGAACCGACTCGGTGACATTATTATGTTTATTTTAATTTTCTCGCTCTGGTAATGTCAACGCGACGTGTAATCAAAGGGAATCTTGTTTTAAAACTCTTATTTATCTGTACATTGCGCATTGATTGGCTATAATATCACGCTTCGTCTTCTTACCAGAGCAAGAAGTCGGATCGTATTTACAGCCAGAATACCATCTAAGATATACTTAAAACAAAATTACTTCCATATTATTTATTCAGAAAACTTTTAAAAAATTGAACCTAGCGGGACCGGGAGCCGACCTGGTCGGTTTCCAGGAGGAGGAGGTTTCCAGGAGGAGGAGGTTCAAGTCCAAGTTTTTCTGAATAAATATTTTTCTTTCCTAAGTGTGGAATAACACTTTAAAAAAAAAATACTTACATTTTGCTCAACTTACCCCACGCTATACGACAGCCCTATCCACGGAAGTCAGCGTGCGGACTCTTTATATTCACCTTGTCGCTGGGCGGTAGATTTATTCAGTTCTTTAGAACGCGCGCACTGACCGTGTCCTGCCCTCCACCTTATAGCGGTGGTCGTGACAAATGTAGCGTTTTAAAAAACGATTTAGTTAACAAAACGTTGTTGAAAATAATATGAATTTAGTTAGATATAAAAAGAGAGGATTCTCGTAGAAATTATATGTTAGTTGTAAGCTTAGTTTAGCTTAGTAAGAAAATATTAACTGTATATAATTATAATGCCAAAGAAACCTGCATAATTTTGGCGGATAAAAATAGATATTTGTTATATACTTTACTGTATAAAAATTACACATAAAAAATCGTATCATGGTTATTTATTCAATTTTCATTTTTAAAACAAGAGAATCATAGGTTCCATTCCCAATTCTTCATCGAATTTCTATAGAAGATTTTGTCAAATATCCCATAAAACATATTAAAAATCGCACAGTGTGTAAATTCATATCAAATCGTCTATGATATGTGTTGCGGAAAATTTTGTTTTTCAAGACGCAAGCCGGTCAGGTCCGCTGACAAATGTCGCTAGTTTATTACAAGTAGAGGCAACGAGATACGATCATCTATTCTATATACAGTGTTTATTTCAAGTTCGAACTTTACGGTAGATTGAACTCGCCAGGTCAATATAGAGGATATATTGCACGGTTTATTCAAAACTGACATTAGGAAATAAGGTTAGGTTAGGATATAATAAAGGTTACATATGATAAAGACTGTTGTAGTGCAGTAGAGTAGCGACGGCTGTGAACGTGGTTGTTGTGGATTCGAGTCTCACTCGGAGATATTTAAATTATTATCATTTTATTATTCTGGCCAGGCAAAGAGCGGCGTTAAGTTTCAGTAATCTCGAATTTGGGCATAAAGAGAAGAAAGGAGTGTTTATGATATGATACTATGATTTTACAATTAATAATAGTAAAATCTGAACAATCTGTATTTGTATACTGATGTGTTTAACAGAACGTAATAATCTTAGTAACCATAGCCTCAAATTTAAAAAATAATTTTGTGTTGAATAGTTCATATATCGAAGAAGGCAATAAACATCACGCTATTCATTTTGATGTTACCCACTATACACGTGGTCAGAGTTAAAACAGAGTTTGTTGTGTGTCGTAAAAAAAATGTTGTTTTCACTTTTATATAAGAACAAAACCACAGGTAAAACTAATCTAAATATATAATATAGTATATATTAATTCTGTCTGTCTGCATAATCTATTAAATCAAGTCAAAATATAGAGTAGCATACATATATGAAATGTGCTCTACATTTGTTTCTTTGACAAGTACTAAGGTGTGATTCTATTTCAGTTGACGACCCATTGTACTATGTTTGATTCTAAATATAACCAGTGCACTGTGTTAATTTGTTTCATTTTTGTTTTGTAATAATTTTCAATGTATACCTAAAAACAGATTGGTTAATAGCTTCACAGTATATCTCGCATATACAAGAGTAGAAAGTAGGTAGTGCTAAGACACTCCATTCTGCGCTTTTCGTCCAAATTCATAAATAATCTTAGTCTTAGTAAATTTAGCCTAACAGAGCGGTAAGAATGTAAATATTTTCACAAAATTGTCAAGTTTACAGTTAGATACTCCCATTGCGCCACGATTACCTACTCTATATATTATAGATAGTAAGACATGATAATATAATTATCACATTTGGAAACTACGACTGGAAGATATTGCATGATGATCCATAGATTCAAAACAATTTTTGTGTATTAATACACACTACGATAATACTGAATGGTATTTTCGGAACAATATTTTTTTCACGTCCTTCGGATAGGTTTCATTAACAAGTCACAGAAATGTAAGAAGTGAGATAAAAAAAATTAGAACTAACATTTGAGATCTTTAACTGAATGCACAGAGAAAATGTTAACAAGACATTTATTTAACCACTCAACAATGCGTTTTGCCATTTTACCAAAGAAAGTAAAAATATTAAGTATTTCCCTCCTGGGTGAAAATTGAACCCACAATTGTCACAATTACAGTCATATGCTGTGCCATTGCGCCTCGGCCTCAAGTAGTTTATATTTGAACCAGCAAATATCGTTTAACTATCCACACACAAAAAACGAATTCTACTTCAATATTTCATTATTAAAAAAAATCACATCTATTAAATCCTCACGTGGGTAAAAACAACAATCGGCACGCGACCTCACCTTAACTGCCTATAATAAGAATAAAAATAAAAATCACGAACAAAATGACCGTTTCGCCCCGAGCTCCCCATTAATTCAATAGCATTTATTTGTAAAGCCCATATATAAATAAGGTAAGGTAAGATCTAAATTAAAAATGAAGTGCAATAGTGGGCTGCAACCCCTTGCCGCGGGCGTGTAGGGTGTTCAGGTTTGATAGATGGGATGTGTTCTGAGAGGATTTTAGTTTCACTTACATATTGTATTATTTTTTTTTTGAAGTGCTAATAATTGCAGGGTCTTACCTTAATAATGAAACGTTTTCTCTCTATATGTATATCTTTCAAACTAAACATATATACCTACATCAAGAATTTTTATATTCTAATCTACATCCAATGCCTCCAGAATTCAGTAGAAAATGGAGAACGGAAATATCTTATGCGAAACTAAGTGTGTTAAAATTAGGTTCCCAAGTTCCTTTAAGTGCGGAATACACTTAAAAATATCTAAAAAAATATCTATATTAAAAAAAATGCAGTAAAAAATGTTTCAATTCAAAATGTACTGTAATCAAATAGGCTATCAATACGATTATATCAACCCGTACGCGGTTATTATCCCCACCACAACGGATGCTGCAACCGGTAATCTCATACCTGGCTAACAGGATTGTATCAACTGCCAAAAGATCCATTTAGGCGAACATAAATCGAAGATATTTTACTACTATCAACATATGATATCTTTTTTCTCTATATATATGTACATATATATGCTTACCAGTCTAACTTTAATTTCATATTGCAGCTCAGTAAGCACGACGGTTGTGGAGCCGATTTCCACTCGAAAGCATGAGTTATTTTAATTTTCTCGCTCTGGCAACCGGACAAAGCACGGTATAATCCCCCCCAGCCAACAAGCAATACCTCGAAAACTGCAAGGGGAATGGCAAACGGAGTGTCTTAACACAAAATTTCCTTTGCTTACCTTACTATATTCTTGATATACCATGTAGCTAAAAAAGAAACTATTTTAATATATAATCGACTCTATTTTACAAATTTAGCAATAGACCCTACCAAGATTCAAACCGCAGAGTTGCCGCTACTCGCCACCACCGTCGCTACTATCGCCCGCCCACACGCCCTACATCTGAATGAACGTAAGTTGGCCCGTGTCCATCAATTCTTAATTCGTTTACAGATTTCCTTCGTAATAGTATGTAATATATTTTGACGTGGATACGTATTAAAGTTCAGTTCGATGTTTCTAAAAGTGCTCTACATTAAACTATATTTTACGATTCATTAAAAAAGGAGAATAGAATATATTTAAAAAAAAATTAAATTAGCTTCACGCTGTATCCCGCACACAGCAGGGTAGGCAGAGGGAACCTAGTGTTAAGACACTCCGTTCCCCACTTTCTGCCGAATTCTGGAGGCATTGCGTGTTGAGTGGCAGAACTCAACGCCGCGCTTAACCTCGACACCAGAGCGAAGAAATGGAAATATAAATTTAAGTAAATATTTTATCTCCTCGAGTGGGGATCGAACCCACAACCAGTCGGTTTTGCAGTCACACCTCGTGCCGCTGCGCCACGACCGGCCTCAGAATAGAATATATTTATCTTTTTTATTTTTAGGATATACTTCAACAAATCGTTGAGTGAGTAAATAACTTCTGTAATATTAACAGATATTCCACTTGGTTTTATATTTTAAAATAAAAAAATAAAAAATATATAAATTTTATGTGTGACAGTTACTTTTTAAATAATGTTTATAGGAAGAAAGCAATTTTTTAGTTTTATTAAGTTTTATTAAATTATTTTATGTTATTAAATAATTCTCATTCCAAATTACATAAACAAATTGAGAGGAGAAAAAAAAACTATAAATGATAAAACGAAAAGAAAATATCAAAATAATATTATTTATGCATCATACATAAGAATCCACAAATTTCAAAGTAAACAAATACACCGTTTCACTCAGCGGCCTGCATTAGAACATAAAGTAGAGCTGGAAGACGTGTGTTGAAAATATGATCAAAGATTAACTGATGATCTCTGATGATTACCTGCGACAGTGATTTATGTATATGCATGTTTATACATTGTTCATATATCACGTTTCACGCTGTATCCCGCATGTAGAGGGATAGGCAGAGGGTGTAATATATGTACTGTAGGAATAGTGTTTAGACATTCTGCTCTCCACTTTCCGCCGAATTCTGGAGGCTTTGTGTTATGAGTGGTGGGACTCAACGCCGCACTTTGCCTCGACACCGGACCAAACAAATTAAAATATTAAATATTTAATTTCCTGGAGTGGCAATCGAATCTACAACTTGCCGCCTTTAGAGTCACACGCTTGTGTCGCTAGCCACGACTGGCTTCATAGACTGTTCACAATAGAAACAATAAATTATATCATTTAAATGAGGTATGGGATCTCGTGGTCGGTGGATTCGCTTGGATTAATGGAATATTTTCGTTTTTTAGTTTTAATAAAATATAGCACCACATTAAAAATTCACCACTGAAGACGCAAAGATTCAAATTCAGACAGGAAGTGGAGAGTGCAATCACTTGGTCACAAAAGGGTGCAGAAAAAAAAATTGCAGATTTTTTTTTAACTATAAATTTAAATATTTTTTGGATAATTTCACTCAGTGTTTTTCACTCAGCTATATTTCAACATAAGATAACATTTAAAAAAAAAATTTATCACATTCTGTTGCCTCCATATATCAAAGTGGGTAGACAGATCGTAGCGTTAAGACACTGCGTTCGTTGAGATGACAGTACTCAACGCCACGTTTCTTTTTGTTACCTATTGAGAAAATGAAAATAATTATCTCCCCTGACTGCGTGTCCAACCAACAGCTTTTGCATTTACAGCTTACGACGGCCTGCTTCAATATGATAATAAGAAAATATAATCTATTCTACTCTAATTCCAACTTTGTAATCAAATGGCACTCTATCCACCTTTCACATTAATTCGAATCATTTGACATAATACATCATAACAACGATCAAACACACAATAATATACCTTATTTATATTCACATAAATACTAAAACACTATACATAATTACTATAATTAGTTTACCAAGTTGCCTCTATCTTACAACATGGTGTACAGATATTGCTATAATATTTTATTGTTATGAAGCGATTTTAGTCTTTATTTCGTAGAAAATATAGGTTAATTTTGATCGTGCATATTACACGTATTTCTCGTTTAAGTTGACACAAATAATCAATTAATACAGTCAGTCGCGGTTATTAGTAGCAGTCATACCTCGCTGGTCATGATTAAGATTGATTTCTTGGATGTGTTCATATAAAATGCAACCATCTTAGTATGTTTAATTTTCTATATATTTTTGTGTTTTCTATATATTCTAAAAACATGAAAGCAAAGTTTTAGAGCAAGGCGCGGCGTTGAGTTCCACCATTCAACACGCATTGTCTGGAAGATTGGGCGGAAAGTGAAGAGGTGTCTTAGCAGGATATAACTTATATTGGTTAATTGCAAAAATAGTGCATTTACAAATAGTATATACGAAATTATATAATAAAAAATCAAAACCGTTGTACCTCTTTTTACGATATTTTTAAACGCAAGCGTATAAAATATGACAGATTTATTGTCTATGCAGAGAAAGGGTACAGAATGCAATTTTTAATAATAATGCATAAGAAAAACATTAATTAAATGTTTTTAAATAAAATAATTATCAGAATTTAATGTTTTTAAATAACATAATGATTTATTTATTTATTTTATTTAAAAACATAAAATTAATTTAATTTATTAAATTCATAAAATAAATCTCTAAGTTTTCCTTCTCTAGTAAGTAGTTAGTTATTTTCAATAATTTTTACTTTGAAGTAATTGAAATATTATTTTCCACTTTTTATCTTTCATTTAGGTTATATCAATATTATATAATTTTGAAATCAATTAAATTCAATCGATTTTTTTAAATATTCTTCTTAATTTTTTTATTAAAAAGTCGTATATATGTAACACTCCCTATTGTTTGTTATCTTTGTTACGACATCAGATGGGGTGAAGTGAAAATCTCACAAAGGGAACTTGTTTACCTCTAATTAATATCCGTAGGTAAAGATACGAAGGCGTAGAGTCGCTTGTGCTTAATTATTTAAAATATACGATTTTTGGTTAAATAATTTTCTGTTTATCAGTAGGTTTTACTTGTCAGTCTTAGTTAGAATCAATTTATATAGATTTTGATTAGTAAATTACAAGTACAATGTCCAAAATTAAAAAAAATCTCAGTAACTGACATTAGAAACTTTTACTTTAACATTGGGAACGGAAATGTGTAAATATATTTAAACGCTTTTTAGTTAACAAAAATACATTTCTATAACATAATACAGTATGATTGAAAACGAGGTATGAATTCGATTTCCAGTCAGGGGAATAAATTATTTACATTTCCTCGCTCTGGTAAGAAGACAAGACTGAGTTCCACCGAGTCGAAAATTGTGCAGTGCGTGGAGAACAAAGTGTCTTACCAATATATTTTCTTTGCGCAACCTGATATATACGAGATACAGTATGAAATTTAAAAAATATATTTTTACATAAAATTGTCCCAAAATTGATAATCATATGACGACTCCACAGTATTCTATAAGCGATATTGTAAGGAGAATGACATCAAGCCATTAGCGAAGTAGCGCCCCACGCACGTCTTTATAGGAATTTTGTATCTTTGAACATTGTTTAATTTTATAATGCTAATTATAGTAATCATACATTTATAATAAATATTTTTAAAATATAAATAAGATTATAATAGGATTCATTGCAGGTTCATATTTTGCACTATGTTACAACTCAGCGTCGTGCTATTCCCATAGTGGCAGAATGACCTAAATATAATCAAAATCCAAAAAAATCGAACCCACTACCAATACGTAACGTATAAAATCAGCTTCAGGTTCACGCTGTATCCCGCACACAGCAGGGTAGGCAGAGGGAACCTAGTGTTAAGACACTTCATTCCCCACTTTCTGCCGAATTCTGGAGGCATTGCGTGTTGAGTGGCAGAACTCAACGCCGCGCTTAACCTCGACACCAGAGCGAAGAAATGGAAATATACATTTAGGTAAATATTTCATCTCCTCGAGTGGGGATAGAACCCACAACCATCCGGTTTTACAATCACACTTCGTGCCGCTGCGCCACGACTGGCCTCACGTATAAAATCACAAAAATAATAATATATATAAAATAACTTCACATAATATTCATTGTATTCCAAAGGTCTTAATCAACCCTCAAGTAATAAGGCTTCGGGAGGGTAACCAATTAATGAGAATTCCACTTCCACTCGCATCTTTAAACGTTCCGTGTCCGGATTTTTAGGGATCTCGAGGATTTGTCGTGATTTATTATCCAGCTAGTTGATTGATTTGAAATTTAATAAAACAGATTTTAATTATATAATGTCTAGGATCTTGTTTTTAGACGCAGTGTCGTTACTTTGTTAGTATCTGCATAATTAATTCTAATAGTTTTTGTCGTATAGTGTTAAGACACTCCGTTCTCATTTTCTGTGGAATATTCGACGTCAACAAAAAGTCAACGCCGCGCTTTGTCTAGCGAAGTGGGAGCGTGTTATTTAATTATTAAGGCCGTTGCTGTAGTTTCTGAACGTATACGCGACAGGTTGTAGTTCGATTCCCACTCGGACTCTTACATTTAAAATATATTGCCGCTTTCGTAACATATGCAATATTTTGGGTGGTAAATGGAGAACGAAGTGTCTTAACACTAGGTTTCCTCTGCCTAACCTTAGACTGACGTGCGGAAAAAAGAGTGAAGCGTAAATAAAATACTATTTCAAAATGTTATATTATACTCACAGTTAAAGATTTTACTGTCACATATACATATTATTTGCCATTTTTTAAGCATTTTACGATGTCCAATTTGAACATCTACCTACATCAAACGTAAAATTTTTCACGTAAAAATTCACCTAAAAATTTTGACACATTTCGTTATTTCTTTTTTTTTATAAATTAGTCATTAACGTGAGTATATATTTTTTTCTTGTATCTTAAATAGCGATAGAAGAAATAAAAAAATAATAAAAAAAATAATTTCATTGGATTTTAAACCCTATCATCCTTTATTTAAGAGTTACTAGATTATTTGTGACGAAAATTAACTTTTTATTCCAGTAGTAAATTAGTTTGTCAAAAGCAAGACACCTGAGTGGTTTATATTTTACAAGTTTCTTGTTAAACGTATAATGAGTTTTTTGATGAGATGTGAAATATGCGATCGATATAATAAAGGGAATAACGTGATGTGTTTTATATATTATGTTTAATTTTGTCAGCTTCACGCTATTTCCTGCAAGTTTTTTGTTAGCTTCACGCTGTATCCCGCACACAGTAGGTTACATAAAGGGATCCCGGAAACCTAGTATTATGACACTCGTTCACATTAAGACACTTCTACATTTTCCGCCGAATTTGAGGCATTGCGGGTGAGTGGCAGATATCAACGCTGCGCTTTGCTTGGTTATAAGAGGGGAGTGGAAATCGAACCCACAACCGTCGGATTTACAGTATCACGATTTTCATCTTCGTATTTTGTCCAACATTAAACATGGTAGGTAGATAACCTAATGTTAACACACTCTGTTTCCTATATATGATAGCTTTAAATCTATTTTTATACCTAAATTTACTAATCTAACCTTCAATCATCACTGTACTATGATGACCTTAATGGAAACTTATTACAAATTTCCCGCAAAAAGCAAGACTTTCCGCCTAGTTTTTAAGACATTGCTTTTCAAGTGGCCTAACTCAACTACCAGAGCGAAAAAGTGAAAATTCATTCCTCCAAGTGGGAATCGAACCCACAACCCTCACGCTTAAAGCCACACGCTGTTCCAACCTACAACATAGTTATAAATATATATTATAAAATATACATAAGACGTTATTTTAAAGAAATGAACTTAAAAGTTAAATCTCTTTTAATGAACAATCTACACGGAGCGGTTTGACGGTAATCTTAACAAATTGCTTTCATTTTCGAGCTTCGAGCTGCGAGCTTCTCGAATTGGCCCGAGCTCACTGTATTGTAATATTGTGTATTTTTGAAACATTATTCATTTATTTTTAAAATAGTTAATTCATTTAATCTAGAGGTATATATGTATTTTTTTTAATGGGGAACGGAGTGTCTTAATACCAGGTTAGTTTTCCTTACTCGGTTATGTGGTGAAAGACGTGAACTGGTTTCTTCTTTTTAGAATGTATGGACATTTTAAAAGAATATAGTTATATCTGAAATTAAATAAATGTTTATTTTTTATTGATAATGATACTGCTAAATCTTTTGTGATTTTATATCAGTTTTACCTAAAATATAGAAGGCCATGGCTAATAGTAGAGTAGAATAACGTCTGACTGTTAACGCTACGGTTCTTAGTTCAAATCCCAGTCGGGGGAATAATTATACTTAATTTATATTGATTTTCCCATTTAAGTATACAAAGCACTTCGTTGAGTTACGTTATTCAACACATAATGTCTCGTTGCCTAAATTTATCTTAAAATGGGAAACAGTGTAATTCAAATATAATCCAAATCATCTGAATACGTGGAACTCCACTACAGTGCGATTTTGAGAAATTTCCTTTCACGCGCCACGCAACCGTGGAATGGCCTACTATCGGCAGTGTTTCCATGTCGATACGAACTGGGTACCTTCAAAAAGCGCGTCTATCTCCACTTAAAAGTCCGGTGTCACACCTGTAGCTTCTCTGGTGTTACACGAGGTCGTGGGCGGCGGTGATCACTAACCATCAGATGAACCGTGCGCTCGTTTGTTTTGTCTTTTTCAATAAAAAAAACCTAGGTTTCCTCCTGCTATATGCGGGTGACAGCTTCATACAAAACAAACCGCATTGCCAATTACAACACAGAGAACAAAAAATCACTTAACAAATGAAAAAATATTCATACATACATACCATAAATAAATAAATAAATCGTTTTTCACTCTCCTATATTTAAATAGCAGAATAGCTATATATTTTCATTATAAACCCACTATTTGGCCCCCAAGCGCGTTCCCACTGACCACTCAGACCCCCCGCGGACCACAGCCATAATGACCACCTTGAACAAAAGGTAATGGAGAATAGAATTTTCATCGAACGATTGATTTTATTAATCTCAACGGGTTATCGAATGTTTTTAAAAGTCTTTTGTGTGATTCCTACAATTTGGTGTATATTTTTTCTTTTGGTGGGACTTCTTTGTTTAATAGATAGTTATGCTTATAATTGTTTAAGAATATATCATCTTTGGACTATTTGCACATCAAAATTATCATAAAAAATTTGGAAATGTTTTAAATACATACATATAGCGAATTTTTAGTTTAACACACATAGATATTACGATTTTATATAAATATTTCAATCATATTTTCATCGTTTGTGCTGTATTTAGTACGGAATTTGCCACTCAATCAGAACCTGTAAGGTACTTCCCGTATAAAAAATGAATAAATATTTGACTTTTGGTAAGAACTGCAATAATTATAGTAACTGATGTAAAATAAGCCCAATAATCAATATCTATTCCTACTGCCGATGTTTCAATTTGGCAATAAGTACAAAGTAACAAAAAAAAATAAGAGAAAAATTTTAAAAGAAAACATCCATTACAAAATTATATTTGTAGTACATTTCATACAAAACGAAATCATACGCCCGCAAACTTAAGTTTGTCAATCTTTATTACTTGTATTTCCAGTTAATCTATAATATTGAATTGATACGAAAACCCAGTGTGCGAGTTTACTTACATTTGACATGTTTTCTTATAAAAATGGCAGATATCCGATTATAGGAGTGCAAAGATATATAATTTATATAATTGGAATATATATGAGAATCATTTGCAATATAAAAATTACAAACTGAAAATTATATTATTTACAAGGCATTGCGTGACGAAATACGCGTAATTGTACGCCGCACTTTATTTTATTACCAGAACGAGAAAATTCTGGCCCTGAGTATAAATCATACCCACAACCATCGCGTTTAAAGTCAGACACTGTACCGCTGTGCCTCAGTGACCTCACTTGATATTATTACTATGCTCAACTATATCAAATTTGAATATAATACTTAATAAACATAAAATTATGCTAATAAAAAAATCACGTGTACCTATTTTTTTTTAATAAATACGTACCTGTTATAATATTTTAAATAACATGTAAAATATTGAGAATATTTTTAAGAAATCTGTATACATTTATTTATTTATACAAAACAAAAATTATAATGTAAAATTAAAATAAAATACACCAATAGACCAGACCTAGGTAGAGTTGCCAGCAAAAATAAATATTGAAAATATAACAACGAAATCTAAATTGCTGTATCAACGTATTGTCCTTTTGTGGTCCTTATATATTGTAGAATAAGTATTAAAATGGCTTGTATTTAAATGAGTTAGTTGTATTTCTATTTTGATAGGTTTTATTCAACTGACCGCAAGTCGTAAAATCGAGGTTGGCGAGCTTCCCCGTATATTTTATTAACCATCTTAGGTATACTAGCTTTTTATTATTTTTGGATAATTTAAAAGGAAAAAGGTATATATTTGGCATAGGATATGAGATATTGTGAATTTAAAAAAAACTAAAAAACGTGCAGCCTTACGCTTTTAACCGCGTAGCAGAATAAGCAGATGGAACCTAGTGCTAAGACAGCGATCCTCTATTTCCGGCAAATTTTTGAGACACTATGTATTGAGGAAGTCAACGCCGCGCTGTGTCTACTAGGGCAGGAAAATGAAATTACTTTAAACAATTTTATTTCTCCAAGTGGAAATCAAAACCAAAACCATCACAAAGCGAAAACTAAAAAAAAACACAATACCCTACAAACAAGTAGGTAAAAACATAATATTTACACATTTCATATTTGTTTAATATCCATTAAACCACTCTCACAGTCGCCAATTAACACTACATAAAGTGTTTTATAAACAGCATTAATCCATCTGAGATCAAAGTCTACTATATGATATATCAATCACCTCCACTTTTCCACACCTTCGCGTTGGCGCCGTGTAAACTAAACATTTGTTTAACGAAATAATGGATTTAGATTGTGTTTTATACTTTTAAAGGGTACCGTGGGATAGTGGTTGTGGTTGTGAGTTCGATTCGCGTTCGTGGCAGTGATTATTTTTATATTACCGAATTGTATTTTTTTGCTTTGGTAAGACAATTCGCATGGTTAAGTTTCGCCACTCACATGCTATGTCTGGAATTCGGATGGAGAGTTGAGGACGGAGTATCTTGATAACAGATTATTTTCCTTTCTTGTTTATATGTGGAATTAAGAGTCTCTAAAAAAGTATGAATGTCCTTGGAGACCTCAAGTTTATGAATGAAACCAGTGTTAATTTTTTTTTCTAATCTTATAATATTATTTAAATCGGGTTTAAGTTTGAGACTAAGACTTCTTATCCAGCTTCACAACTTTTTCCTTTTATAATAAAAAAAAGTTATTGACAGCCTATTGCCAAGGATCGCCGTTTTCTGTCCGAATCGTGGACATTAGGCGATGGGTTGAATTCAACGACACGCTTTGTCTTGAAAAATAAGATATAGGAGATAGAACTCATAATATTTGCCTTTATATTCGGATGCTGTACCAAAGTGCCAAGGTGCTTAAAATCGTAAAACTTGACATTAATGTATATTTTCAATTTTCAATGCCCTTCCTCTAAGATTTAAAGTATTATGAAAAAATGCAAACAAACGTAACGTGGGCGCCGGAGATTAGCTTCGCTCACGGATCGAAATAGGTATTAGTTGCGTCTAGTTCTACATTTAAGTCATAGTACAGACTATTATGATATCTACATATTATTATGATATTTAGAACGCTTTTTGTTATTTAAAAAGTTTATAAAAAAAATTACCTGATTATCAAATGACCTACCAATTACTTATGTATTTATCTATATTATAAGTAAATTCAACCTGCATATAAGTACTGAGCTTTAATATTGTGCTGCATTTTGAGTTACGAACAACTTATTTTCACAAATTTGAGAAATTGCAAGTACTACGTGGCTGCATGCGAGGATGTCATCGGCGGCAAGGGCGCCCCCCGCAGAACTCTAGCCTAGGCTTGCGGCCGCAAACAGAGTGTTGAATTATTTTAATTTTATATTTTCTCGAAAAGTGTACGTCCAAATTACATGTCCATACATTACATTTATAAAAGATAGATATATGGTGTCCCTGATTTGATTTTAGAACTAATGAAATTGAATATTTTTGTAGTACATTACATGTACTTAAATGTTTTCAACTATTTTTGCAGCGCACGCGCTTAAAATAATTCCTTCATTATTATTGCTATATCGTTATCTAAAGCTAACTAAGAAGTATATTCTGATGATATATAGCCTATAGCACTCCTGGGAAATGCAGCTTTCATACAAAAGCAAAAAAAAAAAATTGACTAGTAGTTCCCGAGATCTTAGCGTTTAAAAATAAACAAACTCCGGAAGAGTTATTATATTAATGTGTAAAAATCAGCTTCACGCACACTGCAGGGTAGGCAGAGGGAACCTAGTGTTAAGACACTCCGTTCTCCATTAAGATTTCAATCACCAATTTTCACGTTACCAAAATATTATATTACTCCGAGTGGTAATCGGACGCACAACCGTTGCGCTTACAGTCGCTTGTACCCCTGCGCCATGACGGCTTGAAGCTAGATTTTTCTGTACATATTTCATTTAATTTCATTATTCATAAATATAAGTTAGTATGTACCGCCCTTTACATCTGAGTACAACGTAAATGTAAATTGGCAATGTCGTCTAAAATTCACGGCACATGTCACAATAAACGTTTAAAACATAGTAGCAGCAGAAGTAATAATTCTTTATATTCTACTTTGTGGTTTAAAGGATCGTTTGTTTCTTTATTATATTTTTTTATAGGATTTGTTTTTTATTGGTCAGATTATGATTTTTTTTGTTGGTTATGTAAATCTCTTATTTGAGCTATTTCTAGCTTATATTTTTTTATAAATTAAATCAGCTTCTAGCTTCACGCTGTATCCCGCACACAGCAGAGTAGGCAGAGGGAAATTAGTGTTAAAACACTCCGTTTCCCACTTTTTGCCGAATTCTGGAGGCATTGCGTATGGAGTGGCAGAACTCAACGCCGCGCTTAGACACGACCAGAGCGAAGAAATGGAAATATAAATTTAAGTGAATATTTCATCTCCTCGAGTGGGGATCGAACCCACAACCAGTCGGTTTTACAGTCACACTTCGTGCCGCAGCGCCACGACTGGCCTCAATAATTTTTTATCCTTTTCATATTTATTCTTATCTATTGCTAGCCTATTTAGTAATGAAAAGTAATTCTTTCGTAAATCTCGCATATTGTAGGATAAGTAGGTGAACCTGTTATTAAGATACTCTATTTCCCAATTTCCGTCCGTCGTCTCTACTCATTCCATTGCTCCAAGGCCTGTATTATTAAAAAAAAACAGCTTTACGCTGTACCCCACGTAGAGCAGAGTAGGCAGAGGGAACCTAGAATTAAGGCACTCCGTTACCCACTTTCCGCCTAATTTTTCCAGGCATTGCGTGTTGAGCGGCGGAACTCAACGCTAGGCTTTTTTACCTTGATACCAGGGCGAAGAAATTAAAATATTAATAAGTAATCATTTATTTCTTCGAGTGGGGATCGAACCCACAAACGTTACAGTCACATCCCTGTACCCCTGCGCCGCGACGGCTATATTATATTTACCAAATACCTAGCTATATAAAAATATATAAAATAAGAAGTCAAACCATATAAATAGGTGTTCTATAATCTACAGTCTATCTTCAAAGCGGCACATCGGAAGTTAGGTGTTGTAAACATGTTGCTGGAGGTAAATGAAAATGCGAAACGAACGTAAACATCGGTCGTGGATGTTCTATAATGATCGTCGGTTTTATTTAATTTAGCTTCACGGGATACAGATTCTTGAGGGATTGCGGGATAAAGATCCCGCTATTGCAGGTTAGGCAGAGGGAACCTAGTGATAACACTCTGATTAGGATACGCCTATTACGCGCAACTCTCCCCTTACTTTGTTATTGTGGACTTAGCGACGGAACTTAACGCTAAGGTTTTTATACCAGAATGCAGAAATGTTTTCATTTCATAAAAAAATATTTATATAAGCGTATTGTATTTTTATAATCATGCAACAAATTTTGTAACGATTTTTACTCTTTTCTTCAAAGTACGAAACACTCATTAAAATAGTATAAAAATATTAAGACAAAGCGCGGCATTGATTACCGCCACCAGTCGAAGCGCAAGTACACAAAGTGTGAATAGTGGATTCGATTCCCACTCGAGGAAATGAAATTTAAATGATATTTAATATTTCCTATTTGAGGCCAGTCGTAGCGCAGGGGCACAAAGTGTGACTGTAAAACCGACTGGTTGTGGGTTCGATCCCCTCTCGAGGAGATAAATTATTTACTTAAATTTATATTTCCATTTCTTGGCTCTAGTGTCGAGGACAAGCGCGGCGTTGAGTTCCGCCACTCAACACGCAATGCCTCTAGGATTCGGCAGAAAGTGGGGAACGGAGTGTCTTAACACTAAGTTCCCTTTGCCTACCCTGCAGTGTGCGGGATTCAGCGTGAAGCTGATTTGATTTATTTAATATTTCCATTAAAAAAAAGTTCCGCCACTCAAAACGCAGTAGCTTCAGAATTCAGCGAAAAATGGAGAATGGAGTGTACGGAGTGGCTATGTATGCGAGATACAGCGTGACACTAAAAAACAAACACACACAACATCTTGAATTGAAATGTCTAAATACTAGGTTAACCCCGTGTACTGTGTGTATTTTTATGCTAGAATTTTCCTTATATCAATAAGGAAAATTCTAGTATAAAAATAGTCTAAAAATAGTAACCTAACGCCACCTTTATAGCGCGGCCAATAATCTGAATATCCGGTGGAATTAAAAACCGGACAGCTGAGTGACATGACAGATGTTTACCTCGCCGTTTCGTTACCGGGTTGCTGTGGTTGCGTCATGTTCTTATATACTATTTCAACTCACCTTATTTTTTTGTTTGATATTAATTAATTTGTTAAGAAAAAGGCCGGTCGTGGCGCAGCGGCACGAGGTGTGACTGCAAAATCGACTGGTTGTGGGTTCGATTCCCACTCGAGGAGATGAAATATTTACTTAAATTTATATTTCCATTTCTGCGCTCTGGTTAAGCGCGGCGTTGAGTTCTGCCACTCAACATGCAATGCCTCCAGAATTCGGCAGAAAGTGGGGAACGGAGTGTCTTAACACTAGGTTCCCTCTGCCTACCCTACTGTGTGCGGAATACAGCGTGAAGCTAATTTTAATTTTTTTGTTAAGAAAAAATGGGGTGTTGAGCAAAATAATGGTGAAATATTGTTTAGATTTTTTTTTTGTTGAATGTTGTCAGCTTGTTAATTTTTCGTTCTATTTTCATATAAATTATTTAGTATACTGGTTGGTTGAAGCTGATATCACAGTTTACTATCAGCATTTGTTATATATTTTAGATTTGATTGATCGTATTTCAAATCTATTTTAATTAGATTTAATGTGAAGACTTAAAAATAATTCTAATATCTATATAGATAAAGAATAATAGGTATAATAAGGTATATAATATTATATACCTATACATGGTGGAAGTGTCTGCGGTCTTTTTACGTTCTTATACAGTAGAACGTAGAACGAACTCTGTATATAGGTAAGTAGGTATTTCAAGACTACCCAGAATATTATAGTACTATGGGTAGAATATATATTTTCAGACATTTAATTACCTAGTCCAATGTTAACATAACGTTTTCCTGTAAAGAAGAATAAAAAACCAATAATATCGGTTTTAGAAATACCGTAAGTAAGTTTACTGTCGACGATAAAAGTTCTACAATCACCAAGCAACACCTGTTAAGAATAGGGTTGACTTTATTGATATTTTGTACGTACATTGAATACTCGCTTATTTTTGTATTATTTTTTAATTTTATAAGTATTGTGACCGTAGTGTATCAGGAGTATAAGCGTGTGACTTTAACAGTTGTGAGTTCGATACTTACTCGAGGAAATAAATGATTTATATTTCCTTTCTCTAAAATAAGACCAAAGTGCGGCATTGAATTCCGTAACGCTACACGCAATGTTTCAAAAATTGAGCAGACAGTAGAGAACGGATTCTCTTGATGCTATTATGCGAGTTACAGCGTAAAACCTAAAGAATAGTGTCACTATAAAATGAGTATTTTAAAATTTAACACGACAAAATGTCAAGTTGAAGCTCTTCGATTTAATTATTCTCTTTGGTTTATAAAAAAAACAATATTTTTTTATTTAAAACTTTTTTTTCATTTATCTCTACTACTACATTATTTCACCCACTTAAATCATCAAAAGGTACAAAAAATATCACAACAAAACTAAACTGTAGAAGAATTGACAACCTTATATTATTATTATTGACAATTGACAACCCTAGTTACAAGTAGTAAACCCAGATAGAGTAATTGCTCGAATTACCTGCTTTAATTTAAGCCTGAACTATTTTAAATAAAAATATTACGTTGTAGCTACGTATGTAGCTTTAGTCGTGGTAAATATAATTTTGTTAAGCAAATATGTCAATTTATTTACTTAATAAAAATACTTTTTAGAAAATATATAAAGAATTGTACGCAGCAGTATTTTTATAACAAAAAATGTCAATTTTTTATAAATAAATGTTATACCTATATGTTTTCTAACAAATATTTTCCTTACCTAAGTGGTTGATTAACAGTTTAAAATTGTAAAAAAAATATTTACGTAATTTTTTAACTAGCGGAACTCAATTACTTCTTCCTTTTGTCAGAATGCGGAAATCAAAACAATTTAGTCCCTCCGGTGAATATTGAGTCCACTACTATCGCTCACAGGCAGACGTTGTCCTACAGCGCTACCATGTACATACTATAAGAATAATATTACTTTTTTACTAAACATAGCAGCGTACGCAAAGGGAACCCGGGAACCGAGTGTTATGACACTCTGCTTCTATTTAACACACTTCCGGCAACAACGAATATCGAGGCATTCCGAGTTGGGTGGTGGAACTAAACGCCACGTTATTAGTGTAAGGAAGTGAAAATATTGAACATTTCTTTCTCCGAGTGGTAGTCGAACCCACAACCCATTTCCATGCTTTAATATAAAGCGCAGCGTTGAGTTCTACCACTAAACACTATACAATAATTTGGGCAAAAAGCTAATAATGGAATGTCTTAACATTAGGATCCCTACGGTTCTACCTACTCGCTATATGCAGGCAACAGTGTGAAGTTAATCACATTTAATTTTATTTTTTGCAGTTTCTTATGCTTAATATAGGATAGGATATAAGATATATACATATATGTATACATCCAAAGTCATTCCAGAGAAAGTGATTGAACCCACATTCTTTAAGGTGTGACTTGTTAACAAAACGTAAACGCACAACGTATAACATTTTTATTTCGATCCATGTATATTTAGAGTGGAATGCGTAGAGCGGCGACGTGATATATGTTGGCTACCTGACTTTTATTTAGGGTACAATGTGGCTAACATGGCTATTTGTGGTGTACATATATATGTATAGTTGTAAATCATTAGCTCAGAGTTCGATGGTTGTGGTTTCGAATCCCACTTAGGGAAACTATTATTGAGGCGGTCGTGGCGCAATGGTACAATGGATGCTACTGTAAAGGCAATGGTTGTGGGATATCGATTCCCATAGAGGGGAATGAAATATTTTATATTTTCATTTCTTCGCTTTAGTGACCAGGCAAAGCGCGGCGTTGAGTTCCGCCACTCAACACGCAAAACCTCCAGAATTTGGTCGAAAATGGTGACAGTTTCCTAAATCAAGGTTTTAAGGTTTCCCCAAGGTACGCGGGATACAGCGTGAAACTAAGTGAAGAAATATTCAAAATTTATAAAATATAACGATCTCAGTGAAGTCACCTACATAAGCTATTTCAATTGACCCAAATTTTTTAATCGTTTCTAATATTCATACGAGACAGTGAAACAAAAATGAATTAGTACCCGATTGTAAAATATAGTAAAATTTATAATACGCGTTGAGCACATAAATTTGTTCGTCACTTTCTCTGATTTATGGCCCAGCGACATTTAGATATATGAGGACTGCTACGAGACTGAAGGAACATTTAAAAAAAATGATTTGTTGTCGCGGCGCATTGGGTCAACGTTTGACTGTAAATTCCATGGCCCCAAGACAAAACGCGGTGTAGAACTCCACCTCTCAACCTACAATATTTTGAATTCGGATGGCATAGTAAAGACCGTAGTAGGTACCTAGCTACGTTGATGATTCTCTCTTCTTACTCTGCTACATGCGGAATACGATGTGAAGTTAAAAAAAATAAAGTTTAAACAAACCTATGTACAGCTAAGAAGTTTCTATCTAAAAAAAATACGTATAGATTTCCATTATCAAATAAATACAATTAGTAAAAGCTATCGTATGTTATAAATAGCTTAAGTATTTACGACAGACAGACGAATGGACTAGGAGACGACAGGTTGACAGATCTCATTTAGATACCATGGTTGGACGCTGTGTCTATACGTATATTAGTTGGTAAAATTGATTTTTTATATTTTTTTTTGACAATAAATATACTACTAATATTAGTATCTACACCAATATTTAAAAGCTTAGTTTATTTGGTAAAACGTGCTAATCTCAGGAACTACTACGTAATATGATGATTATATGTGGGATAATATAGTCGTCGTCATGTTAATTGTTGCCGGTCGTGGCGCAGAGGCACAAAGTGTAACTTTAAAATCGACTGGTTGTGGGTTCGATCCCCACTCGAGGATGTGAAATATTTATTTACATTTATATTTGCGTTTCTTCGCTCTAGTGTCGAGACAAAGCGCTGCGTTGAGTTCCGCCACTAATGCACAGCACGTAATGCCTCCAGAATTTTGCGGAAAATTGAGAACAGAGTGTCTTAACACGAGATTCCCTCTGCCTACTCTGCTGTGTGCGGGATACAGCGTGAAGCTGATTTAATTTAATTTAATTTTTAATGTTAATTGTTTATTGTAATCCACTTTAGCCGTCAAGTGTCTTACACCACTCTCAGTTATCTACATTTAACCACACGAGCTACAGTACAAATAAAAGTAAGTCTAATATAATATAATGATCCATAAATTATTATTGTTGTGCAAAAATCTATGGAATGAAAAACATAAAGTAAATCTCATGTTGTAACTCGTATGCAGCTTGATCCCTTTGAAATTGTTATTTTTTACAACAACACCCACTTCACAGGTCCCTAATCTTTTGGCAACCACTCAATATGTTCGTTTAAACATTTTTACACCTTACGATTTATCGTATAGTATAATGTAGATGCTGATGTGGTGCAATGACTTCAAATTCAGTTCTAAATAAGCCGAAATTTTATATCGAAATTATTTTACTTTCAATTTTTTGATATACAAACTACGTTTACGAGTTTATTATAGCGTTTGGTTCGAATTTAAAGAGAATATCTGCGAAAGACAGAATAAAAGACAAAATAATAAAATTTACTCGAATGGCACTTGTACACAAATATTTTATTAGGTCTTTTTAAAACTTTTTTACTAGGTCGACTTTTAACTATGTACCTAATAAAAAAAACTGGATTTTACCCACTTGTGATAAAATGTATTATATTCTGATACCTGGTATTACTTATACGTAGTTTAGGTTACAATATAGTAATCGAGCTTAATTTTATAATGTAATTTATAACTTCGAGAATATTTTACAGTCCTGATATGCATTTTATGTAGAGAAATCTGGTTTTTTTTTTCATTAGGAGTACGTTTATAGCATACGACATAAAAATCGTACAGTTTAAACAAATACACCTTACTTGACTAAAAATAGATTATTTTTAAAAATTCAACAAAAGATTAGGACTTTGATAGCCGTGTTATTAAAGTGGAACCACAGATTTATATCGCATTCAGTTTTATAGATCGTATGATTTTTTAACAACACTCACACAACACAACACGTATATAAAAGAAGTCGATGCGCGATTTCTATTATAATAGAGGCTGTAGTGGCGCAGCGGCACAGTGTGTGACTGTAAAGATGACAGTTGGAGGTTCAGTTCCAATCTGGGAGAATGATTATAATTAATTATCTTCATTTCTTCGCTGTGATAGACGAACAGCGATATCGAGTTTCACTCGCATCAAGAGGCAATATCTCGAAAATTTTGTCGGAAAGTGGAGAACGGAGAGTTCTAACACAAAATTCTTTTTTTCTACCAACACATAGCCAGAATTGAGAGAGTATAAGATTTAAATTATAACCTAACATTTCAGATTTGTTTAAACCTAGGCTGATTCCATACAACTCACCTAAATGATTAATGCCCGAAACGCTCGCAATAGATATTTTAATAATAAGCGCACAACCTAACGCAGTCTGGTCTCCGCCTAAACAGCAATTGTGCGTGAATTACAGCGGTGATTACAACGTTTATGAGGGGAATAGTCAGGCGCACGTGTGCTAGCATATTGATTCCAAATTATAAGCAAATAGCGAGGCTTTGGCTGTATGCCAGTGCACTTGCCAAAATGTAAGGTGGCCAACGTTTTTGTTGTAATGATTTTTTTTCTTTTAATTTGGTTTTTTTATTGAATATTTATTTGGGCCTCTCCACTAACTCTTGCATCATAATTTAAAAAGAGGCAGGGGTTTTGACCTTGATTGATCTTCGAGAACATTGTATCGATGATGCTAGGGGAAGGTCACGTAAAAATTTTATGTTCTTAACCAAAAATGCTTGAGGCTTAAATTTTAAACAAAACCTTATAAAAAATGAATTTAAAATACATAAATGTTTCCCGGATTTCTTTGGTTAGATTTTGCTTTGTGACACCATCTAGGTTTTAAGTGAAACTATTTTATGCGATATATTGGGGTACGTAAAGTCTACCGTTTAGTAGGAAAAGGAAGATACCAATACAGATCTCGGAACATTGGGTTTTCTAAAATGTATACTAATAATATACGCGACTACTAGAATATACGCGATCAGTCGTGAAAACTAATGATTTTATTATGCTAATTTAATTCTTTGCCTACAGCACTAAAATATATTGTTAAAAACAGACTTGTAGTGAACATTTCTTAAAAACAGAAAATCACAAGATATAGAGATAGAGGCCAGTCATGGCGCAGTTGCACAAGCGTGCGACTGTTTATTATGGAACCCATAATCTGTAATTTCTCACTTTCTCACTCGACATGAAATACCTCCAAAAGTCCGTGGAAAGTGGGGAACGGGGACGAATGTGATCACTAGATTGTTTTTTAAGGAAAAGGACAAGGCAAACGAGCGTTCGGGTCACCTGATGGTAAGTGATTACCGCCGCCTACGACACCGTGCAACCCCAGAGGAGCTACAGGTGCGTTGCCGGCCTTTAAGGTGAAGATAGAAGAGCTTTTTGAAGGTAACCATGTCATATCGACCTGGAAACACTACCGGGGGTAGGTCTTTTGGCATACTGTGCGGTTAGAAGATTCGGCGCCAGATAACAGGTCAAACAGTTCTTCAGAACACTCCCCATGATAAATGCGATAGGTTTTCTATTCTTCTGCACAGCGAGGAGATGTCTTTACGCAAAGCCAAAGTATCAAGCCTTTCACAGATTATTGGGTCCGCAATGATTCGAATGGCTCTACGTTGTATGCGATCAAATGGTTCAAGCTGATACTGGGGTACACCAGCCCAGAGATGAGAACAGTACTCCATATGAGGCCGAACCTGAGCCCTATATAGGGCCGAACGGTGTTTTGGCGTGAAGTATCGTCTCGCTCTGTTGATGACCCCCAGTTTCTTCGAGGCCAACTTGGCCTTGCTTCCCAAATGATCGCGATACTGGCAGTCACTCGAAACATTAAGGCCCAATATATTGATACTGGGCGCGGCTGTAAAGGGAATGTTTTGAAAGACTGGTGATACGATACATAGGGTTTTTTTTGTGGTTAACGCGCAAACTTGTGTCTTCGGGTGTTTAAACTGAACTAAGTTCCTTTTACCTCATGAGGAGACATTGTTTACGCTGCACGTACGGGATACTGTGTGACGCTAACTAAAAAAAAAACTACAAAAAAATATTCCAATTTACTGGGACATGGTCACCGTACACAAACGTAAAGCGGCACAATTCCGCACCGACTGAAATTTACAGGTAACAATGTTTATGATTGTTGTACAATGCGTTCTGTTTAACTAATAATTCTATATGAACTCGACTCAAGCAGTTACTTGAGATTTACATTATATTTTTTTTATACAAAATAGCAATTTAACGCTTTAAACCGCATAGTAGTTCAATTTTCGAGAAAGTGTGTGTCAGTGACATAACTAAACGCCGCGATTTGTCTTTGACTAGAGTGTGGAAATGTGGATAATTACATTGATAACTTAAATACATATAGTAGGGTATGCAGAGAGAACCTAGTGCTAAGACTCTCCGTTCCACACTTTCCAGTTGATGACACAACCAGTTGATTTGATTCACAATTTGCGTCCCTTCGCCACGACTGGCCTCAACTACATTTATATTTACACTTTTTCAATAAAAACGAAACGAAATCTAATAATTATTCTACTTTAATAAAAATAAATATAAATTATGTTGAATAATCTAATTTCTTCGTCAAAGTAGGATAATTCAAAAGCTCCGGAAATCAAGCGAGATATTTTAATAACGCTAAACAACAGACTGCCGTTGTTTCCGCTACAGTTTAAATAAGAAAGAGCTTATAAAGGTGTACTGTTTAATACAAAGAAATATTTATTTTTTATTAGTAAAAGATTATACATCTTACTTAGTATAAGATGATTATTTAGATAAACTTTTTTTTATAGCTTTACACTGTATCCCGTATATGACAAGGCAGGTAATGGGAACCTAGTGTTAAACGCTGTTTCTCAATGGAAATTGCAAAATTTTGTGAGACATTGCATGGGGGTGGAACTCAATGTCGCTTTTTGTTTTTTTTACCAAAGCGAGAACATGAAACTTTCCGCGGGTATTGAAGTGGTGGTATTGGTGGAATCAGTCGGAAGCGCAGATTTTTCGACTCCATGACAGCCTCAAAGATCATATATCTTTGAGGCTGTCATGGAGTCGAAAAGGTATATATTTTTGTGATGATTTAAATTGGAGAAATTTACAAGTCAAAAATAGTAGAGCAGTATCACTACATTAAATAGTACGGGAGATGAGTGATAAAAATCAATTCAATAGTAAAACTAAAAATGATATGACAAGTTACTCAGTCTGATGTCCTGTCCTATAATTTTTTGTTGTTTCTTATTTTCTCATTATTCTGCTCACATAAAAAAACGCGCCTCTATTTTCCGCCACTTAAGACAAAATGTCACGAATCCCGACGGAAAATGGGGAACGGAGTGTCTTGACACTAACAATTCTCTACGTCTCCTATATACCGAATAAAGAGTGAGACTGAAATTAAAATAATTTCAGATATTATTATTATTTTTTAAATAATAGTTACTGGCTACAACATGTACACGGGCCTTATTGGAAAATACTCGATGCTGTCGCTTGTTCCCGCTTATTGGGAAAAAGGTCGAGATGACAGCGTCTCAATGAACTTTTATTTTTCATATAGTGCAAAGCTTTGTTTATTAGATTTTTTTCTTTATAATAATCAAATATAATCGTTATTTTATGGCTTTTATAGGTTTATGCAGCATAAAGCTGTATTGGCACAGATAACCTAGTCTTAAGTTCACTCCTTTCCCCACGTTTTTTTCGCGTTGAGTGGCGGAAGTCAACGCCACATAAATATAGTAAAAAAAGCAGAGAAGGAAAATAAAAATAAATAATTCCCCAACTGAAGATCAAACCCACAACCGTCACGCTTGCAGTCAGATGCTATCACATTGCGCCATGATCCTCCTAAATATAACGAGTATTTGGATTTGAACGCTAAATCGCAATATGAGGCATTAATTTAATAATTAATATATTTTTAATATCTAAATTTGCATGTCTGTTTTTGTCTTCATACTTATCTAATTTCTTACACATATATTTAAAATATAAAAAAAATCAGGTGCACACTGTAACCCGCACAGCACACACAGCATGGTAGGCAGGGGAAACTCAGTGTCACTCTATTCCCCACTTTTCGCCGAAATCTGGAGGCATTGCCTGTTGAGTGGTGGAGCTCAACGTCGCGTTTTGTCTTGAAATCAGAGCGATCTCGCTCTGATTTCAAGACAAAACGCCTCGAGGGTGGATCGAACCTACAATCAGTCGATTTTGCAGTCACACTTTGCGCCTCTGCGCCACGACTGGCATCATATACACATAAATTTAATCTGCCAGTTAAGTAACCTTATACCAACAAAAAAAAAACTTTTAACACAATTGAGATCGTGCAAGTAGTTGTGGTTGTGGGTTCAATTGCTATTCGGTGGAAGTAATCATTTACATTTCTCCGCTTTGAAAAGAAGATAAAGCAAGGCGTTGCGTTCTACCCATCAGCCATATGAATTTTCTTCAGCTTTATGCGGGATACAGCGTGAAGTTATAAAAAATAAAAAAAATAAAAATTCCTGGGTGGTCTTATTTACTAACAAGTTAACTGCTATTAATGATTCAATGTATAGGCTTACACAGTAGCAATGAAGAATAACAACTTCTTTGTGACATTCACTTAAACGGTTATGATGAATGGTTTAGCAAGTTTGTATGTATTTTTTAAAAAGACTTTGTTTTATATAAAAAATGTATTTTTTATTCTGCACTAGTTGTTGACCACAACGTTGTTTACGTTGATTTTAAGACTTAAAATGGAAAGTTCCGTGTTTTAGAAGAATTTCAATAAATTATCTTGTAGTGCTCCCCTACATTCCCTATACAACTCAGTTTTCTTAGTACAATAGTTTCGTTTGTGCGTTGTCTATCAGTAAGGGAATAATTTGATTTTAATAAATTATTTTTAATTCTCTGTATCTTGCATATAGTAATTTAGGCAGAAGAAACCTAGTGTTAAGACATTTTGTTTCTCACACACCGTCCAATTTTGGTCGTGAGCATCGCTCAACAACACACATTGATGTAAAAAATACGTTGCGTGGAAAATTTATCTTTTAAGGAGTGTCCATCGTCGGATTTTATTATTATGTTTTCTCCAGCCATATTTCCTGGAGAAACCAGAGAACCTTAAATTATCTATTAGTGACCAAACATCGATAAAAGAAAAAAAAAAATTTTATGATCAATAAAAAAAAATAAAAATTTTACTTTTTCTATATTTTACAGCATTATGAGACGGCCCCATTTCAGTCGTTACATAAACATCTTTTATTATATAAAATTAACACTAACCTACGTAAACAGCACGACAAATGCAAATAATTCACTATATTTACGCACAAAATCTTCATACAACATACAAACAAACATATATTTTGAATTTAATAGTGTCGTTAAAAATTTATAGCAAATGATCATTCATGTAGACTACAAAATGTACTATATGTGATACGTATCAAAGAGTGGCTGTGTACTTTATAACCGGCGGTGGTCGTAAAATGTTTAGTTTACAGAGTAGAGGAAGCTACAGGTGTAATAATCAATCTTTATACAAAATTGTTGGAATTTTGAATATATTTTGATAATTAAAAATTAGAGAATTTGAGGCCGGTCGTGGTGCAGGGGCACAAAGTGTGACTGTAAAATGGACTGGTTGTGGGTTTGATGAAAAGTGGGGACTCGAGGAAAATAATATTATATTATATTTATTTACATTTATATTTTCGCTCTGATGTCGAGGCAAAACGCCAGAATTCGGCACAAAGTGGGGAACGGAGTGTCTTAACACTAGGTTCCCTCTGCCTACCCTGTTGTGTGCGAAATACAGCGTAAATGATGATTTATAAAATTATTTGTGGCCAATCGTGGCGCAGAAGCACAAGCGTTCAATTGTAAACGTGACAGATTGTGGGTTCAATTCTCATTCAGGGAAATTAAATATTTATAATTTTCATATCCTCTCTATAGTAACAAAACAAAGCGCGGCGTTCACCACTCAACACGCAATGCCTCGAGAATTCGGCCGAAAATGGAGAACAGAAGTGTCTTAATAGAAACGGGAGTGTGAGTGAGTTGACAGTAGTTCCCTTTGCCTACCCTATATGCGGGATACAGAGTGAAGCTAAAAAAAAAACATTCACAAACATATATAGCATATGGAATAAAGCACAATAAGATGACTAAAAGACACATTCAAACAGAAACGAATGTAAACGACCAAGTGACCTTGCTGGAGTAAAAATAAATATTTTATGACAAATTCTTGTGCTCTGTGCAGTACACAGGAATGCATCTCGCAGGTTAATTGCATATGCTGAGTGTATTTATCATTCTAATTATGAAAAGTTAGAGCTGAGTTATAGTTTACTGTCCAATTAAGAAGTTTGTGATTTTAGATCTCTTGTTTTTGATGGATGTTTCAACATAAATGTATTTAAGTTGTTGGTTTTGAATATATTTGATATTATAAATGGAAGTATTTTGTATGTATTTAAAAGCTGATCAAAATGTTTATGATTTTATGAAATGGATCTTAATAAGGTAGAAATAAGATACCTAACTATCTTTTAAATATGTCTAACAATACAAAATATTTTTATTATTGCACTGCCATTGTATCAATCGCAGTGTAAAGAAAAAAAGATAAAAGATATTTTAAAAAAAAATCGGGTTCTATAACATCTGTGTATAAAAATCTATTTCATACTTTACGTTATTTGTCTTTATTAATTATCAAAACATCATTTTTCTTTAAGCTTCATTACACATATAGCAGGGTAGAAAAAAAGGGAACTCTAAGACTAACTCTAAGACTTTAAGGGGCTCTAAGACATTATGCTCGCCGTACACCGACCACAATTTTCACATTATTTTTATACACATAAATAAATCTGTAACTCTACCTAATGGCTACATACAGTAATTTCCTTAAATATCCAGGTTTAAACATTCCAACAGTTCCAGGCAACACTAAATCTGTCAATGTAACAAAGAAATCCGCTAAGACTAAATTGACCCATATAAAAAGACAAAGAGGCTTCTAACTGCGACCGTTCAAAATATATCGTGATTCAGAAAATTTATAAATAAGTGATAAGCGACTCTATGTCTTTGCTTGTACAGCTAAAATTTTGTTGTTAAATCTTGAACTTGAAATGTCAAGTTTTGCTGAAATTTTATGATTTTGTCACTGGAAATTAAATGCTTTTCCATTTTGATAGAGTTTATAATGGTTTGTGGATTTTTTCATTTGTAAAGTGAGATTTGGTTCGTTGTATGGAATACACGTGTCACCATCACCTGCCATCGAAACGAACACAAAGCATACAAAGATATATTTGTATTCAAATCACATTTAGATGAATCACTTTTAATGTTCTTAAATTTAGTTTGTTTCAGATTTAAGGTATAAATTTTTGCTTTGTCTAACAAGTCAAAACGGTATAATTTGACCAAATAAAAACCGAAAAGTATTAAAAAATTTTCATAATGATTAATGGTTTTGTCTTAACATTAGCATCTAAAAACAGTTAAGATATTTTCGAAGGCTGTGTTTATAAATAACTTCATATACTGGAAAAATATCATACTTATGAAAAAACTGTTAAAAATTAAAATTTTATAAAAGATTTGAGCCTACTTCCATACGTCTCAACTACATCACTCCTACTTTCGCACGAGGCTCCTCAAAGCTAGACTAGGGTAACAAGTCCCAGTTACTGCTCTGAGCAACTGCATGGAGAATCCTTAGACTGCTGATTCTTTCTCTACTTCAACCAAAAATCACTACCTTTTACTTAAACTATTACAGTTATGTTTGTTATTCCCGACTGCTAAGGAAGGGTTATGTTTTTCGCGCGTATATTGTATGTATGTAATATTCTTTATTACCTCGTATCTCCAGAACCGCTGAACGGATTTACATATTTGAGGTATCGTTAGATTCGTATTAGCAGCCCAAGTGTTCTTAGCTGACGTTAATAAAAAATGATAATGGCGGCTGTGGTACGCCATTGGACTTAGTAAAAAAAAATTTTCGTTTCGAATACTACAATATGGGTATCAAATTCAAGAGCTCAATTTCAGGATTTCAAAAAGGTATATAATGATTATCCTTACCATAATAAATTCTAACAAAAAAATGAAAAAAAAAAATATTTGTAAAAACAAAAACCCCGACTGCATCAAACTAAAAAGAAAATAAACAAGCCCAATAGTTTATTAGGAGTAACAGTCGGGACCTATAAGTAATTCTTCAATCAATAAAATCTTTACCAGGAACCCCGCATCATTTAAAGAGGTCCAGACTGTTAATCCTAATAAACTATTGGGATTGTTTATTTTCTTTTTAGTTTGATGCAGTCGGGGTTTTTGTTTTTACAAATATTTTTTTTTTACTTTAGTTAAGTTAGTAGTACAAAATTTCCGATGTTCCGCCTCGTACCGAACATAGCATTCACCTTGGATGCGGATACCCGTAACAGGGTTTCCCCACGGAAAAAAAAGTTAGTTAAGTTGGTAAAGCCAGAGACCACACGCACATATTGACATTATTCCCATACATTTGAAACAGCAAAGACAAATTGAAATCAAATAACACCGGTATTCAAATCAGTTCAAGATCGAAGCATCCGTTGAACGTTACTCCTCTAAAATATTACCTAGTAATTATTACTAGTAACGGTATCTTGTAACAAATATATTACTAAATACGTATGGAACAAGACTTGACTGTAATTTCGACATCCATTGATATATTACTTCCTTATTAGTTTTAGTAATTTACCAAGTAAGCGTGCAATGTATATAAAATATGAGGAATAGTCGTTATTTTCGCTATAATAGTGCACAGGCGATACATTAGTGTTAATTTTCGCATGTCTGTCCGTCATAGTACAGTCTCGTATCCGTTAGCACACGTCCGCTTTAAATTTGTTATTATAAGATCAAATTATTATGTAATAGTATATATATATATATATATATATATATATATATATATATATATATATATATATATATATATATATATATATATATATATATATATATATATATATATATATATATATATATATATATATATATATATATATATATATATATATATATATATATATATATATATATATAGAGGCCGGTCGTGGCGCAGCGGCACGAGGTGTGACTGCAAAACCGACTGGTTGTGGGTTCGATTCCCACTCGAGGAGATGAAATATTTACTTAAATTTATATTTCCATTTCTTCGCTCTGGTGTCGAGGTTAAGCGCGGCGTTGAGTTCTGCCACTCAACACGCAATGCCTCCAGAATTCGGCAGAAAGTGGGGAACGGAGTGTCTTAACACTAGGTTCCCTCTGCCTACCCTGCTGTGTGCGGGATACAGCGTGAAGCTAATTTAATTTTATTTTTTTAATTTATTTAATTTTATTATAATAAATGGAGCAGATTTGAATTTTCTAATCTAAATATATAAACTACCTGCCTGAAAAATATAATTAAAATGCATTTTTTTATTCTGCTTCGTATGCAAAGAAAAATGCGGATAATTATTTATTTATCTTATTTTCCACTTCTCATCTTAAATATTAAAAACGTAGAAGTTTATATAATTCTGTATGGCAATCAAATTTTGACATGACGTGATTTTATTAACTAAACATATAATAAAACTGTAACTGATCGCTGTCTGTACATGCGAGATATATGAGATGATTTACTATTGGGGGCATGCATCATTAACAGTAACAGAACCCATATAAAGAAATGTAATTATTTATTACTTGCCAATCATCAACATTTTAATCGATAAATAAATCGATCATCGATTATCTACCATCATATAATTCGAGATCCGAAATCTAAAAACTGATACCCAACATCCGACATCCTACATTCTATATTCGACATCCAATGATTCATGATCTGTAATCAATGCATAATCTGTCATTCCCAATCTTTAATGTTTAGTGCTGAATCCATAATAATAATTCTTCTTTATTAAGCGCGTCTTTCTCCACCTTAAAGGCCGGCAACGCACCTGTAGCTCCTCTGGTGTTGCACGGAGTCGTGGGCGGCGGTAATCACTTACCATCAGGTGACCCGAACGCTCGTTTGCCTTGTCCTTTTCCATAAAAAAAAAAAAAATAATCCTTAATCTTTAAATCGTAATTTTGAATCCTGAATCCTTTCATCATTAAATTATAATCTATAATATTTAATTCATAACCCTTTACAGTCTCACTCTTGGTCCTCTGTGTCACAACTGGCCTCATTAATTTATTAGGAATTCATAATCGATAAATAATTAGATGTTTGTTGCTCGGTGATCGATGATCTATAATCATTAAACAATCAATGTAACGAGATAGAGATACCACCCTAATAATCCGACCGACTACTTTTTAAGACAGCAAAAGCTGACCAGCACTATCTGTGCACACTCAGAGTTAGACGTGCGGCAACTCTGGCAATATCAGCCGCGAAATACAGGAAAAATATTTTATAAGTATACATTATCATGGCAAAACTAATCATTTAAGAAGTCTGAAGTTTAAAATTTTTTTAAAACATTTATTTGATAACTATTTATAATTATTTTAAATATTTCATTACATATTAAGTATCAATCCGTTTAATGAAATCCGAAAGATGAAGCTAAGAAGTAATAAAATGAAATAAATAAAAATAATAATAAATTATATTTTTAAACATTCTATCAACCCAGTTCTTGTACTAATATAAGCATCTAAATATTATTTAAATACCTCCTTCACCTGCTCGTAAAGCAAAGTAATGGCTTCAAAGTATATAGGCGGGGCGTGTCGAATCCGCTACCCGCAGATATTTTTAGTGCACAGGTAACTAGAATGCCCTTTGAAATTTTACACTTCCGCTCATAATGTTGTGTTGTTTCAGAATAAAATATTTTGTATTGGTTAAGTGCCAAATAGCTCTTCCACTCTGAGAGTACAAAAAATGCTTTTCGCAAAAATCAAAATTTTGTTTTGTTATTTTATGAACAATAATGTTTTTTTATTAATTAGTTAGTCCTGATGATTTGTATATTTATCGTCATATATTCTGTGTTAAGGCTAGTAAAATTTCAATCTATTCTCCACATTCTATATAAATATTGACAATGATAGCGAGCGAGAGTCTAGTCAAAACGAAATATTAACCCGAGTGGAAATTTTACCTTAATTTATTGTTAATATGGTGCTAAATATTTTACAACTAATTTAAATCAAGCTTTAATATGTATAATTCATTCCTTTCTACACTAAACCTTTAGCTTAGTTATATGTACAATAATAATTAACCAATAACAATTCATTAACAATAATAGAATAAATAATTGTAAAAATAGAAAAAAAATATTATAAATCGGCGTTTAGCAGTGGCATAACTTATAAACGTATGTGTAATCATTTTATTCCACCTTGGGAAATAAATTAGTTATAATTTACAATTTCTCGCTCTGATAACAAGCTAAAGTGCGTGGTTGAGTTCCACCACTACCACATTAAGCAGTAAGTGGGAAACAAGGAGTCCTAAAATTAGGTTCCCTCCGCATAGCGTGTAGTTAAAAAAAAGCATTAAAAAAAATCGTTATTTACCACATCTATTATACAAATATTCTATATTTCTCTAAATAGATTGACGCGTTAGACGTCGATATTTTATACATTTTACGCTTATGCTATAGATATGGCTAATTCACTTTGCGCGTAAAACAATTTATTTCAAAGTTTATTACCTGTTTAAAACGATAGCTCTATTTTTAACTGGTTTTGAGCTTTTGATACTCTCATAGAAAGTTTTATTTGAATTTGGTTCATTGGTAAACTGAAAAAAAATTGAAATGTATAAAGTTTTGATGGCAGCTGGACTTGAGCAGTATAAAAATGTTAAAATTAAAATAACATTGGTCCATTCATCAAAATTAATGAAACAATATGTTAGTAATTCTAGGTTTCTATGTTGTTTAAGTGATTAACTTATTGGAGCATTAAACACAACTACAAGTATTAATAAAATCAATCTCTTCTTAGTAAATGTAACATTGTTATCATTTAATTATCTTTAAAAAATATTACTATAAATCATTATTTCAATTTTTTGTCATCTAAAAAACCGTTTGCGTATATAGCGAAATAATCATTATAATCATTAAATTCTGAAATTATCCGTTCTGTGTCATGGTACTACACTTCCTCCCAATAGTCGAGACATTACGTATTGAGTGGCGGAACACAACACTGTACTTTGTCGCTAATAAAAATAAATAATTATATAAGAAAGAATCCATATATATATACCCACAATAATAAGCAGTCAAAAATCAAGTATAGTTGTTTATTTATTCACTTAATCTTACCTTCAACAAGGAGGTAGTACTGGATAAATAAAAAGCTCATTTAAATGCCATTAAAACTAAATTCGTTGAAGACATCGCGAAGCTCATTATTTTTGTTTAGGCTTTCCCTTGGGGAGACGGGGGTTGAACATACACTGCGTTTTATGGTTTCTCCTCCGGTAATATGCTAATTTGGATTTTCTGTCGTGGTACTGTAAAAAGTCTGTCTGTCTGATTAAAAGTGATTGTAGTTTTACATATATGTATCAATTACATATTGAAGGGAATAAGCGTGCGTGTAAACGGGACAAGTTGTAGGCATGATTCTCACTGGAGGAAATGAATTATACAATACTTATCATTTGCGCTCTGGTGTTGAGGCAACGTGGCGTTGAGTTTCATCACTCAACACGTCATAATAGAGGAATTCCGTGGAAAATGAAGTGTCTTAACACTTAAATATCAAAATGACTGACCTGTTCTGCCATCTATTTGTAAACTTTCTACCTTTTGTAAATTCATTTATAACCATGCTCTCTCTGCCCATCCTGCTACATGCGGGATACAGCGTGAAGCTAAATAAAAATCTTACACAAGTACAATACGTTTATCACAACAATATAATTTTTCTTCAAAATTTTGTCCCCAAATTTTCAATAGCCAATTCTCAAGCAAGAACATTCCCGTACAATAACATAAGTAACAACCTCATTATATAAATTGCCAGGAATCACATACGAATGAAGTATAACAAACATGATAAAGTGAAATCTATTCTATTATTTAAAATAACGGCCCATTACTGTCCAAATGAACGTAGAATGCTTTAACGAGGTGCATCATTTAATTTCACTAAATATATTATACCTAGAACTAGAATATGTGTTTACGAACTAATTTAGAGGTAATTTTCGTACTTGTTAGTAGAATGATTTTGAATTAGCAATTTTTGATGTTGTTTTCTAAGGTTAAGGCCAGTCGTGGCATAAGGGCACAAGAGTGTGATTTTAAACGCGTTGGACTGTGGGTTCGATCCCCACTCAAGGATATTAAATACATTTATATAAAATAAATGTATATTTTCATTTTTTCGCTCTAGTGTCTAGGTAAAGCGCGGCGTCACTACTTCCGCTGCTCAACAAGTGCCTTCAGAATTTGGCGGAAAATGTGGAATGGAGCGTCTTTATACTAGGTTCCTTCTGCTTATCTTGCTGTACGCGGGATACTGCGTGAAGCTTATATATTTTTTTAAGTTTTGCTTAGTACTTATAATTAGTTATTATTTTAAACCTGAAAAAAATGGTTGATAGCTTTAATCTCAGAAACTACTTATTGGTTTGAATTGCAAAAAATCTATTTGTCAAGTTGCTAAAGTCAATTTACCGAGGAAAAATATTAACAATTTTACATCACTTATGTCCTTTTAGCTATTACCACCTTACTAGGGAAGCGAATTTGTGAGTAAAAACTAGTACAATCATAAATATTTAAAAACTGCGACTATAAACGCGACAGATTGTGAAATATTTAAACATTTTCATTTTCAATCTCTGCTCACTGGGCAATGCGCGGCGTTGAGCTCCGACAAACGTGGGGAACAGAAGTGAAATATCTTAACATTAGGTTTCCTCTGCCTACTTCACCTCTTCACGCTGTATACCTCGCACAGCAGGTGCAACGAATACAGCGTGAAGCTAAAAAAAAAATCAAATTTGAGATTTATAAGTTGAAATATTTGATTGAAATCAATTTAATCTCAGTTAAATACTAACAAACATCTGTGAGCTTTTAATTTAACTTAGTAACCTGTCCTCTTTCAATGGCTTGGGTGGCCACTTTACGTCTTTATTGCCATCAGTTTAAGAGCTTATCCTCCCGGAAGAATATCGAGTAAACAATTTACGATCGCCTACCGCTACGTTAAATTTGATTGTAAATCTGCATTGCTGGTGTTCTAATACTAGCTTTCTTAATGGTGGAAGATATTCTCATAAAATATATAGAAAGTCGTAGCACTGAGGCATAAGCGTGCAATTGTAAATAGATTGTGGTTTGATTCCCACTTGAAGAAATGAAATTTTCGATGTTTTGATTTTAGTTACCTTCTGCCAATCAACAGACGATGCCTCCAGAGTTTGGCGGAAAGTGGGGAACTGAGTGTCTTAGCACTAGGCTGCAGACCGGCAGACAGACACACAGACAGACAAAAGAATAAAAAAAAATGCTTTCTGTTGTTCTTTTTAAGTGTCCCTTTATCCATTTCAGTTAAAAATACTAAATGTACAGATTAAATATTGTTTTGTTATACGTACCTATTTATTATAAAGGATACCTACATAAAATGTGGTACTATTTAGCAAGCAATGTCTTTTATTATATAAAAAGTGAGAAGCAGTTTCAAGTTTTAGTGAGTAAAAATTGTGTATTAGCTTCACGCTTTACCGCCTAAACATCAGAGTAGGCAGAGAAAACCTAGTATTAAACACTCTGCTCTCCATTCACAATTTTACGCGTTAACTATCAGAACTTAGTGTCGCACATTTAAAATGCCTGACTCAAGCCAAGATCGAACCTACAATCCTTGCATTTACAATCAGAAGCATTACGTAGATATTTACCAAAATATAAATCCAAGTTCCAAGATCACATGATATGAAATATCTAAACCGGAGATTGGGTCCGAGGCGGACGGCCCGCCTTGGGCGCGAATTTCCGCTCCTGCCGTCCACACACCTCACGATTTGGTAGGATTGTTTACCCTTTATCTCATGGAGGAAGTGTTAAGTGAGGTCTTGAATTTAAACGCTTTATTGTTTTGTATTAAAAAAAGTATCCATATACAAGAAAAGGCGTGGCTTAGCGGCTAAACGTAACGGTCGTGGGTTCAATTATTTTCATTTCCTAGCTCTAGTGCAGGGGTTCCCAACCTTTTCTTGATCAAGGACCACTTATATATAATTCTTGGTAGCAGGGACCACTATGCATGTAGGTATATTAAAAACTAACTGTGATAATTAAACAGAACCTTCGCCTCACCATCCCCAGTCATAAAACTAAAATTGTTCGCGGACCACTTTCAGGCTTCTGCGGACCACTGGTGGTCCGCGGACCACCGGTTGGGAACCACTGCTCTAGTGGTATCAGAAGCTAAGCGCGGCGTTGACTTCCGCCTTTCAACATGCAATATCTCGAAATTTCTTTAAAAATTGGGTGGTGCGTAGAGAGGGACGTATCTTAAGACTAAGTTCCCTTTGTTTATTTTAGTGTAAGTGGAATGCAGCGTGAAGTTAAGAAAAACCATATATTTTTGTTGGTGAACAAGACAAAAAAATACTCACCTTAGTATTAAGTCGAGTTAATTCAAAGGTTTTATCAATAATTGCTCCTCATTCCATTCCTCCTACTCAAAGTAAACAAACAGTATGTGGTGGTGCATCTCTCTATTCTTTATTTTCCATTTATTTTAAAGATATGTAATATTGTGACACGAGGGCACAAGCGTGCGACTGGTAAAAAGGCGGTTGTGGGTTCGATCCCACTTAAGAAAATTAAATGTTTAATAATTTTATTTCCTCGCCCTGGAAACGCGGCGTTGAGTTCTGCCACTCAACACGCATGTCTCAATCAAAAATCACTCAATTCGCGGAAACTGGAAAACGGAAGTGTCTTAATATGGAACGGAGTGTCTTAACACTAGATTTGGAAATCTAGTGTTCCCTCCATGTCAGACTAAAGAAAAAAATAATTAAAATTTAGAATGATCTACTATCTAGTCCAGATTGTACCAACAAACCACTAATAATGTTTACAATATTACCAATAAAGCCGTAACCCAAAGACACAGTTTGTCACAATATCCGGTCACATCAAACGTCCGATATAAACTATTTACGAAGCTTTGATCTCGAAGTAAACAGATTAAATTGAGTGGAGTACCTTCGAGGAAATTCGATATCGGCTACAAGTACTTGCAGTTAATCTAAAACTAACTAATATTTGGCATTCACTAAAATATATAATTTGAGGCACGTCGTGGCGCAAGTAACAATATATAATTTGAGGCTAGTCGTGGCATGGTAATAAGCGTGCGTCTGTAAACGCGACAGGTTGTGGGTTCGATTTTAACTCTATGAATGGAATTATTTAATTTTTTATTTTTTCACTCTGGTAACGAGGCGAAACACGTTGAGTGACGCCACTCAACACATAATGCCATATATTAGGACTAGATTCTTTCTGCCTTCACTGCTGTCGAAGTGTAAGAAGAAAATATTGTATGTATAGGCAGAGGGTCTAGTGTTAAGACATTGCATGTTCGGAGATGTAATTCAACGCTGTGTTTTGTCTACCAGAAAAATAATAATATAATCATTTTCCGAGTAAGCCACAATCGTAATAGTTATAGCTAGACGCTGTTCCACTGCACCACTACCTCTATCAGTACCATTTTTAATTATCATAGAAGTAAAATTAGTACTTTTCCTTAACTTTTGTTAGGAACATTTCAAAGACAGCGTCTACTCTAGAAACACGTATCACTTTTAGAAGTTTCATTTTTTATAAATAACAAACGTTCACATCAAAGGCGAACGACATCTTCGTTAACCTAGAACAATGCCTCAATAACTAATTTCAAGATACGACTATTTAAAGCGCAATATTTTAAAAATGAAAATATATTGTAAAAGCACAAGTGACATTTCTGTTATTTTTTGTCGGTACATAAAACGGAAAATCTAATTTTTTCCGTTATTTACGGAACGGTATAATGGTTTCGACAGTGCTTTGATTTTCAGTCTCAGTAACGGAAGAGTAATAACCCATACATATCACCTGTCCTTATTAACATTGTTGGATGTGGATATCGGTAACTTTACAGAAGAGTCCGTCAAAGTTTAAACTACTTTGCTGAAGCTTTTGCGCAAGCTTTTGTTCAAGCTATATCCCAAATAGCAAAGGGCTGAGAGAACCTAGCTTTAAGATACTATTATACTTTCCCCAATTCCTCACATAGAGATGAACTCAATAATTCACTTTTTCATATAAAGGTGAGAAGAAGAAAATAACAAATAATTACAAAATATTTATTAATTGTAAGCGTTCCTTACCCGTCAATATTACAGTTCAGCAAATTTCAAATAATCCATAATAGAGAAAAGGAAGTTGTTTATTAGAATAACTTTTCTAAAGTAAATATATGTAGAGTTTGAAAGTAATATTATTCTGCTATTTCTTTGGATAATTAATAATAAAAACAGTAATTTAACAACGATGCGATATCTATAGTTTTATTAAATTTTACAATCCAAAACATTGAATCGTTGAACCAAAATATATTTAAATCAAATTTGAGTGAAAAAAAATATTTGATTTACTATACAATACAATGTGTATATCTATATATAGGTACATATAGTCCTATGAAAGGAATACCAAAAGGCCAGGATTGCGGGCGTGATTAAAAACGAACGTTTACAAAAAGGTGTGGAAACAATGGCTGTGCGACGCCTCAATCTGTCACGAGTGTCAACTGTCACGCTGGCGGCTGTCACGCTGACAGGTGTCACGGTGACAGGTGTCAGGTGATACGCGTTTACACCTGCTGTATAAAAGCTTGCGAGATCTTTTATCTTAGATTTTTTTTTATGGAAACAGCAATAATTTTCATGTTAAATAGGAAGTATGCTTACGATGAGTTGTAGGGGTTTTTGAAAGACCGTACCGGTTTTAGATAAAACCCGCACTTGGGGATATAACCAGTCCTTTAAAATTACCAAGTAATTTTATTCGTGTTTAACTTTTCTTCATATTCTTTTTTAATTTTACTTATTTTTCATATACTAGTTTTTAATTAATAAGATATTTAGTTTTTTATTATTATATATTATGAATAAATTAAATTCTTTAACTGGATTAATCGCGTATACACGATCCATTCATTTCAAAAAATGTTTTAAATTGTTTTAAAAAGTAATTATTATCCATAGTACATGATCAAAGTATATTTAATAATGATCTTAGAGTAGCTGAAGATGTCCAAAATCTTTCAACGTTAGAATTTTTACCGAAAAAAATCTGGCGCTTGTATAGAAATATCATTTAGACAACAAAGCTACATACTCGTAAGTACATATACATTATTCGATTTGATTGACAAAACTCTACACCACGCTTTACCATATTACCTGGACGAGGAAATGAAGATATAAAATATTTCATTTCCTCGAGTTGGAATCAAACCCGCAATCGTCGCGTTTACAGTCACACGCTTGTTCCATATTACAATGGCTTTAATTGAGAACCTTCTTCCGTTTTTTCGTCGGTTAAAAATTCTAGAAATAAAAATATTTGCAAAATTTAGTCGGTAACCTAAAAAATAATAATATATATTCACATAGAAACAAGTCACTTGTAATTAAATAAAATTTATTTACATAATGTCCTGATTTTTCGTGTAGGTGTTGCAGAGGTATGCGTAATAAGAACTACATATTAGCGGTGACACTCGTTGCGACCTGCTTCAAAGGCGGTTAATAAAATTGTATGTTTTACGTTAGACATATTTTTGCTAGAACAATTTAGTCGAAGTACTAGTTTTGAGTCTGACTTTGCTTGTTATTTTACACATATACTCTTATTTATATTTTACTTTTGAGACATTATGTATTGGGTAACTTAACGCTGCGGTTTGTTGGTTTTTTTTAGTATTAAAGCAATTAGTCGCAGCACTAACGTGACAGGTTGTCAATTCGATTTCCACTCGACCAAATATTTGTTACATATTCAAATTAAATCGTAATATTTGTTACATATTTTCGTTTTCTAGCTCCGGTAATGAGACAAAGCGCGGCGTTGAGTTCTGTCACTCGACACGCAATGCCTCCAGAATTCGGCGAAAAATGGGCAACAGAAATGTCTGTCTGTAGAGGCACGTAAAAAACTTAGTTAATCTTAACCCTTTCCTGTTTTTTCGTTTCTAACCTGATGTCTAATTTTTATAATATTGTATGTTGAATAACAGAACTAAACGCTGCGCTTTATTTACCAGAGCGAGCGAAGTAATTAAATAATTATTTCTCCTAGTAGAAATCGAACCCACAACCACCACTTTTTGCAATAAGATGCAGTTATACTGCGCCACGAAGGCTTTTAAAATTAAAATTTTGTATTATATATACACAGACAAAAAAAGGTAGAGCTAGAAGTATGAATTTCTTTTTCTAATTATTAGGCACACGAACATGTCACGCCTAGATAATATTTTAAATGATCACAAATCATTTTGACATTTGAAACATTATGCATAATTTTATATTTTCTGTACTTTTCTGAGCAATTTGTTTCAATTTATTTTAATTTTATATTAATTACTGACACATAAAATTAAGAATACGAAAATAATATATTTTTGTGCTTTAAAAAAATATTTAATTGATCCTAAGTCATCGTGACTGTTTTTATTTCACACTGTATCTTGTAGTTAGCGAGGTAGTCAAAGGGAATGTAAGACTCTCCGTCCTTCTAGACCGCATTATTCGTGAGTTATTGCGTGTTAAATACCGGAACTAAGCTCCACGCAATGTCATGTTACCAGGCCCTAAATAGAAATCGAACCTGCAACCGTCGCGTTTATAGTCGGATGCTATGCCGCGTCATTACAACGGCATCAATTTAATAAAATTCTAATTTTCAGCGTAACATTCCCCGTCTTTGCACTAACAAAAATAACAACATTTGTTAGATCTACTCTACATATAAATTCGTATTAACAAATTACAATCATAGAGATAGAAAATTTAAATTTTCTGTACTCTAAATTACTTAGCGTCTAGAAACTGGAACAAAATGAGAATGACTTCAGCGCACGCACACTCTTACCGCGTATCGACTCTACAACACCTTGCTTTCACGATTCGTGCCAAACATATTTTGGCAGAATGCCATATTTTTTACTTTCTTATCTCAAAATAAGCGATATTTCTCAGGTAATCTGTCGTCCATAGCACGGGCTAACAGGCAGCTGTTTGGTAGAGTTCGTAATTTATTTATGCTCTCTTTATTTCAAATGAAACGTAAGGAATGCTATTGGTGTTTCAAAATGAATTATAAATGTGTGTTTTTGATGGTAAATATTTTTGTGCAGGTGCAGTATTTTTTTAAAATATATATTTAAATATGTTTTAGCATATATTTTAGGTTTTTACGTTTATACAATTGTAGCCATTTATAAAATCTTTTTATTCTTTGGCTTCTATTTGTCGAGTAAAAATACTTTTCATAAAGTATAAGATATAAATTAATTTGAATTTTTTTTGCACTAAATCATACTTGAAACTTTTAACTAAGTTAGAAATTAATGTACTACAAAGATAATACTACTGATAACTATAACAATATTACTTGTTTTGAGCCTGTACTGATTTAAATATTATAATGCTACTCCTTAGAAACCATCAAGCTAAATTACGTTAACGTGATTTTTATGGATTGATCCCCAGTCGTGTTTATTATAAGTTGTCAGTAGAGTTGTACCATTCAACATTTTTTTTTTTCATAGAAGCCAGTCGTGGTGCAGAGGCACAAAGTGTGACTGGAAAATCGACTGGTAGGTTCGATCTCACTCGAGGAGTTAATTTTTTATTTAAACTTACATTTTCATTACTCTTCGCTCTGGTGTCGAGGCAAAGGGCGCCGTTGAGTTCTTCCACTCAACACGCAATGTGAAATTCAAATCTGGAGGAGATTTGTGTGTCATAACACTAGGTTCCCTCTGCCTACCCTGTTGTGTGCGGGAGAAAACGTGAAGCTGATTTAATTTTTAATTTAAATTTTAACATGCAATTTTATAAATCTGGGTTGAAAGAGGAGGCAATCCATCTTGATTAGATCCGTTCTGAAAAAAAAATACTATGCGGGAAAAAGCGTGAATATAAAAAAACATAACAATTAATTCCTTTCTAAAGAATGAGATCAATTCAACAAGACGTATGTATGTATGTTTACAATGTCTATTTGGCACTTGTCGTTGGCACCTTTAGTTCCACACCTATACTCTACACTCTATATGCCTATGCCATACTAGTTTTATACCTGTTTCAAACATAAAGTATAACGAGTTACTGTATATTGTAAATAATGTTTACTTTTTTCAAAATATAGATGGGTAAAGTAGAAAGTAATCACTCCATATTTGATTTGCATAGTTTTTTTTTTATTTACTGTAGTGTTTTGTTTCACGCTTAGAAGTACGGAATTTCAAGCGAAATGGTCTCTGAAAAATTTTTTTCGCTCATCCACTGTTATCAACTTCTTCATACTTGCTTTTAACGTGACCTTCCTTCAGTATTATCGATACCGTTGAATCGATACTATCGATTCCTGAAGGTTGAGTACATCACTCGACACATGCTTCTGCCTCTTTAATGCCGTTATTTTTTTTAATTAAAACTGTTTATACTTTTTTTTTCGGTTTTTGTATCTAGCACTAAAAAAGCCAGGGAATTTGGTATTGAGTGACGAAACCCAACATCACACATTGTTTTTAACATTATATTAAGGATTCAGTTTAATGATTTCTTGAAATAAATAAATGTCTATAATATATATTTTTTCATTATCTATTTATTTTTTGTTAATTATATCTAATTGATTATATGCTGATCGAAGTTTAAAATTTTTTATTAGCATTTAACCGAAATTAAATTGATTAAAACGTACAAATTTCTATAGATTTCTATGTTCCCAGGACACGTGCATTGCGCATACCACATTAATGAGCGCCAAAGTTAAATAACAATTAAATCAAGTGCGATGGGCTTAATAGCAGTTAAATGTCAAAGAGACTGTAAAATATTTAAGAATTTTAGCAATAGGTACCTTTATACCGTCGTGGCGCAGTTTTAGTCGTTCGTGATAGTCTTAACGTGTTCGAATCAGTAGAATGTGTAATATTATATAATATTTTTGCTTCGTTATAATATTTTTGAGGCCAGTCGTGGCGCAGGGGCACAAAGTGTCTCTGTAAATCGACTGGTTGTGGGTTCAATCCCCGCTCAAGGAGATTAAATATTTATTTACATTTATACTTTTATTTCATCGCTCTGGTGTAGAGGGGAAAGCGCGCCGTTGAGAGCCTCCACTCAACACGCAATGCTTCCAGAAATTGGTGGAAAGTGGAGAACGGAGTGTCTTAACACTAGGTTCCCTCTGCCTACCCTGCTGTATGCGGGATACAGCGTGAAGCTGAAAAAAATTTTTGCTATGCTAGTTTCGTTAGACAAAATGTGGCGTTCAGTAAGTTCAATTTAGCTTATTGTTATGCAATGTCTCGATTGCTTCGAGTAAAGAATAGAACACATACACATACACGCGACGGTTTTAGTTTTAATCCCATAAGCAGAAACTCTTATTATTACTACATTAAATTCACATAAAACAACTGATTTTTCTCACAATTTTTTCTCTTCGTACCCTGTTATCTTTTACACTATGAAGCTAAAAGATTTTTTAACTTTATATTGCATCGAGATATAAAAAAGGGTATTAACATTTAGAAATACAGAAATCAAGGACTCGCTTTGTCTCCTTACCAGAGCTAGGAAACCAAAATAATTAATTCCCTCTATCCGAAATCGAACCCACAACCATCACGTCACGTTAACAGAAAGATGCTGACCGACTATTAATTGGCCAGTAAGTTTATATTTAACATTAAAAAAAAAACTAAACAAAAATACGACGAAACGTATTTCATTTTACTTTTGGCAAATTGTCTTTTGAGCCGTAATTTTTGTCAGCTATCGCGTTACACGTTGATTTAGAACGTCTGTTGTATTTTTTATTGGGGAATCATCAAAAGTGTGAATTATAATTTAGTTCACGCCACCTTGGCATAGTAGATAAATTCCTAACTTTAAACATTATGGTTGTAGGTTCAGTTCTTATTCGAATAATAAATATTTTATCATTTTATTTTTCCTTATTAAATGCCTTAAAAATGTTTTGTTTAACTCAATCAGAAACACTAAAATATTTCAATATCAAATATTTCTGGTGAGTAATGGGAGTGTGTTAATAGGTACGGAGTGTCCTAACACTAATTTCCCTTCTGCTTATCCTGCTATGAGCGTGATATAGCGCAATGCTAAAAAATATTACTGCAAATGAAGTTTGAAACTTACTATGATTTTATTTTTACTTAAAAATTATAAAGTTTTTTTTAGTTTTAATAATATCTCTACTGACACTTGGTCCTTAGGTACATCGTTTTTTTTCTTTATTATTATTTACATAGTATCGTTATCATAAATAATAAACTAGTAATAAGCTTATTATAAGAAAATAATTTAACCTCTATAATTTCTCTTCATATTATATTTTTTTACTTAGAACTATGGCTACCTAAGTTTGCACATAATTACACTATATTTACTATCAACACATACTGACACATAGATTAACATATATTTGATAATATTTTGTTATAATTATTTATAAATTATAGATTTTCTAAAATTAAATATAAATAATATTTAATTTAGAAAAGTCCACGCCGTTAAGGTATCGGATACGTATCCCGTGGGTGATATATTTTTATCCCTTCGCTAAATTGCTATCTGATATCCAGGTTGTGATATTCATTAGATCGCTGGATATACCTACAGTTATTTTTTTTAAATTATTATCTTGATGTTATATGTGTTGAGGTTTAAATGAATATTGTGAATTCATTTGTCTATTTATATATTTGTGTAAATATAAGTAAATATAAGTAACATAAACTTGTTATATAAAACTAAAATAGTCTATTTCAGAATTCAGTTTTTGGTGGAATTTCGTAAATTTAATTTCTTATTTGAAATCTTTTTATATACATATTTAGTATATTTTTTATGTATTTATATAATATTTATATATTATTATCCAAAATAAAATAAAAATTAAGGCCATCGTTTCGTAGTGGTACAGTGTTTAACTGTAAGCACAATGGTTGTAAGTTCTCTAGATATTATGAAAATTCAAAAAGTGACTTTGAACTCCGCCAATTAACATACAGTTTTGGGCGGAAAATTTGGGCGGAGAGTGCAAAACTGAGTACTTTGTATAAATCTAACAAAATATACTCTTTATATTTTCTAGTTAAACAAATACTGTTACGTAACACTTGTCGCTACTATACTACACTATACTATAGAATTAACAATTCGTGCCAAGTCTGAAGAGCTGCAGTTAGCGGACGTCAAGGTGTTCTGGCACGTCACTCTGATGTCTGGCGTTTGTTGGCAATAGGCGCCTAAGCTGTGTGATGTGATTGTTTTTTTATCGTATATTCGATATTTTTGCTTATTTTATTTAATTTTATGTCAATGGTCGTGTGAAATAGTAGGCATTTACATATTTTTAAAATTTTTAAGGTATTTGTTAGTTCTGATTTATTCTTTTTTTTTTTTCGTTATATTCTTGTAATTAACATATTCATGGTTTTCTTACGTTTCTCCAAGAAAGCACCTTAAGTACATATAAATAATACTAAATTATATTAGAGACTATCACCTACATTTAGATATATATCATTAGAATAATGATAATAATATACAATTATATTACAAATTATAAATTTTATTAAATTTTAAAAGAGAAAAAACTATAGATAACTATTAATACAATATTTTATTAGTTAATCGATACGAAGCTACTTACGGCACTACAATAATAGGTACTGGCGCCCAGGTGTAATATTCATACATAAATTATAGCCCTCATTATAGAAAAGTTAGTGAAAGGTCACTCCGTTTTATATTCTCATTCACGTATTCATCAAGTATTCGTTATATATCTCACTACTAATAATACTTGCTAAATAACATTTAATTATTCAAGTGGTTGGATATTTTTTTTTTTTAGTTTTTCATTTGCCCAATTGAAATTACAATCTATAACCACTTAAACGAAGTTCTACTGCAATCAAAATTAAAAATAATAAGAATGCGAGTAAATATTCATCTGAAAAACGACTAAACTTGTTTTGATAAAATTTGGATGGTTCGCTAAGTTGAAATATACTACATTGAAATCAAGAAGAAGCATCTTGATGACCAAGAAATTTTTGAACAAACTTACATAATTTTGCAACATGTTATACATGTGCTTATAAGATGTAACAGATCAATCATAAGTATGTCCAATAGATAATCCTTTTTTTATGAAATTGATAAAAAATCGTAGAAAATTTACATTTCGTTCAACAACGGTATGACTTAGTTGTTAAAGCGCCCGGATAGATTCCAAGAGACGTGACTTCAAATTCCGCAATTTTTTACACATTTCCTAAAAAAAATATTTACCTTTTTAAATTGTGAAATAACAATATTAAACTATGAGTATAAAACATTAAACATATGTCTTTCACATTAAAAAAATCGTAAAAAATCGATAATAACCATTGAACAACACTACGCTAATGAGCACCGGCGTCCAGGTGAGATGTTCACACATCATTTGCGGCCGGATTTCCGCCTGCTAAAACACCGTGTAATATGTGTTTGAAATTCGGGCGAAAAGAGACACGCTGTCAGCCCAACCTGCAGATGAAAACGGGCTGTATATGATTGATCTCGTATATTAGAGACTATGTTTTGTTTTAGATTTTTTGTTTAACTATATTTTTCTATTGCTTTATGTTTATTTTTTTATATATTAGATTTGGGATCGTATTATGGGAATCAGCTTCACGCTGTATCCCGCACACAGCAGGGTAGGCAGAGGGAACCTAGTGTTAAGACACTCCGTTCCCCACTTTCTGCCGAATTCTGGAGGCATTGCGTGTTGAGTGGCAGAATTCAACGCCGCGCTTAACCTCGACACCAGAGCGAAGAAATAGAAATATAAATTTAAGTAAATATTTCATCTCCTCGAGTGGGGATCGAACCCACAACCAGTCGGTTTTACAGTCACACCTCGTGCCGCTGCGCCAGGACTGGCCTCGATTATGGGAATGATCTTTTTTTGCTTTACTCTATATCTATTGATATAATAGTCTATGCAGGCAAAAATGCTAGTGTCCAGTCCTCCGTTTTTCGTTTACCACCCGAATTTAAGTAGGGGAGAGCGGGGTTGGTTTTAACGGAGGTAAGAATTAACAAGCTTATTCCCGCTAAACGTGAAGAGCTAAAAATATGATACTCAGTTTAGAAATATTATATTCACAGCTGAACATGTCATGACTTGTCTTTTGCCAGTCGGCCGTCGCTTGTGGTAGATATGAGCAGCCACCTCAGATTGACACGTAAAAGATCTTTTTGTGTCTTGCAATAAATTGATTTAAGATTAATTTAGCCGCTAAATCCAATTAGACCTTATGCTAAATCAAACTCTATTTTATCATCAATAATACAATATTATTTGGTTGAGATAATTTTGACGATATTATTTTCTGGGACTAATGAAGTAAAAAAAGTGTGCTTGAGGCTAATATTAACAAATGGGGTGGGGTGAGTATTAACATATTAATAAGTATGTGTATAGAAGTAACTAAATATTTTTTTACAACAAGTATGTTTCCTAACAGAATAAAAAGTACAAAACAAAGAGTACAAGAGTCCAAATACGTCCCAATTCCAATATTTGAGTTGGCAGCTAAAGAATTTTTGGAAAAAAAACCAAAAATTTTGAGATTTTTCTGTTTAAAATATTTGTCATGTGAAGAAAAAAAGGAGCTTTGATTGAAATAGTTTATGAAAACCATGTAATTTATAATTTTAGAATAAGAAGCCACGATGGCAGATTATTTGACAAAATGTGTCAACATAAACATAAACAACAAATAAACAAACAACAAACAATAAACAAAACAACAAACATAAACAATAAACATTTATTTTGAAATCTGTGTATCACATCTGTGTATCTGTGTATGACATTTGTAGCTTATTAACTTATTAAGATACCGAATGATTGTCTAAGACTAAAATGTTTTTAAGATATAGATATATTTTTTTTGTTGTACCTGATGAAGATTTTTAAGATTGACAATAATGAGTTTAGATTACGTATAAGGTTTAAAGTATTTATATTAATGTTTGTTTTCAATGATAAATATTGTAGATTGTAAAGAATAAAAAAGAAAAGAATACAAAAAGTGTCGATGTGTGTAACTTTAAAGATATTCAAACAATTTAATTAATATAAATAACATTTTCCCTTAATATTTGAAAGAAATTTAGACTCCGTTAATAATTACCCCGTAAGTTAATACTAGCCCCAGCTTTGTTAATATTTACCCCAGATGCGGGGTCAGTATTAACAAATGACTTTTTTGGTTTTAACGACTGTATTTCTGAAATTACTTACCTAATTGATGATTTCTATTACTAATATAATAGCTGAATAACCAAAGCGTGCTATGAATAAAAAATATAACAAAAAAAATCAATATTATTGGAAATATAAAGTATCATATAAAATTTGTTAGGTTTGGCCCCGCTCTCCCCTAATTGAATATTAATGGAATTCAACGCCGCACTTTGTCTGTCAGAGTGGAATAGTTAAAATATTTTTTTTCTTCGAGTAACGCAATCACATTTTACTTACATCGCCTTAGATAATTTCAGAATATAAAAAAATAATGAATCAGCTTACCGCTGTATCCCTAACACAGCAGCGGCAGAGGGAACCTAGTTAAGTTACTCCTTTCCCCACTTTCCGCCGAATTCTGGAGATATTGCGTGTTCAGTGGTGGGACTCTACGCCTATGGAAGTATAAATCAGCTTCACGCTGTGTCCCGCTCACAGCAGGGTAACCATAAGGAACCTAGTGTTAAGACATTTTCCGCTGAAGTTTGGAGGCATTTTAAACATTTTTAAAGCGTTAATCCACACTTAGGAAAGAAGAATACTTATTTAGACCACTGACTCCTGGTCCTGGTCAGTTTCCAGGAGGCGCGGGTTCGAGTCCCGCTACGTTCAAATTTTTATACGTTTTCTAAATAATTGAGGGCCAGAACTCAACGCCGCGATATTCCGCATATATTTAAATAAATATTTTATTTCCTCGAGTGGAGATCAAACTAGTCGCATTTACAATTACATTATGTGCCCCTGGGGCCGTTCAAGTATTACGTAAGCAGTTCTTTTGCAACTATTGACCTCCCCCTCCCCTATGTCATCAAAAATAAGCATAAAAAATCCTCTTACAAATATTTCATTGAAAACGTCAAAAATAAGCAAACCCAAGACCCCCCCGCCCCCCTACAGTGCTTACGTAATACTTGAACGGCCCCCCTGCGCTTCCACTGGAACTGGCCTGGAAACTCAGAATATAATTTTTCTTATTGAAAAATGGTAGTGACAAGTTTACTCGTATATTTTTTTTTACTTTTAATTTTTTTTATTAGATTAGAGTTCGTATTATATCTATCTATCAATGGATGATTAGATGGAATAAATATTACGTGATAGGAATTGTGATTTAATTGACTACCGATTTGAACCAGTAGTAACTTAAAGTAGGGAACGGAATGTCTTAACACTAGGTTCCCTCTGCCTACCCGGTGTGCGGGATACAGCTTGAAACTTAGACCACAAGACTGACAAAATCTTTTTGTGTTGAATGGTTCATATATAGAAGGAAGCTATGCTACATCACGTTGAACGTGCTAATGTAACAACAACAATATTAATGGAATTCTCTTCTCTTAGCCATTTCCTTTAGCTCATAGAGTAGCATAAAAAAAGTTTCACGTCAGGAAAAAAAGAGTCTGTCTCTCTCTATCATGTTCTTATTTACTATAAGAAGGTGTTAGAGAGTGAGAGAGAACTGTTAATAACTACTAAGTAATGACTGGTTAACAAAAATAATTTTACCACCTGACAACACCTACTCAGGTGAACTCCGCCTCGCTATCGATTTGTCAGGTGCGAGCGCTGCCATTGGTCGAGAGGTGAGGTAGCACAGGTAAAGTAAGTTTAGCCAATCAGAGTAAAGTTTATATTGTAGAATGTAGGTTAAGGCGGTGTTTACCTCGTTTACCTCAAGAATATATTGTAAATTTACCTACCTGCTCAAACGACTCATCTTCTTATGTAATTATAAGAATAATACATGCAGGTGTTTGTTTTTTTTTAGTAATAATACAATTTTCGTTGTAAGACAGTTCTAAGCTGTTATGGTTTCTTATTGTAAGTTTGATTTTTTTTTAATTCTATGCAACGGCACAGAATGTCCACAGGATAATGATTTATATTTATTTTTTCACTCAGTAACAAGCGGTAACAAGCCTCAGCATTGAGTTACGCCACTCAATAACAGCATGCAAAGTCTCAAAAAATGGTATGAAAGTGTCTTAACACTAGCTTTATTCTTTCACCTGTTATTTGTGGAGTACAGTTATTTTAAACAAAAAATCTAAAGCAGAAACCATTCTACACATTTAGGTCACAATTATTTTAGTTTATTGTTCCTAAAGAATCACCTAGAAAACTAAAGAGAAGTTATTCCTAGTTTATGTAACGGAATAACGGGCATCTGCCAAAAATGAGAGCTGTAGAAGAGATTATTAAGATATTATTGTATTTGAAAACGTATATTTTTAACAAAAATATGTGACAGATATATGGGACGTATTAAAGATTAGATGGTTTTGTATGGTGCATGTTGGTTTATTTTAGATTTGAAATTGGTTACGAAAGTCAAAGTAAATTATTCTATAATCTATCTTTATAAGTAGTATCTAAAACAATGCACCGCGTAGAATGCTAAAATTTGGTATAATATTCTTAGAAAATTATTAAAAGAGTATTTCCCGAAATTCTTGGAAGTACACGAATAAAAAAAATGGAATAAAAATATACGAATTGAATAAAAAAATATGCTCTGTTTTGTATTGAGCTTGAGACAACATTACATCAAGATAACCATTTCGATGTTAACTCACTGTAGTACAAAACTCAAAGCCAGAGGAAAACCGTCGGTAAAAAATAGACTTACTTTTTTAGTTTCACGCTGTATCCCGTTTATAGTCGATACACGCTGTATCCCGCATATCATCAATTCACGCTGTATCCCACCTAGTGGTAAAACACTCCCTTCCCCAAGCACTACCCAATTTTCGAGAACTAAAGTTATATATTAAGAACATCTTTTCATTCTTTATTTCTTTATCCAATATTGTAAGAACCACAAAAAAATAACACATAATTTCTCTAAATTACAAGTATTTTTATGTCACCTATATCTTTCTAAAGTGCGTAGAGAAAGATAAATGAAGCGCAAATTATATATGTAACAGTTGCACTCATAGTGAATACACATGTCAACAGATAATTTTAAGAATTGAAACTTTTTGATATACAGAAATATACTTACATATTTATACAGTAGGTACTCTGGCCTTTGCTTTTGCCTGTTATTTTTTTTTAAATAAGAATAATTAAAATAGAAACTCTGGCTGTAAACGTGACAATTGAGGGTTCGATTCTGGCTTGGGGATATCTATTCATTGCATTTCCTCGCTCTGGTGAAGAGACAAACCGTGTTGAGTTCCTACACTCAATATACAGTGTCGGAGTATCTTAATATTAGATCTCTTCTACCTATCTTATTATTAAAAAAAAAACATTCCATTTGGTCGTGGCGCATGGTCACAAGTGTGTGACTGTAAACGCAACTAGTTGTGGGTTCAATTTCCATTTGAAGAAATGCAATATTTAATATTTTCATTTCTTCGCTCTAATGTCGAGACAAGGCGCCACTTAATACGCAATCCCAGAATTCGGCGGAAAATGAGGATCGGAGTGTTTTAACACTAGGTTTCCTCTGCCTATCCCGCTGTGTGCGGGAAACAACAGCGTGAAGCTGATTTATTTATTTTATGCAATATTTAAAAGTTTGTAGGCACCTAATTATTGTTTATAACAAACTGTAACATATCCTACAATGTCCACAACTTTAACTCAATTACAAATAAAAAGCTAAACATATAATGTATGAGGATACCTATATGTAGGTATATAAAACTCTTCCCTTACTTAATATAAGATACAGACGAAACTACTGGTTTTTAAAATGTTAAATTTTGCATATTGTTAGGGAGTATAACGGAGCACTAAATAAATATATCTCGAAATTCCTACCATAATGGATAAATACAGTATTTTCTATTATATTTTTTAAACATTGTCTTAGTTAAAAACCAAAATTTTGTTTAGAAAGCTGACCATTTCTCAGTTCAAAAAAAAATTGTTTATAAAAAGTTGCGTAATACCCACAGAACATAATGATTTATCTATGCGCGTTCAGTTCTGACATGAATGTCATGTAACTTGCTCTCAAATGCTTTAATACGCTATAAAGGGAGCTTTGAACTGTTTTATTGATGCGCCGGCGCATCCGCCACGCTATATTAGTATAATATGTCTTTGTTAGTACCAGTTTTGTTAAGTGCATAGGTTTTTAATACCTAATACTATTTTTGTTTCCTCGCTCTGGTAACAAGGCAGAACGCGGTGTTGAGTTATGTCATTTAACCCCAAAATGGGTGTACCCCATAAGAATCTTGTGCCCACCCCAGAAATTTTACTGACACAATGCCGACAATTCGCCAGAAAATAGCTCTCAGCCGATTTCGCTATATACGGGATACAGTGTAAAGCTAAAAATAAAGGAAAAAAAAAGAAAAAAGTATAAAATATATACGTATATTAATTATAATTAATTAATCAAGATACATACATATTTAATATAAAAATATTTTACTTAATTATTTAGGTATTTTATAGTATTTAATAGTTTATTTATTTTAGATTTAAAAATATTGTATATATTTTTTTAGATATTAATAATATATTTTTCAAATTAAATTGTGTTTTCACTTAACGAATAATGATTTTTTCAAAATAAAAAGATTTAATATATAAGCTAATAAAATATTTTGTTTAAAAAGAGATAGATAAATGAAAAAAAAAACAAAAAACGCCGTAATCAGTACCCCTGGTGGGACTCGAACCCACAATCCCCGGCTTAGGAGGCCGATGCCTTATCCATTAGGCCACAGGGGCTATACTCTAATTTGTGAAAATAAACATAATTTTACGATGTATCTCACAAATAGCACGGACAGTGGGTAGGCAGAGAAAACCTAGTGTTAAAACACTCCGTTTCCCATTTTCCGGCCGACTTAGGAAATTTTGTATATTAAGTGGCGGAATTCAATGCCGCCTCTTTGTCTTTTTACCAGAACGGGGAATTGATAGTAATTCATGCCCCGAGTGAAAATCGAACCCACGCCCGACAAGTTTAAAGTCAACATACTCATATAATTTATAAAAATATCTTCACCCTATTATAACAGCAATAAGATAAAAAACATACATATGTCAATCATGATACTCACCATGGGAATGAAGAACCCTACAGTGCGGAAGAATACTTATAAAGTGAGTTTTTTTTTTATTTTAATATATATTTTTTGGTTCATATATTTTTTATTAATAAAATGATTTTAAGGTTCCACAGTTTACTTGTAATATTTTTTGCAGATTGCATGTTGCGTAACTCTACGCCACTCATTATCTAACAGAGAGAAATTAAAATAATTAAAATATCTTTTTCCCGGAATCAAAATAACGATCATCACTTTTAAAATCTAACGCTGTACCATTGTACCATGAGTGTGCTGTATAGTTATAGAGTATAAATGGATTGATTATGGAATTAATGATTTATACTTATATAGATACTTATATTTCCATTTCTTCGCTCTGGTTTCGAGGTTATTTGGCAGAAAGTGGGAAACGAAGTGTCTTAACACTAGGTTCCCTCTGCCTACGCTGTTGTTTGCGGGATACAGTGTGAAGCTGATTTAATTTAATTTTAATATAGATAATTACTTATATTTAGATATACTCTACAATTATAAGTGACACACTCGTGCTACTGGAAATACGACCGGGGAGTTGTGGGTTCGATTACCGCTTGAATTTTATTTATTTAATACTTTTATTTTCTCACTCTGGTTACAAGGCAAAGAGCGGCGTTGAGTTCCGTCACTCAATACTCAATACCTTCAAAATAAAGTAAAAAAAACTAAGAGAAAATCTGCTGATATTGTACAGGTGCTTTTACCTATTCTCTTTCTCGGGGGTTAACCTTTTATAATATATACAAACGAACTTGCAAGATACAATTTTTACTTAACATTTTAATTATAGGAACCTCTGCACTCCCTTACTCTACGTCCAAGGGAGAACAGCAAGAGACCGTTTAATATTGTTCCGATTGAGTTTTTATTTACGACTTACACTGATCGCATTTATATGTTAATCGCGAATGCTGCCAGGGGACGGCCCGTAGCTACCTCTAATGAATTAGTCGATTTATTTTACGTGTCTTTTGTGAATTGAGGTAGAGTTTGAGGTGAGGTTTAATGTAAAAAGCTGGATATTTTTTTATATATAAAGGATTTTATAGATAAATATGGAAGTGTTTCTTATTACATTTTTGAGGCCAGTCGTGGCGCAGGGCCAGAAAGCGTGACTGTAAAATCGACTGGTTGTGGGTTCGATTCCCACTCGAGGAGATGAAATATTTACTTGTATACTTCCATTTCTTCGCTCTGGTGTCGAGGCTAAGCGCGGCGTTGAGTTCTGCCACTCAACACGCATAGCCTCCAGAATTCAGCAGAAAGTGGGGAACGGAGTGTCTTAACACTAGGTTCCCTTTGCCGACCCTGCTGTGTGCGGGTGTGTGCGGGCTGCATATAGTGTGAAGCTGATTTGATTTGATTTTATGTGCAAACATAGGTAGCCATAGTTCTAAGTAAAAAAATATAATGTCTAATATGAAGAGAAATTATAGAGATTTTTTTTTAAATTTCTATTTCCATTTCTTAACTCTGGTGTCGAGGCAAAGCGTAGCGTTGAGTTCCACAACTCATCACGCAATGCCTCTAGAATTCGGCGGAAAGTTGGGAACGGAGTGACTTACCACTAGGTTCCCTCTGCCTACCCTGTCATGGGCGGGATACAGCGTGAACCTAAAAACAACAAATTTATCCTGCACAAATGTCATTGTCTAATATTATTTATATCAGCGACATATGTCTGATACTATTTTGGATATGTTTATTTCAAGCACAAGCGCCTCCTACGTTGAATTAAGTGTTATTAAAAAAAAATATCACACGTGCGCTTTATTGGATAATTGTACTTCTTTACGACTCAATTTACTTAATATGTTTTTTAAATTAATTATTTTGTTTAAACGCCGTCTTGGTGTACGTAACGTTTATTGTAAGCGTTGCGAATTTGATTCTCGCTTGTAGTATTTTTGAAGTTCACGCTGTATCCTGCACACAGCAGGTTAGGCAGAGGTAACCTGGAAATTTAATGTTAAGATATTCCCCAACCTCGTTCCCCGTTCGGGGTAATAATATAATATGTAATAAGGGTAATAATGTAACATTTTTATTTTCTAAATCTGGTAACAAGACAAAATGCGGTGCTAAGTCTTATCACTCAATATTTAATTTTGAAAATTAGATGGTGCAAACGTAGTGTCTTGACACTAGGTTCCGCCTACCCTGCATATGCGGGATACAGCGTGAAACAAAAAAAAACAACAATAATAATAAACAAGATTAAACAAAATAGGATTGCATTCTGTAATAATATAACACACAAAAAACTTCAACCTGCTTCTGGCAACACTCCAAGTCGATACCGGCCGAAAATTATTATACACAGACTTACAATACAAATCCAAACAATAGATTTATTATTATGTACGTAAATTACGCCGATTTGGATTATGGTTTTTTTTTTGTGTTTACCTCATTATCGTAAATATTGTTGGTTTACTTTGATAATATTAAACTAAGAGCTTGGTTTTTTTTTTGTTTCACGCTCTATCCCGTATTTTGCTAGATAAACAGAGGGAAATAGAGTTAAGACACTCCGTTCCCGACTTGCAGTGTTTCGTGAAGATTTGCAGGACTCAAGCTCGTATTTCGTCTTGAATAATTGTGATTTTTTTTGTATATGACTTACAAATGAAACAAAATTAGATAACTAATAAAAGAAAGTATATTTTTACAAAATTAAGATAATGATCAATAAATTGGTTATAAATGGGTTCAAATCAATCACATGCTCTTAGACTATACAATATTGACGCTTTATTTTAGAATAAAATAATATAAAAACATAAAAATGAACTCTATATACATGTATATAAGATCAATAATACTTTGATGAAAGTAACGTATGGTATAGGTGAGGTTTAAAAAATCTGGAACACAAATTCGCATTAACTAAAGTCTTTAAGTGGAAAATATTATCCGGGAAATGAATTTGTATCACCATTTGGGCACGCCCGGTCAAATCCTACGTTATAAATGTTATGTGTTTGTTTTTCAGTTCCACAAAACCCAGAAAACTAATTTTGATAGAAGAAATTATAAAAATATATTTTTCATTAGATTCTGTTAGGTGAAAATTGAGGGTATTTTTAGATTAAATGCTTTTGTGGTAGCACGTGTATGACCGAACGCGATGCGTGTAAGCTCACATACAACTTGGGGTCAATATTATGTTTATTATTTAAGTGTTTTTTTCATCCAATTATCCAAACAGTTGCATTAAAATAGTATATTTATTTATCTCAAAATTCTATATTACTAATAAATGTGAATGTTTATGAACACGGATATTCGTTCGTCTTTCATGGAAAAATTACTGGACGGATTTATATAAGATTACAGTAAACTAAAAACTTAAAAGAGGCCGGTCGTGGTGCAGAAGCACAAAGTGTAGTGTAAACGCAACTGGTTGTGAGTTTGATGAATTTCGAAGAAATTAATTATTTATATAAATTTATATTTATATAGATATTTTTTATGATATAAACGGCCATATCTTTTTTTAAGTAAATGATAAAATAAGAGGAAATCAGAGGACAGTATTTTATATCTGAGTATATGGTTTGAATTTCAGTTCGATATCTCCGAACGTTTCTGAGATAAAGCTCTTGACAGACAGACTGACAGACAAACAGACGAACGGACAACAAAGTATCTTATAAGGGTTCTTTTTTTCCTTAAAAGTTACGTCTTTACTAAATTGACCTAATAAAATCTTTACTTTTGACTTTTACACATTTATGTATATGTATTATTTACAATCGATTCCGTACAAAATCGTAAAATCCAATATTTGTAAAAACGGAACGCGATGAGCCGAATGGTGGCCGATTTGTCATATTGACTTACAACTTCCTTGTTACAGTAGGTACAGTGGGCGACTGGAGTTTGAGGTAGGTTTTTAATTTTTTAAATAATTATCACTAGGATAGGCAGTGAGAATTTAATATCAAGTTACTCTGACCTCCATTATCTATCTGAATATAAGATATTGCATGTTCACTGGCGGAGCTCAACGCTGCACTTTGCCTTAACAAAGTGAAGAAGTAAAAATATTTCTTTGAGTCTGGATCTTATAGAAAATCGTTGTTTTTACAATTTTGATATGCTGCCTTCCACTGTCACCACAGTGTGTCAGTATTGACAAAGAGCGGGGTAGACCTATACAACTTACTACCAGATCTCAAAAATTGTCTGAATTTTTCGAAAGTGGAGAACGAGATGTCTAAACGGCACGCGGGATAACGCGTGAACTTGACAAACACGCAAAAAAAAACTATACACATAAATATAAATATAAATTTACAAACGTACCTTAGCACTCGCGTCGCCGTCCATACGTACACATGTATCTCGTATGTATATGACACACTGACCGTCCCCATATGATTTACACCCACCCAGCTGCCACTTTCATATTTCAATAGTTTTTGATTATATATACACAGAACAATAATACTAATAGTAACTCTTGGCTAACAGTTTTTTGTGAATAGAGGCTTTAATAAAACTGCAATTTTCTGTTTGCTGGAATATTTTGAATCTATATATATAATAAAATTATAACTGATCGATGTTTGTATATAGAAGATCCCAAAACTATGATGTTTAAGATTTTTGTTTGTGCGTTAATGCACGCTTATCTCAGAAATGACTTAACCAATTCAAATGCAGTTTTTAATATTATATTTAGGCAAGCTTTCTTCAATATTTAGCGTTTATTTAAAACGGTTCGGTATTCCACAAATTTAATTATATAGACTTATATATGTACCTATATTAAAAAATAGCTTGTATTCGAACTGAAATATATGTATGTATTTTTGTATTAATTAACTGCTAAACCACTGGTTACATTACTAAACAATATAAATAGAGGGAATCGTTTAATCAAGGTGTCGTGAAGGACGTGCAATTAAATATCACGTTGACAGGTGACAAATTGATAGTTACGTCTCGTAGGTATACCTCTAGATAGATGGGGTTAAAGGTTATTCTATTAGGGTTCAGTGGATTTATAGAATCGATAGTAACGGGTTCAATTTCTGTTTGAAATAAATTTAGCAATTAAAAATATATTTATTAAATATATATTTAAATATAAATGTAAAGATGTACATTAAAATTGTAAATTTTTATTTTATAACTATGTTCTAAAGCTACAGAAAAAAATATTAAATAGAGACAGACAAACAAAAGGATTTATTAAATAAAACGTTGGGCTGTCAGGTGTTTTTTTACCTTTACGTTCTATCCCACATAAGACATTTCGTTCTTCACTGTCTGCCCAATTTTTAAGACATTTCATGTTGTGTGGGTAACGTAACACCGCTGTTTGTTTTTCAAATGGGAAACGAACCCACCACCATCACAGCGGCACGACTGATAAATTAATACTAATATTCCACCAAAAAAAAAAAACTCCAAATCAAAAAAAAAAAAAATCAAACGCGACCAATAAATATTCTCAACTATTAATAACATATTATATATAAGATGTTGGGTAATTTATCACAACGTAGCTGACATGATACATTAGCAGGTAATGTAGGTACCAGCGCTAATTGGGTGGAGAAGCAAAAAGTATCGACGTGAAGTGCGGAACACTTGTGTTCTAAGGTTTTTCTTTTGCAAATTCTTTGGCAAGTGGTGTTTATTTATCTATAATTCTATATGTATGTTAGATAGCGGAAGAGTTGGTTTGGTTGACCGAGCCAATCTCAGGAACATTACGTAAGCCGATGTATCTGCAATTTTTCATATGCGAATCTTTTTTTTATGGAGAAGGACAAGGCAAACGAGCATTTGGGTCACCTGATGGTAAGTGATTACCGCGGCCCACGACCTCGTGCAACACCAGAGGTGCTACAGGTGCGTTGCCGGCCTTTAAGGTGGAGATAGACGCGCTTTTTGAAAATACCCATGTCATATCGACCTGGACACACTGCGGCGGATAGGCCATTCCACAGTTCCGTGGCGCGTGGAAGGAAGTTCCTACTCATTTGTCACGCGGGCGAAGCCTCAGGTAAGCGTCGGTGTGTTAAATAAGTTTCAATGGAAAATTAATTTGGCTGGCCCGTATTTTCGGTTACATTAAACCATAATTATGTTAAAACACGCAAGCGGTTTTGATTGGTCAAGCTGAATGCTGTGCTTAGTCTAGCAAAAGGAAGAAATGGCAAACAATAAATTATTATTTATATTCCTCTGATCGGAAATTGGACTCACAGCCATCGTGGCTATTGCTGCTTGAATCGATTATGTACCTACTTTATTAAAAGTAAAAAAATATATATAATATTTTCAAATTTGATAAATTTCTCCACGAGCTAAAGCAAACTTTTATATATAAAACGTTTATATTCGCTCGTTGGTTTGTTCGTAAATAAAGAATTCATCTCTGTCTTGAAGAATATACCTATTAGTTATGTGTGATTAGTTTATTATGTATACGAAAAAAATATATTGTAATTTCTTTTCAGTTTTTTGCCAACTCCGACGATATTTAGGGAAGGTGGAAAGCAATATTTAGACGTACTTATTATTTGTCTTTTCCTTTAAGTCCTTATTGGATCTCGCATATAGCAGGCCGATATTTTCCTTCAATTTTAGATACATTACTAGCTATCTAGCGAGGGAATAAAAAATAATCGTTCACTCACGTAGAATTCGAACCAGGAACCGTCGTGTTTACAATCAGGGGTATAACGTCTAATTATATTTAAATTTCTTGCATTATACTTCATTATTAGGTAGTCGCTTTTAGGCATAGTGGTAAATAATTAAGATGTCCTGGCTTTATCATCAGACCCAAAAATAGTGGAACCCTTCAGAATTTGCTAGTAAGCGACTCAACTCAAGATTAGCCTCATATAAAGGTAAATTTAAAAATCAGACTCACGCTGCAGACGCAGGCAGACGGAATATAATATTAAAACACTGCGTTCCCTACTTTCCGCTGACTTTTGGAGGCGTTTTGAGTGGCGGAACTCAACGCCGCGTTTTGTCTCCACACCAGAGCGAATTAATGGAAATATAAATGTAAATAAATATTTCATTTCCTCGAGTGGGGATTGAACTCACAACCAGTCGATTTACAGTCACACTTTCTGCGCCACGACTCGCCTCTCATATATATAGATAGATACATATATACAAAACTGAACCTAAATGAAACGTTTAAAACACCTGTTAATTTAGTGGCAGTACTGAACAAGCAAAAAGCATTACCGCTTCGCGCACGGAAACGGGCTCTACGTCTCATTTAATGCTTAAAATATTCATTTATGGCTAAATTAGATGGTGTCATGGGTTATTTTTGGCAATACGAATTCCTACAAATATAGTAACGATCTGTTGGCCAGTTATAATTTAGATTATATGAAATATTTAAAGATACTCTTATAATAATAGAGGACAGTCGTGGCGCAGTGGCTCAAAGTGTGACTGTAAAATCGACTGGTTGTGGGTTCGATCCCCACTCGAGGAGATGAAATATTTACTTAAATTTATATTTCCATTTCTTCACTCTAATGTCGAAAAAAAGCAGTCTAATGTCGAAAGTCGCAAAGCGCGGCATTGAATTCTCCCACTCAACACGTAATGCCTCCAGATTTCGGCAGAAAGTGGGAAACGGAGTGTCTTAACACTAAATTTCCTCTGCGTACCCTGCTGTGTGCAGGATACAGCGTGAAGCTGATTATTTTTATTTTATTTTACTGTTATTATGATTTAGAGACCCTCGTGTTGAAGGAAGTACAGTGTCTGACTGTAAGCGCTACGGTTGTCGGTTCAATTGTCACTGGGCAGTAAAATATTTGTATTCTTAATTTCTCTGGTAAGAAAACAAAGCGCGGCGTTGAGTTCCGGCACTCAATAGACTCTGAATTGTGATTGGAGTTTATTTATACTATTTTCCTTTTGACCTCGTATGTTTTATACGGGATGTGCATTAAAATAAGTTTAAAACGTTAAACAAAAATCAGTTCTCAAACAAATAACTGATCAACTAGCTTAACAGACGTAAAGACGTAGCAAAGCTTATATATTATATATTTACAAATATTCATATAGTCTCACTAAATCCTTCATCAGTCCCTCCCTGCATAGACAATTACCCGTTGAATACATATATCACTTCTGTCTAACACCGTGTAGACGACAAAACACTTGATTTACGCAAGGAGTTCACACCTATGGAGATTTAATGGTTTAATTTTGGATCCGATTTAAGATGAAAGTGAAGGTATATCGATCTAATTTTATTTTACTTTACTGTATTACGCTAAAACATTGTTTTTTTTTAAATTTTCTGTAAGCTTTGATTTGAGGAACTTAGCGCCGTTCAATGGATTAATAGCCCAGAGAATTGCTTCTAGTTATTTTTAAATGATACTATTTTAACCGGATTAATTGAGGATGTACCTGTGACCACGGACTACTGCAAAGTGTTCGAAACGTCGGGTTTCCAAAAATGTATAAAATTACGAAATATACGCGATTAATCCGGTTAAAATAGTTTCATTTAAAATGTGTAATAATCGTGAAAATCAAAGAACTTATTATGCTCATAATTAAATTTCAATAAAATAAACTTTTTAGTATTTTCTAAATTAGCATCGTGATGCAGGAGATGAGTTTAAATTTTAAACTCGAAATATCTACGCTGCGGCCACATATATTTACATCGCCTTCGAAATATTTGATAAAAACTGACTTAGTCATTATAAGGACAGCAAAATATCGCCATGTAAAAAAAAAAATAAATTAAATTAAATTAGCTTCACGCTGTATCCCGCACACAGCAGGGTAGGCAGAGGGAACCTAGTGTTAAGACACTCCGTTCCCCACTTTCTGCCGAATTCTGGAGGCATTGCGTGTTGAGTGGCAGAACTCAACGCCGCGCTTAACCTCGACACCAGAGCGAAGAAATGGAAATATAAATTTAAGTAAATATTTCACCTCCTCGAGTGGGGATCGAACCCACAACCAGTCGGTTTTGCAGTCACACCTCGTGCCGCTGCGCCACGACCGGCCTCTTGTACTCATATAATAAAGCTAAACAATTTTTTTTCTGGATTGCTATTCTTGGAAACTATTGCACTAAATTATAAAAAACTTTTTGTGTTGGTTAGACTATTTATTTGAGGCCATCGTGGCGCAGGGGCGTGTGTGATTGTAACGCGAAGGTTGTGGGTTCGATCCAAACTCGAGGCAATGAATTAAATATTTGCCAAAATTTTTAATTTCTTAGCTCTGGTACCAAGGAAGAAGTGTGGCTTTGAGTTAAGCCACTCAACACTCAATGCCTCGAAAATGGCGGAAAGTTAGGAACGAAGTGTCTTAACACTAGGTTCCTTCTGATTACCATGTTATATGCGGGATACAGCGTAAATCCAAACCTATATCAAAAATTATATTATTTATAATACTAATACTAATTAATATACTCGTATACCTTTATCAAACATTATATAATTTTTAACATTTTAAAGCGTAAGTATGGAATGATACTTAGGAAAGAAAAATATTTATTTGAAAAATTTATAAAAATTTGAACGTATCATAATTTGATAAATCGCTCTGAAGTCTGCAATCGATTTTGAAATACAGATTTCACTTATAGTTTACGAATGAAAACAGCATCTCAAGATCTGTCTCAGACTTGAGAGCGGCCTATAAATACGGGTCTTAGTTATTTTTATTTTATTTGATCACGGAGGCGAAACCGCAGTTAAAACTTAGTAGTCCATAAAGGTAAACTACACGTAGAGTCCTCACAAATCATTTAAACACAGTACAAGTGAGTAGTAAATATTAAGATATATTACTTTAAATGAAGCAATTATTCTATTTTGAAACTGAACTCACGAGCACTAGATCTCCTTTATAGGTAGTAAAGTTGAAAATACTTTATAATAGTTGATACCTTTTTTTTATGATTTTAAAAGTGTCAAAAATTTATACGTTGTTATAGTTATTATTATTATTAATAAATTTTATTGTATACAAAATTAATGAATATATTAAAATCACCTTCACGCTGTATCCCGCACACAGCAAGGTAGGCAGGGGGAACCTCTGTTCCCCACTTTCTGCCGAATTCTGAAGGCTCGCCTGTTAAATGGCAGAACTCAGAAGAAATGGAAATATAAATTTAAGTAAATATTTCATCTCCTCGTGATGGGATCGAACCCACACCCAGTCGGTTTTACCACTCACACTTTGTGCCCCTGCGCCACGACTGGCCTCAAGTTAATTTAATAACATGATATAACCTAAACAATATTTTTAACCACATTCTAAGCCTGAACACTCTATACATCTAAAATTATCCATACATCGTTCAGCACAGATCAAAGGGAGTGTCTGACAGCAATTGTTTATTTTGGCGACTATGTTGCTAGCACTGTAGGTGCTCTAATGTAGATACACCTCTTATTGCCGACACTATGAGTGATGTCTCATGATATGGATAGTAAAATTGTCATTTTCATTTTATATTTCAAGTTAAATGTTTTATGAGTGGATGGCTGGGTGTAGATTATTATTAAATTGTGCTGTTGTGTCGCAGTGGTGTAGTGTGTGACTGTAAGTGCGATGGTTGCGGGTTCGATTCTTACTTTGTGCACGAATTATTTTCTTTTCTCAGCCATGGCGAGATAAAGTGAGGCTTTTTCTTCAGCTATTTTATATGTAATGTCGTAGATTTCCTCGTTTTTTTTCTTCTCTTTAGTTTCTCACTATCTGCCCTGATATGTGCGGGATAAAGCGTGCAAATGAATAAAACAAGCAGGCAAAACAACTTTTATTTAGATCTCGTTGAATAAGCCTTAGAAGAATCTAAGGCTGTGGCAGAAGCCACACCACGTACGATAATATGTTTAATATGAATGGTAAATGCAGAAAAAATGGTCGACGCTGAGAGAACAGTGTCTTAACTCTAGTGTTCCTGATACTGTGGGATGTTTAAAAACATTATTATAATTTTATTTTCTTAGATAGTTTAATACTTAACGAAAAAAACAAATGAAAAAGTGAAGGAAATGCGATTTAATGAAAATATAAACTTAAATATTTTCATTTCATCGCTATGGGGTCAAGGCAAAGCGCGGCGATGCGTTCCGCCACACAACACTCAGTGCCTCCAGAAGTCGGCGGAAAATGGGCAACAGTGTCTTAATACTTGGTTTCATCTGCCTACCCAACTGTGTGCGGGATACAGCGTGAAAAAAAAGTAATTGAATAGAACTGTAAATAAGCACGCTAATAGACAACTCACGGTGGTAAGTCGGTCCCTTTCATCAGAGCAACGGTACGAGACCTGGGCTTTATTAGTTTGTAAGAAGAATTTGATTGCAAAGCTACTTTATTATGTTATAAATTGAACGTTATGTCTTTGCCAGGTGGATTCTAAGAGAGATTAAGCGTAGAATACAAGCATAAAAAATATGGACTGCCTGAGTGTGATTTGGGAATAAAACGTTGTGCTTTTTCAAAATTTTTTTTTAGCAGAGTAGGCAGAGGGAACCTGGGAACCTAATGTTGAGACACTCCGATCCTATTTAGATAGTTTTATATTTTATATTTAGTAGTTCTACATCTTCCGACGAATTTTGCAGGCATTGTGCGTTGAGTGGTAAAAATCAACACCGCGCTTTGCGTCGATGTCAGAAATATTAATTATTTCTATATAGTGAGTATCGTACAGAGTTGCCAGATTTTGTCTTGGAAAAAAGCGGGATTTTTATATCTGGAATTGTAAGTAACTTACTATTAAAAAACTAATTTTCAAAAAATAATCGTCAAAGTGTATGGAATAATCTATGAAAAGCGGGACCATGTCTGTCCCGCTCGGGACATTCGAAGTTTGGGCTAAAAATCAGGACGTCCCGCCAAAATCGGGTTAAGTGTCAACGCTGGTATCGAACCCACAACCTTTAAATTAATTTCTTTCTCTCAATCAACAAGTATACACTCAGCTTTACCACAACCACGATCTGTCACACTAAACCTTGTTTAAACTGACACGAGACTTTATAGTTTAATATATTCTTGAAAGTAATGCAGGAAGACCGCCATCGAGACACGCGCTTGGCTATTTCCGTCTATTCCTAGCAATATACTTTTTTTTTACTTTTTTTTGGGCACCAAAGTTGTATTGCAAAATTCATCCCTTACTGTAATTATCGACGTTTCGTTCGCTTGGTGCAACAATGACGTATTTACAATCTTTGAAATATTTCAGGAGACGCAAACGAAATTTCAAAATTATAGTCTTTTAGTTTATTCCACACACAGCACGGTATGTATACGGAACTTAGTATTAAGACACCTTGTTCCCCATTCTTCACCGAATTTTGGAGGCACTGAACTCATCGCCGCGCTTTGCCTCGACACCACAAAAAAATAAAATGTTCAATATTTCGTTTCCTCGAGTGAGAATCGAACCTACAACCTGTTGCGTTTACAGGTCTCTTTCTTCTCTTTCTCAAACCTAATCTTTTCTTTAAATAAAGTACATTTGTGTCATTCGTTGCATGACCGAATAAACATTTTATTGCAATTTAGACAAGAAAACGAATTGAAGTTAGGCAATATTTCAAGTAATTTTATATTTTTGATATTTGTCATTAAGCGTAGAACGTCTTATAAAGAACAGCTTATAGAGAATTTATCAAAATTTTTACGGACTCGTGAGTAAAGAGATTCTGTATTTTACTCTTTATAAAACGAAAACTAGGTTTTGGTTAGCCACTGGTATTATAATAAATAATCTTTACTTATTAGATAGGTATAGATGTTTCCTGGGTCTGGTTGCAACTGTGTCGTTGTATTTCACAACATAATAATAAGCTAAAACTTAAAAAGAACGATATAGCTGAAAAGACGAAAAAATAATACATTTAATATTAAGGGAAAGGTAATTTACAAGACTGACCTCACCTCACCCAATACAAGAATCAAAATAAAAGTCAGACAACAATAACGTGGAATCCCTGCTCAATGGGCATCATCCTGAATCAAATGTGGGAGAAAACAGATTAAATTATTTCATAGAAGTGTCAAGTACTGTTTTGAGCTTCACACGGTATCCAGCAGATAGTAGGCTAAGCAGAGGGAACCTGGGAACCTAGTACCGGTACTGTTTCCCATGAAGACACTTCCGCTCCCCATTTTCCGCTAAATTCTGAAATTTCTTTTACGTGTTGAGTGGGGGAACTGAATGCTGCTTTTTGCCTCGTTACCAGAGCGACGAAGAGAAAATATTAAATTTTTGATGGCCTCAAGTCGGAATTGAATCCACAACTTGTTGCGTTTACAGTTATACACTTGTGCTTGTGGCGCACTATAACTTAGGCTATCATCATTTAAGTCTGTCCTACCATAGCGGTATAGCGAGTGATTTGAAATCTGAAGGCAGTGAGTTCGATTTTCACTTGAGGAAATTAATTATTTCCATTGCTTCGCTCTGGTAAGGAGACCATAGCGCAGTATTAAGTTCCATAATTCACCACGCAATATCTTAAAAATTGGCTAGCTATTGAGGAACGGAGTGTCATAGCACTCCTTTCTACCCTGCTACACAGGATACAGAGTGAAGCTACAATAAAAAAACGTACGTACGTGTATGTATGTATGTATGTATTTATGTATGTTTATATATATGTATGTATGTATGTATATATTTTTGTATATGTATGTTTATAAAATAAATAACTCATTTATATTTAATAAGATCATATTTGTGTAAAATAAAACAATTATTACTTTTTGCACCTTTCTGCTGTCTTTTATGTAATAAATTCTTTCAAATGGTTGCCTGTAAGAGATCGCTTTTAGTGATAAGTTCGCCATTGAACTATTTGTTGTCTTTTTTGTAAATATTAGTAACTGTTATTATATTGTTTTTTTTTTGGTTTTTAGTGCAATAAAGTATTATTATTATTATTATTATTAAAAAAATACTATAAATTCATATCATTTCCACAATACTACATTCTGGATGTGAACCACATAGCTACGGTGGCGCGGCGGTGTGACGGCGATTGTCAGAATAACAATGGACGGTACGGACAATACGCCGGTGCCGGTGGTCGAAACAACCAAGTCTTTGTTGGGGTGGACAAAGATTATTAAATATATACGGATATGTATTGGGGATAAAGGGATATTTTCCAGTGAATTTAAAAAATAAATAAATAAAAACAAATTTGGGGAATTAAAATGTAATATAATAATTATGATTTATAATTGAGGCCATCGTGGTGGAGCGGAACTGTGTTTATTTGTATACGAGACGGTTGTGGCTTCGATTCTCTTTCGGAAGAACGAATTAATTCGCCAGTCAACACGAAATTAATATTTAAAAAAATAGGTGCAAAGTGAGTCACGGAGTGTCTTAATAATAGGTTCCCTGCCTATTTTTACCTACCTACCTACAAAATACAGTAATATAACAACTGTCTATATAATAAATAAAAATTTAAGTAAGCCAGAGAGAAAAATATTTGAAGAATAATTGATTTTCTTCTGTACAAGATGGCACATTTATCGAAGAAGGCTATATATAGATTATATATTATATTATATCGCCTAAATTATTTTGTGGGGAACGGAGTGTCTTAACACTAATTTTTCTCTGGCTACCCTTCTTTGTGTGGGATACACCGTGAAGCTAATTTGCTTGGGTTAAAGAATATTCGTTTACCTACTTTTACCTATACATTGATAATAAATATTATAAGCAATGTCCAAATAATCTTTGGCAAAGCATCAGATGAAAGGTGCTACAGTGCGAATAAAACATACCTTTCTCGGACAATAGGCTTTAATACGTTGATTTATCCCTAAACAGAGTACAAATAGACAAATTTACATCTTAATTTGATATTAATAGCGTCTAAATTGCAATAAATATATTTTGTGAATTTCATCAAAATCTTGATGGTATTTAGGTGTGAATGTGATATGCAATAGTGTACAGTAAATAGACGTTCTTAAATTCAAATTATTTTATAAATATAGAATTCTTTCGTTACTGAGTGATGGGCAGAGAACGTAGACGAAATTACTTGGCTACAAGAACAGGAAATAAATAGATTAATTAAATTTCATTATAGTGTATTATATTTATTTTTTGTTATTATATAAATAAGTATAAAAAATGTATTTAAAACTTTTTATTATAGATTGATTACAGAATTTTTAAAAAATGACTTGACGCTCTTTCTCGTATCAAAATTAGAAACCTAATGTTAAAACACTCGAACATCTCCCGATTACCGAGACACTGCGTGATCAGATACTTTGTCTTCCTATTTCACTCTAAAGAAATAAAAATAATTTTACTTATAACCAAACCCCTGAGTGGGGGTTGAACCCACAACTGTTGCGTCGGACGCTGTCCCATAGCGCCACGACGGAGTGGGCTTTTGAATAAATAACTAAGGCTTATTTCTCTAATATTTCTATGTTATAATCACATACGTTCAGTAATAATAATACGAAGAAATAAATATTAGGTAACGTTCACGTTAGCACAAATATTTAGAACACAAATATCTTGATTTATAGACAAGTTGCTATTCTTTTAGAGATCCGCGAGTTGAGTATTATAGTTAATTAATAAAAAAGAGTTCAGAGAACATCCATTTTTAATATTTTAACATATGTCAGAACTTGGGAGGATTAATTATTTTAATTTCCCCCCTGTGACAAGACAATATGCGGCGTTGAGTTCTGTCGCATAACAGACAAGGTCTTCAAATTGGGCGGGAAGCAGAGAAATGAGTAAGATTGATACTTGAACCGGTTTTTTTTTATCTTAGTTCTTTTGAACTAAGATAGAAATTCTGCTTATTCTTTTTAAAAACGGAAATGGAATAATAATTTAGTGTAATCGCAATGATTATAGGTTCGATTTCCCTTCCTCCTATAATATATATGAATAAATTTCTTGTCGTCGCTCTTAAAATAAAGTTTCACCATTCAACTCATAATACCAAGTTATTGGATGTTGGATTCCCTCTGCCTACTATACAGGATAAAGCGTAGAACTTTAAAAAATTGTTAAAAAAACCCTTACATTAATCGTATTTTTTTTTATTCTTTTCTTTTCTTTACCTCTAAAAGATAACATAAAATAACATATTATATTATTAAAATTGTACAGAACCATACACAATTACATACAAAATCACCTTCAGTTATAATTGCAGACCTAATTCGCCACATGTAAACATAGTTGCTGGCGTTATTTGTTTTCTTAACGTATTTTTATTCGACGCACATGTTCAATGAGATGAGATATTTCACGGTAGCTTGATCATTATATGTATATTACGTATATATAAATTCGAGATATTATTTTTAGTTTTTACTGAAAAACGATATGATTAGTTCTATAGTAAAAAAAAACAGCTTCACTCTGTATCCCGCACACAGCAGGGTAGGCAGAGGGAATCTAGTGTTAAGACACTCTGTTCCCTACTTTCTGCCGAACTCTGGAGGTATTGCGTGTTGAGTGGCATAACTCAGCACCGCGCTTAACCTCGATACCAGAGCGAAGAAATGGAAATATAAATTTAAGTAAATATTTCATCTCCTCAAGTGGGGATCGAACCCACAACCAGTCGATTTTACAGTCACACCTCGTGCCGCTGCGCCACGACAGGCATCATAGTTCTATAGTAATATATTTTTGAATGAAACTATTTAACCGGATATTTAATATTATACATCACGTCCGTGATCACAGGTAGACTATCAATCTACCCGTGACTGACTACTGGAAAGTGTTCGAAACGTCGGGTTTCCTAAAATGTATAACTTAACATAAGCGATTAATCCGGTTAAATAGTTTCATTTAAAATCTGTAATTATCGTAAAAATCATAGAACTTTTTACTTAATATAATTTCATATCAAGTATACATATATTTTTAACACGCATTGCCTACTGATTGGCGTAACTCAACGCCGCTTTTTGTTTTAACAGAGCGGGGAAGTTAGAATAGTTTTGTTTTAATTATTTCCAGGAGTGATGATTTACCCCATAACTCCACTACTTGCCCTTTACAAGCTTAAAAAAAATACTAAGAAGTTATATTTTTATTGTCTACGCCAGTCATGGTGCAGTGGCGCAAGCGCATGACTGGCAACGCAACAGGTAATGAGTTCAGTTCTCATTCAAGAGAAATATATTTTTTTATATTTTCATTTCTTTACTCTAGTGTCGAGGCAAAGCGCGGCGTTGAATTCCGCTACTCAAGAATTCGGCCGAAAGCGGGAAGCGGAGTGTCCCAACAATAGGCTCAGTCAGCGTACTCTCCTCCAAGCAAGGTCAAACAGAAAAAAAAACAAAGACCTACGCCTACTTGTGGTGCAGTGGTACAGCATCTAGTTGTAAACACGCAGGTTGTGGGTTCGTTTTTACTCCGGAAAATGATTTATTTTGATATCCTCGCAATGGTAAAATGACAAAAGACAAGGTCTTGAAACTTGATCGATGCGAGGAAAACGGAGTGTCTTAACGAAAAAAAAATAGCCCTACATTTAAGTATTTTTCACTTCTCTACGTGCCTGTACCGGTGAGAAGTGAAAGCAGGGAAGGTGGGACGGGGGCGGCAGTAAATTGACGATGATTGCCGACAATTGCTGACAATCGAGCTACTGAGATAACGGTTTGTTGGTATTGTATGGTGTACGCGTGAACTAAGATCGCTTTACATTATACTATGTTTTAGTTTTTGTAAATGTAAGTTTGAGAATAATATATAATATATAATCTTTTTCGGCATATTTCATAAACGAAGTGTCTTAACACTAGGTTCCCTCTGCGGGATGCGGGATACCGCGTAAGGCTGGTTTTTTAATTATACAAGAAATATTCTGATTCAAAAAAAATTAAAAAACATGATAAAAAATAAAAAAAAATTGAAAAAAAATCTCTTGGAACAATGAACACCATCTGACTGAAAACGCGAGAATTGTATATATTCAGTTTTCCACTCTGGCAGACATAAAACGGCGGTGAGTTCCGCCAATCACGATAACAATGTTAAGTTAAGAGGGTGCGTAGGGAACCAAGTGTCTTACCAATAGGTTCCCTTTGCCTATCCAGCTATCCGGGAAAAAGCGTGAAGTTGTTTTTTAATGAATAAGACAATAAAATATTTATGTAATTTTGAAATACAATTGTACATTCACCTTTAAATTCACTTCTAGGAGTAGGGTTCATATAACATTATTGTTAAGTGATACGGCAATGTGTTTGATGTAATGCTGACTTTGGTATGTATCTATAGTATATTATTTTTAGCTTCACGCTGAATCCCGCTCATATGAGTAGGCAGAGGTAACACAGTGTTAAGACACTCCATTTTCTATTTTCCGCCCAGTTTTTTTTAACAGAGCAAGAAAATGAAACGAGTGGAAATCGAACTCACAGCCGCCGTGTTCACAGTAAGATACGGATATACAGGATAACGCTACATCACGACCTCAACGTAATATCCATTAATTTTAAATATTTCTAAAATACAGTTTATTCGTTTTAAGTAATTAAACATTGCACTTTGCCAAATCAGATCGACGACGCCAAAATATTTAAATGCTTTAATTAATAGAATGCCAAAATTTTTACCCACGACTCCCATTTATAATCAATCAAATAATAATAAACTTACAAATATTATATAGGGCCGTCATGGATCAGCTACACAGCATCTCACTGCATACGTGACGGTTATTGGTTCGAATCCCTCTCGCGGTGAATGAACTATTTCCTTTTCTTTACTCTGGATATAACAAGATAAAATACGATATTAAGATCCGTCACTTAACACGCAATGTCTCAAAAATTTGGCGGAACGTTTGGAACGGAGTGTCCTAACACTAGATTCCCTCTGCCTGAAAGGATTTTTATTTTCACGCAAGCCTCTCTACTGAGGGAAATACAGTATCAAAACTCCTTCCTCCGACAGGAAATGGAACCCACAACAGTCGCGTTTACAGCCAAATACCGTCCTACTCCACAATTGCCTCTATGTATGCATACTATATAATATGCCACAATTGCCTCTATGTATGCATACTATATAATATGTACATTAAGGCTTATCGATATTCGAACCCACAACTACCACAAACTCGCCAAATCAACAATCAATCAAAACCAAATATATTTACAAATATAGTAAATCATATATAACCTAGATAAGCCATATCATCATGCACAAGCGGTCACAGACCTGGCGGCGGATGTGGCCAATTGTACCGCAATAAAGGTGCGTTTACCTCCGACCTGCCTTGAACTTCGAGGGCAACGACTCTAACGATGGGATTACGATGATTAACCTGTCTGGGAAGCTAATCAACACAGATTAAAAGCATGGTGGGTGATAATCTATTGCATTTTCTTTGGTTATTAGAAAAGAAATTTAATTTCTGACTGTAGGTTCGATTTCTACGTGAGAAAGTGAAATATATAATATTTTTATTTTCTTGCTTTAGTGTTAAGGAAAACGCGATGTTAAATTGATGGAACGCAAGTGTTTTAATAGGAATGTACTTGCCTTACACTAAGTTCCCAGGTTCCCTGTCACGCCATGTGCAGCAAATAAAGTGAAAGAGAGGCTAAAAAAGTTCTTGGTTATTTAAAAAGGAAATTTAATTCTCAGTATGTTTAATCAACAAGTAAGTTCAATTGAATTTTTGAGTATTACTATGGCCGTCGTAGCGCAGTAGAAGAATGTAAGACTTTGAATTCGATAGCTGTGGGTTCGATCCTTAATCAGACGGGGGACTTAATCAGAAATGAGACGAAGCACGGAATACTAAATATGCTTTCATAGCGTTTATGAAATAACAGGGCTATTTGGTAAATTAATATTTATAATATTATTTTTAAAATTATATCTATTTTACAATAAATGTGGATACAAAATACAGGAATGAGCAAAAAAATGTTTAATATAGTTATAATAAAAAAATAAATAATAACTAATAATGATGTAGGTAAAAAAATTCTAACCGTGTGTGTACTTTGTATGTAGGTTCCATCCACATATCGTAAAATATTTAAATTTTTTAATTGTTTTGTAAATTGTAAAATAAAGGAATTCACCACCTTGCAAAGAGCCTCAAGCAAGGCGACATATTAAAGATTAAGAAAATATTTTTTTCAATATTAAACCTATTTGCTGATTACCTCTAAACATTATAAAGTTTATTAAAGAGTAAGTATGAATTTGAATATAACTTACCAATCTTGTTTGAGCTAATATGATAATATATATGTTTCGATTTAAATACAAATAAACAAAAATTAATTCTCTGTGCCTGTTATACCTATTACACGATAGTAGATCAACGCGACATCTGACAGACAATGAGATAGCACTGTGATCCAAAAACGCAATCCCTATAAAATTGAGTTTTTTTTTTTCTTTTGAGGTACGAAACCCTTTAAATAAAAGAAAAAAAGGTATTTTTAATTAATCTACGTTTCATGACGTACAGAGATATGTAATAAAATCATTTTTCAAATATTTTCCAAGAAAAAAAAAAAAAAAAATTAACATAACTTTAAGCTTTAACTCCCCGATTGTACCAATCAACGAGACAGGTCCACCTTTTATTGTCGCTTTCATATCCCGGTGTCCGGTTGCCATCCGCGAAGCAATTGTCCCTTAGTTTCCAAAGAACTCTACCACCGTTCACCTTCAAACGACTTTCAATCTAACGACTCTACTATAAAGTATATTTTGCAATGCACTTTAAAATGCAGCCCTATGCTAGTAATTACTCTGTGGTTCGACCAATTTAGAAAATCTAGGTGTGGCGACAATGTATCGGTCTTCGTATAATTCTGCAACTTCTATACTCTACATTCCTTTGAGACATTTATTGTATTTGGTTAATTTTGTAAACGCGACTGGTTTTGGGTTCAATCTCCACTCGAGGAAATGATACATTTATTTAAGTTTATATTTTCAATTCCTCGTTTTGGTGTCGAAGCAAATCGTGGCGTTGAGTTCCGCCACACATCAAGCTATATATAATACTTCCTGAATTAAACGGAAAGTGGGTAACGGAGTGTTTTAACACTAGTTTCCCTCTGCCTATCCTGCTGCGTGGTTGATAGATACATCGTGAAGCTGATATAGTTTTAAAATTAATATATGAATATAGATTGATCACTTTCTTTCACCGCTGGCTTATAACTAAAGTAAATAATAGTAAATAAGAAAAAAATAATAAAATAAATAAATCAAAATCAGCTTCACGCTGTATCATGCATACAACAGGGTAGACAGAGGGAATCTAGTGTCAAGACATTCCGTTCCCCACTTTCTGTCGAATTCTGGAGGCATTGCGTGTTGAGTGGCAGGACTCAACGCCGCGCTTTGCCTCGACACCAGAGCGAAGAAATGGAAGTATAAATTTAAGTAAACATGTCATCTCCTCAAGTGAAGATCGAACCTACAACCAATCGGTTTTACAGTCACACTTTGTGCCACTGCGTCACGACTGGCCTCATTTAAAAAAAAAAAAGATTTTTATTTTTTTTAATAAAAATAATAATACCGAGTTATATGAAATGCAGCTGAGAAACTAAAATCATACATTGTATAGTACTTTGTACAACCTCGTTTTCAAACAAATAAATATATATCTCCAATATTTGACCGCTATCTGTTGAAAAAAGTTTCACCGTTCACTATGTGAAAGCTACAAATATAAAAACCACAATCATCTCTATGCATTGCAGTTTTCTTTAGATTCAATTATTTCTTGCTACATTATATGAGGCAATGTATTTGTAAATTAAATAAATTTTGTTAGATCTTCCGTGTAGGTAGAGGCGAAATGGCAATGAAGCGGTAATAGTCAAAGTTAGTTTTCAGTTAGTTTTTCATAGCGACCCCTAATGGGCCCAGGTTTGATGTATGACCAGAGTGACCACATTAATGTTCTATACCTATGACATTTTTTTGTTATTTTGCCTTATAATAGCAGCATTGTAGCTTTTGTACTGTTTTGTATAGAAGCTATAATTTATAGCTAAGTAGTTGTGCTTTCAGGGCTGAAGTGAATATATGATTATTTTTATGACGACGATTGGAATGTAAATAAACATTTCATTTAATCATATTTTTAGGTAAATTGTACATAGTCCATAGCAAAATGTTTTTTTTAGTAAAGTTCAAGCGTTAAATACAATTAAAGATCCCACAAATACTTACAACAAGTTTAATTAAAAAGCATTATAGAAATTTAATGGAATTAAGTATAAGATTTTCAAATATTAAAAAAACCTTCTCATTTAGTATATTGGTTTGTCCAGTTCTATTTAGGAGTAGCATAGTGTCTGCCTGTGAACGCAACGAATGTAGGAACAATCCCCGCTCAGGGGAATGCTTAAATTTAATTTATTTTCATTTCCTCGCTCTTGTAGATAAAGTGCGGCGTTTAAATTCAAATGTTGTTGTAATGTTTCGAAAATTTGACTGAAATTAGGGAACGAAATATTTGAACACTAGGTCCCCCTTCTACGTGTATAATAAGCGTCAAAGTGAAACAAAAAAAAGTTATATCACAAAATCTGAGAAAACAAAATAAAGAGTTATTAAGCTCTATGATAATATATAGAGCAATACATAAATTAACCTCTCTCGTCGCTCATCTAAGGATAAATGCTTATAAAATTCTTACACTTTTATTAAGATTTACAGAAAAAAGCAACTTATCTGTAAATCACGACTCACTCAACCTGATACCGGCATTAAGCCTCGGTATATCGCAGAATCTGACCGGAAATTAAGACACGAGGCGCCCTCCATCCGGTTCCGCTCGGACGTCACCTTACGCCGTGGGCATTATCATATTTCAGATGTTATCCCATCGATGTGGGGGATTATTTCGTTTCGTTTGTATGCTCTTGTTCGTTAAGATGTGTATAATGTATATGTATAAAGGTATTGTGTAAGGTAGAGTTCTTTTACATGCAAGTTGAGATGTAGAGCAAGGAAAAAAAATTGTGGTTCATTTTTAGTAGAAAATAATGTAAGTTTTCTATATATTTTACAAGACGATATAATATTGATTTTTTTTAGCTTCACACAGTACCGTACTCATAGTAGGTTAGGCAGAGGTAACCTGGGAACCCACCCCACATTGAGATATGATATTTATATTGAATTGAATCATGATATTTGTAAACTATGTCATGTTTGAGAACTCTTTGCTTTTCGTAGTATGAATAAATATATATTTTTAATTTGAATTCATTACTATCTTGTGCTACCGAAATATATTGACAATATGCACCTAATATCTTTTTTATACTAAGGCCAGTCGCGGCGTAGCGGCACAAAGTGTGACTGTAAAACCGACTGGTTGTAGGTTCAATCCCCACTCGAGGACATGAAATATTTACTTAAATTTATATTCTAAAGGCGTTGAGTTCTGCCACTTAACACGCAATGCCTTCAGAATAAGGCAGAAAGTAAGAAACGGAGTGTCTTACACTAGGTTACCTCTGCCTACCCTGCTGTGTGCGGGATACAGTGTGAAGCGATCGATTGATCTTTTTTTACCTTTAAAAATGGTAAATCTAAATGATATTTTGAGTATCAAACGCGAAATTGTTAGACAAGCTCAGTATAAAGCTACATACATATTATACATAGGGCAAGCACAAGCATATAATTTGAAGTGTCGACCATCTTGGAGCGATCACCGCCCCCCTCCCCCTGCGAGGTGGAGGGTGGGTATACGAATATTTTTCACACAAACACGTTGCTACGTGGACACTTCTTCTTGATATAATATTGCTACAAGGACGCTTGGTTTATATGCGTTTGGTTCTTTTGTGGTAAAATTTTTATTTGATAAAGTATTTTCAATTGAGAAAATAATTTTTAATTTAAAACAATTGTCTTTTTAAAAAAGTATCAGTTGTTGAAAAATTATTATTTTTTATTGTAGTCATAAAATTCTAAAAAAAAACATAAGAACAAGTAATCCCAAATCATCAAAGGAATACTTATACGTAGCTATATGATATAATTTTATACATCATATAAAAAGTTTTGGGTTCGATTCTCACTCAAGGAGATGAATTACTTTTGTGTTTTTACTATGGTTCCGTTTTTCAGCGCGCAATATCCCGAAAGTTGAGTGACAAGTGGGGTATCTTAATTTAAATTTAAAATATTCTTAATTCAAGTAGTCAAATCTACTACTGGCTCAGACGACAGACAGTTCTGCTGAGAAGAGCCGACAAAAAACTTAGCAGTATCTATTCAATATTGAGGTTACCCTTACAGCCGCACCCAGTATCAGTATATTGGGCCTTAATGTTTCGAGTGACTGCCATTATCGCGATCATCTGGAAAGCAAGGCCAAGTTGGCCTCAAAGAAACTGGGGGTCATCAACAGAGCGAGACGCCCACTTCACGCCAAAACACTGTTTGGCCTTATATATGGCCCAGATTCTGCCTCATATGGAGTAATGTTCTCTCTAAATAATCTAAATAATCTCTGGGTTGGTGCACCCCAGTGTCAGCTTGAACCATTTGATCGCATATAAAGAAGAGCCATTCGAATCATTGGGAACCCATCCCCTGGAGCTCCTCTGGTGTTGCACGGGGCCGTGGGTGGCGGTAATCACTTACCATCAGGTGACCTACCGTTCGTTTGCCTTGTCCTTTTCCATAAAAAAAGGTAACAATTAAGCTATTTAATAAAATAATACAATGGTATTTATCTTGCACTTAATTCAAATGAATTTAATAAAAAACATTTTTACCTTCAAAATATTCTTGGATAGTGCAATTTAAAAGTTTCCTAATTAACGTTGGTTTTACATTTGCTTTAAATTTTTGCAGTGGCAAATTTAAAATACATTGCGGAATACTATAATAGACTCATAAATGATTTATTAAGTTTTTGAAGGCGATAAGTAGGCGTTAAAAGTTCGATTTTGTTTCTCGTCCCTACCGTATATCTGTCAATATTTTTAGTATAACAACATTTCGTCCCTACTTCGGTATATACGAACAATTGCCCAGTTACTGGATTTTAAATTTAAATTTTTACATATTTTTTTATCTTAAAAATGCCATCAAACTAGGTAAAAAGTAATTAGACAATATTTTTATAGAACCGGGCTTACTCCGATTTAAAAAAAAATTAAAATATTGTAGTATTTTTTAATATCAGAATCCCTCTGCCTTCCCTGCTATATGCGTGACACAGTGTAAAAATAACAAAGAAACGTAAAACATAAACAAATGACTCTACCTACCTAGAGTGAAAATACAAAAAAAAATACCAAAGAAACTAATTAAATTAATTAAAACATTTAATTTCACAACCGCCCTTAAACAAACACATAATCCAACATCAAAATTTAAATATAATTAAATATAGCTATCATAAACTACCGCATATAAGCCCATAAAGCTAGGTGGTGTCGTAAGTGTCCGCCGGCGGTCAAACTTTTATATATTTTATATGATTCGGCTCACCGCGTCGCATTTATTATTCGAAGTCAACCCGCCCCGCCCGGTGCTTTAAAAAGTATAAATATATATATTAGGTATGTATATAATATAATATTACATCAAGGTAGAAGTCCTATGCTAACAAAAAATGTTTGGTGTACTACAAATTGAATATTATATTACTATTTTTTATTTATTTTTAAGTGTTTTTTTAAGCTTCACGCTCTATCCCGTAGATGACTTGGTAGAAAAAAGAACCTAATGTCAATATATTCTGTTCCGATTTTGTAGCCATTATGTGAAGAGTGATGGAACTCAACGCCTCGCTTTATCGTGTTACCAGAAACATGAAAATAACTCGTTTCTCCGAGCGCGAAATGAATTCACAATCGTCGTGCTTACAGTGAGACCGCTGCGCCACAACGGCCTCAAAAAATATAATAATAGTATACATATATGTATGTATGTAAAATATTACATCAAGGTAGAAATCCTAAACTAACAAATAATGTTTGAGGTTATGCGTAAATTTAATAGGAAACTACTTTTTTTGTATTATTTTTAGACATTTTGTTTTTTTATTTTTGCTTACCACCGTACCTCGCTTATTGTAGGATAGGAATTAGCGTAGTAACGGAACTCAACGCCGCACTATGTCTTTTTACTGGAGCGAAGAACTAAAAACAAATCGTTCCACATAGCGGGAATCGACTGCAACTGTCGCTTTTACAGTAATAAAAATATAATTTCAGTCTCCATTTTCAAACGGACATGTTTTGTAAATGAAGGTCTGAAGGTTTTCAGTAAATAAGAATAAAATCTATTTTTATCTAAAATTAAAAATATGTTATTAATTAATAGAAACCGTAGTGGCGCAGTGACATAAAGTCTGAATATAAACTCGATAGTTACTCGATAGTTCATTTCTTCCTACAAATAAAATACATAACTCGAAAGTTGGCGTCGAGCGAGAAATAGTGTCTGAACACTACGTTTCATCTACTGCGTTTTAACTTACTCTCTTAATATTAAATACATATTAATAAGAACTTTCCATTTCGTTTCCCATTTCCCTCGTCCATATATGATAAGACGCACTAATAAAAGGTCTCCCGATACCCTGACATCTGCAACGGGTGTCAGTAGTGTCAGTTTTACGACGCGCCGTAATCTTACCTTGCTTAATAATGTCACGTGGACGTAAGGGTCATAAAGTCTGGAGTTTCTCAGCGATAACTATTTGACCGGTTCTGGATTTCTTATAGTATATGAATGGCATGAATTTATACAGTGTTAGCTAAATAGGGTATGGTATTAAGATATCATCTGGTTTAAGGATATGGAGTTTTATCAATTTTGTTATAATAATCAGAAATCCTGAAATAATAAGGCATAAGGGTGTAATGGAATTACGTCTAATTATAAACGCAATGGTTGCGGGTTCGATCCATACTCGGTGGAATATATGTGTTAAAATTATTATCATTTCTATGTCATTTTAGTACTTGGTTCCCTCTGTCTACACAGTAAAAACTGCAAAACTACCAACTAAAAAAAATATTTTGCTATAAATATATAGTGTAGTAAGAAAATATAGAAGGACCCCCCGAATGATATGTATGTGCGAGTTGATGACAGTGGATGGATGCGAAAGAGGCAGAGGCACCGTATCATCCGAAGCTCCATTCTTTCTGGCCTAGTGGGGAGCCTAGCTAAGAACAAACTACTAGCTTATGACAAAAAAAAAAACTCTTTAAATATTTTTCATTGTTTTGATTCTAAACTATTAATAATTAAAAAAAAGCCAAATTTCATTGGTTTAGCAAACAGTATGCGAATTATCCAAAATATTCACTATTTACAATATTTCTTTCAAGTACAACATTATTATGGGATGCAATTTCTTATGTTAATGTCAATAATCAAATTTCATATCAAACACTTTTGAAAACAACTCCAGGTGTTATTTTATAAGCATACCTAAATAACTCTTAGTGTTGCTCATTTAAAAATAAAATAAGTAAATCAGCTTCACGCTGTATCCCGCACACTGCAGGGTAGGCAGAGGGAACCTAAGCGTTAAGACACTCCCGTCTTCATGTGACATTGTCTGACAGAACCGTGACAATGACGTTGTTTTGTCTAAGTAAGAAAACAGCTTCACGCTTGTTCCCGCAATCTATTGCAGGCAGAGAAAACCTAATGTTAAACCATTTTGTTTTCTGCTTTCTTCCTGAATTCGTGACCAATGTGTCTCTACGGCTTTGTATCAATTATTCAGTGACAGCTTACTCCTGTTAATCCAATTATTTAATCTATTTTTGGCTTCAAACTATATCTCGAATATTATCAAACAGTGAGAGGAGAGTATTAAACATTCCATTCTCTACTTCACGCTTTATTTTGATACTTAGAGTATTAATTAGTACTCCCGTGTAGCTCGTGGAAATCGAACCCACAATTGTCTTATTTATAATCAGACGTTGTGCCACTACGCTATTTGTTGCTAATTTAAACTTTATCTCTAAAGAGAAAACAATTGTTTCAGAACCAAAGCAAATATTGGCGCCACGTGTACACCGCCTGTACATCAGTAAGAAACAAAAATATTTCTTAATAAGAAAAAAATATATATAAAATTTGAGGTGAATGTACTTGAATGTTACTCATACTTAACACGGCAATTGATATAGCAAATGTGGGAAACGAATTACGTGATGAAAGTTTGGATATCAATGTGGGGAAATATATATTGAAAGTTGTTGAGAAAATCAGAATTATTTTGTAAATATGTAAATTATTAATCTGAATTGAAATTTTGTAAGAAAATATGTCTTGATTCAAGTAAATACTGTGAATAACGCTTCAATAATAATAATTAATATCTAAAAAAAGTGAAAATCTAGATTAATGTATAGGTTGTATATAAAAGAACTTCATTTTTCCCGTGTAGCAGTGTAGGCGTAGGATTCTAGTGATAAGATTCCACCTTTTGTCCCATTTTCGAGATATTGGTTTTGTCTACCAGAGAAAACGGAAAAACGAAAAAAAAATATACTCAAACCCCCAAATGGCGATCGAACCTATCAGATGCCGTTTCCAAGCACCACAACGGTCGCTTTTATGTAAAATTGAAAATAAATCAAATCAAAATCAGCTTCACCCTATATCCCTAATGTTAAGACACTCCGTTCCCCACATACTTCCGAATTCTGGAGGCATTACGTGTTGAGTGGCAGAACTCAACGCCGCGCTTAGCCTCGACACCAGAGCGAAGAAATGGAAATATAAATGGAAATATTAAGTAAATATTTCATCTCCTCGAGTGGGGATTGAACCCACAACCAGTCGGTTCCACAGTCACATTTCGTGCCGCTGCGCCACAACTAGCCTCTAATCATTTTTTTTTTTTTTCGAACTTGAGGTAAATGCTGTTAGCCCTACTGGCCTTTACAGCGACACCGGGTGGGTAGGGAAGAGGGTACTCTGTCCCAGAAGAAAAAGCAAGCACTACCTGGCTGCTTGAGAGGAGTCGACGACTGTAAGGGCGCCCCCTGCGGGGCTCGAACCTCGGCTTACAATCGACGAGCGGGCTGGAGCCTCTAATCATTAAAATAGAGCGTTTATATAGAGAATAATCTAATAATAATCAGAGTCACCAATTTACATTAAAAAACCCGAAATGGATAACCCATCAGGTATTTCCAAACGCGATGAAGCATAAACCGTCATCTGGTAAATTTTTATTAACGAACAAAATAATAAAGACGTACAAAAACAAACACTTGGTAGCGAAACATGCGTAAATAGACAGAGCCGTGGGAGACGTGGGTAGACTTAGGTTAAGAGGGTCTTATTACAACTGAATAAAGTTCAAATTTGTGACTAAATTTAAGTTAAGTATGTTTCCTTCTGATGTAATGGTTTTGTTTTAAAGTGTAATGGTACACTGACAGACGTGTGAACAGAAGGGCGGCTCTTTCACAGAGTAGTGAAAGGGCATTTTAATTCGGTGATTAGTTAGGTGTGTATAATAGCAGTGTGTGTGGGTTCACATCGACGGAGACATCTTTTGATCATCACCTCTCTTTCTTAATGGGATGGTTAAATAAACTTGAAATATAAGATTCTAGTTTATTATTTTTGTATAGTTTCTGCTGACAGATATATAAGTTGAGAATTTCTTTTACAGAAGTTTTTGTACAAAAATTGTACTTTATTATTTATTATTACCTGGATTTCTGAAATTAGGGATGTATATGAATCTTAACTATAAGAAGATAAGAAAATGAAGTTTAAACATACAGCTTCTTGTTTACGAGAATTTAACATAGCACTTTATACCGCCTTTGAGCTCCGCCACTTTACACGCAATCTTTGAAAAATCCGGCAAAAAATGAGGAACGGACTGTCCTAACATTAGGTCACTATGCATACTCCACTATGCGCGGGATACAGCGTGAAGCTGGTTTTTTTTTTACTTTATAAAAGCACAGCAGATTTATTTGTACATAAAACTATACTTTTCATAAAATTAAAATTTTCTAGATAGTCTAAAATATTATCATTTACATTATTTCTAAAAAAACATAGTAAATCTTTAGGTCTGAACATATTATAATACCAAAAAAAAGGTAATTTAATTAAAGACATTTGTTGCTTCTTTCCTGAATACCTTCCCGAGTTTATAGCTTTATATTGTCCAAAAACGGCCCCATCGTGACGGTCCCTAAACGTATGCTAATTTTATTTTAAAAAAATGCAAGTGCTACCACATGTCGCCCGGCCATCGCGCCGCTCCTTTTTTATTACTTTTATTGGATTGACCACTTTGGCCCACCTTCCTCTTCTGATTTGATCGCATATTTGATATAAATTGTATTTTATATTACATGGATTTTGGTTTGAATCTTATTCTTATTTGGTTTCAGTGTTACTTGAATAATAAAATGGTATGGTTTTGTGGCGTAGTTTATTTATTTGAGTGAATATATATTGTGGAATTTTTACTTTTTTTTAGTTGTTTGGTAGGCAGAAATAACCTAGTGTTAAGACACTCTTCACTTTTGTCGAATTTTTAAAACATTGCATGTCGAATACGGATGATATTGAGTACACAAATAACAAACTATTGGTTATTTTTTTTACTATAGTTTGGTTCTTTTTTTCTATTTTATTTTAGCTATCACCTTGTATCAAGACACACCGTTTCACTTAAATTTCAAAAACGGCGTTTTTACTGGTGAAATTCTACATCACACTTTCTCTTTCAGAGAGAAGAAATGACTTTAATTCACTCCTCTATTGGAGATTGAACCCACAACCGTCGCGTTTATAATTTGAAGCTGTTCTTACAAAATATAATATCTACTTAAATCACAAATATCTATATTAACATATACTAGTATTTTACTATGACATGAGAGTGTAATCCGCAATAAACTTATTAGTGTACTAAACACCGAAGCTAATTTCCCAAGCATGCGTACAATATTTGCATCGGCCTCTACTTCGGTAGGGTGATGACGTTGTATTAATTATAAACATTGAAAGGAGCTTACACACGTTTTGTGGAATCGCCGTTTTAAATAGATATGTATAAAACTAAACTGCTGGACTATTGGAGAAAGTTATTTTATTTCTTTTTTAGGAGTGGAAGGTAAGAAGTTCTATAGATTATCTCATATAAACGGATTTTTACAATTCGCGCCGTACAAAACAGTTGCAAATGAAGATTGACTTACTTGACTTATTGTCCTGTGTCTCTGAAATGAGTTTCCGCAGTACTCCAACATTACGCTCTGTTTTGGGCAATTCGCTTTACCTGGGACTACGTTAGTCCAATTGCCTTTAGTTCCGCTGCCACCATATACTCCGAGTGTGCTTAGGACGGCCACGTTTCCTTTCCCCTTGTCGTGCCCATTTCAGGGCTTGTCTCGGAGTATGATCGAGGGCTCTTCTTAGGGTGTGCCCAATTCTCGCAAGCTCACTTGCGGCTTCTTGTTTGAAGGCCGATTGGCGTCTCGGACCAAAAATCCGAAAATTTTCTCGTTAGAAGTCTTATTAGGATGAGGATGTGTGTAAGCCAACGTTATATAATAAAATATTTTTGAAATTTTCAAGACATTGCGTGTAGAATTCTGCCACTGTTGAGTGGCAGAGCTCGCCATTTCATCAGAACGGGGGACAATAGTCAGGACGAATTGTCATAAAACTAGGTGCCTCTGCGTACTATGCGATGCAGGAGAAAGCTTGAAACTGTTTTTTTCTTATAATAATGTTTTGTTTAATTTTTTCCATAATATGATGTGTTTTTTTGTAAATTCTATTTCATTTAATTATATAATTTGGAATCTGAGTGGAATTCAACACCGCAGCAATCAACATAATAGATTTTGATCTTTTTCCAACGTTCCATAGAAAATAGCGTCTAAACTAATTTTGTCTGTAAAAGCATTTCACGCCCCAATACGACGAAACGTCACGAGCAATTACAAAGATACCTTGAAAGAGAAATTTTACGTTTTACTTACGATTAGTGTGTTAAGTTTAATCGAGTTTAAAATTGCCAGTTAAGTTTTAACCATAATTTATAACTATCTTTCATCTTTTATGTCATTTTGAAGAATGCGATAATAACCTATTGTTAAGCCATCGCGGAGGATTAGTACAGCGTCTGAAGTAATAGGTTCGATCCAAGGCGAATGGAATGTTTTGATTTACACTCTCTAGTAATACTAAGAACGGCGTTGAGTTCCGTCCCTCAATAGCGTTGTCTGGAAAGTTCATAATGGAGATTTTTGATATATTATCTCTGCCCACTATACTGCGCAGGATAAAGAGAAGCTTACACGAATTATAATTGAACAAATAAATTTACACCACATTGGATGGGGTTCGAACCAACAACTTTGTTCTTACAGATAAATAACCACTGAACTATAACATAAAAATAATATATTGCTACACCTTATATTTTTTATTCCAACGCGCATTTTGAAAATAAACGTATCAAACCTACTTTAAGAACTCGACAACAGGTGCCAGCGGCGACGCGACGGTAAAAGCGTGTGTGTATCATCGTCAGTCTAAACGTGATGTATACTACATTTTTAACTGGAAACTAGAATTAATTTAATAATATATATTACTAGGATATTACTAGGCTGTTTGTTATTTTGTGCCTAATTACTAGTATAAACATGAAAAGAGTAAAGCTGAAAAAAAAATCACAAAGCATAATTATTAAATTTAAAATGGGAGAGTTACTTCAACATATTATTAACCATGTTATGCCCTGTAGTTTCAGAGCATTGTCCAGCAAATCAAATATAAAATGGAATTATCTTCGCATACAGCCAAATTCTATAGTTCCCGATAGGTTTTAAAAATAATTCTGGTAGTTTTACCCCAAAAAAGAAATTAAAACAAATTATTGATTACTAAAATTAAATGATGATTTCCTAATTTCCCTTTACAGGTTTTTTTTTGCTTATAAAAATCGGTTCGAGTTCTGCATATATAGAGATGAGTAACCGTAGGCCTAATGGCTTTACATGATATTATACTAAAGCTTATAGGGTATGGCCATTCTCGATAAATTCACTATTAGACACGAAAATTTTTCTTTTCAATTTCAATGAGTAATTCATGAGATAGGTGCGTTCAACCGAACAAACGATTTGGTTTTATACTATTAGTATAAATAATCCTCAGAAACACGTGAAGGTGAACAAACTTTAATTTATTTTTTTAAATAGCTGTGTGACCAACTTGGTTACCGGTGTGGACCGTGTCGACGGTAACAGCCACATCTATCTACGCCTGCTCTGCAACTAAACATATTAATACTACTCTACATATTATTACATTGAGGTAAAATATATTATAAATACATATTTTAATTTAATGATATCAATTTATTTCACATGACTTATAGCGGATTAGTCGCAACTTTGTTGTCGTACACTTTAAGACGTATAGGTACCTAATGATTCTTAAATCTTATTTGTTCTCATTTTATTTCGCTTTATGCTGTATCGTGCACATAGAAGGGTAGGCTGAGGCCTAGTGTTAAGACACTCTGTTTCTTCGAATTCTTTAGATATTGCATGTTAAGTTTACCTCCGTACCAGAACCACGAAATGTAAATATTAAATATATCATTTCGCTTAGTAGGAATCGTTTGTGCTTCTGCGCCACGACGGCCCCAATTTTGTTGAATTTTTAAAAATCATTTCTTAATGCTCTCCTAACCTTATATTCTAATTTGAGTCAGCTATCAAATTACATGTTTTCAGCTGTTTAAGTCGAGTATTTTCATTAATATATTATATTAGATATTAGTATTTATAACATATAAACACTAATATTTAATATAATATAATACTAATAACACATAAATGAAAACTTCGCAGTTTTTTTTTAAATATGTTTGTTACCCCTATTATATTCTTTGTTACATTTGTAAATTTCAACCTACCTATCTCTAAAATGAGCCAGAATGGCCAAAACTACTTGTTTTAACTGACTCTTAACGATTTCCACTAAAGACTGAGCGCTGTGTTGAGTTCTGCCACTCAACACACAATGTCAAATTTCAGCAAGAAGTGAAGAACGGAGTGTCTTTACATTAGAAAGCTCCTATCCTCTCTCCTCTTATTTTTACCTATATCCCAAAAAGCACACGTGAATATTAAAAAAAAACATAATTATCTTTAACAAGCCAAGGGCATGATCTAATTATTTTTTTCCCAGAAAATTTAATTCAGTGTAATTCATACACCTATTTTATACGTATTTTTATTACCAATAGTTGACTGAAAAGAAACAAACACTGAAATATTCGTAGATTGATTGTTTTCTTAACACTGGATGGGCGATTCTGTGATAGATTTCTATGAATATTTTCTTTTATGTATTAATATATTTAAAAAAATATATTTTTTGGTTATACATTATTAGTGCTTAATAAAATTAGAAAATATAAATTTCTTTAACTTTCATCTTTTTGTCCCAATTATAAGGAGGCGATTTATAGCACTTAATAGTAATTTAGTATAGCTAACAGAGTGAATGTGAAGATAAATCACTTTATTTTCTGATGTAGAGTCATTAAATGTTGTGAGATGGAAACAAATATTTGTGTATAAGAGTACAGAAATAATTTGGAAATTGAGTTACGTATGGTGTGCTGAGTGTCTTTTCACTAGCCTGAATCTACTTATCCTGCTATATATATGGGAGACAGGGCAAAGATAAAACAATATAATAAGATATGAAGAATCACCCAGTTTTTAAATGTTGTTCGTATGTTTGAGCAACAGTGGCTGGCTGCAAGCCAACATCAACGTGCTAGTACTACCATACGTATCATCAATCTATAGGACCGTACTCGTTACTATATTAATTACCATTAATTATAAAACTTAGCGAAAAATTAAAAACACAAATATGTATATGCTATAAGTTTTTTTTTCCATCTTTTTTGTATAGAAAATAGAAATCATTATCTCATATGTCATTTTTGGACCACATAAATTTGTCCACAATCAGTATATAAAAATATTTATTGCCATTGGGAAAAAAGCAAGTTAATCTTAAAATATTTTTTTTCTAATTTATACGACATAAGAGCTATAATCGGGGCAGTTCCTGTAAAATATAATAATATAGCTTCCCTACTCTAGGTGCATTAATCAAAAAACCCTCATGAGGATCACTCAAAAATCGTTTCAGCGAACAAACAGACATACTGATAAGTTTGACGATTTTGTAAACATTTTTTGGAAATATATTTTTAGTGACTTCAGCGTGCTATAGAATAATGTGATTGCAGAGAAAGTCAGAAAGTAAGATGATTTTTTAATAAAAAATTTTGCCCATAATCTTACATCGTTATACTAAAATTTTGATAATATATTAATCTTTTTTTAGCTTCAAACTACGAATATATTCCACATAGAGCAAGGCAGGCATTAGAAACTTAGTAGTGTTAGAGTAGTAGATCGTTATTATATTTGTGCCAGGGCTTGCTGAGAAGCGGAACTTAGCGCCGCGCTAAGCTTTTTTTCAGCTTCACACTGTGTACCCGTATATAGCAGGGTAGGCAGAAGGAACCTAGGGACCTAATATATTAATATTAGGTATAGAGTAGAGTATATTATACTCTGTTCCTATTAAGACAATTCCATTCCCCACTTGTTGCCAAATTCTAGAGCTATGCAATGGCATATTGAGTGGTGGAAATGCTGCGGTTTGTCTCGTTACTAGAGCGAGAAAATGAAAATATTAAATCGTTAATTTTCCAGTTTAGTCGTCGGTCCAGTCCAGTCGCAGCGCAGGGGCACATAGTGTGACTGTAAACGCTACTGGTCGTGGATCCGACCCCCACTGGAGGAAATGAAATATTTCTTTAAATTTATATTTCCATTTCTTCGCTCTTTCTTCACTCAAGAGGCATTGCCTCCAGAATTGGGCGGAAAGTGAGGAACGGAGTGTTTTAGCACAAGGTTCTCTCTGCCTAACCTGCTTTGTGTGGCATAGAGCGTGAAGTAATACGACTGGCTTCACTGTTTTCCCACATACATGGAAAAAAAATAAAGAAAATGAAATATGCGACGACTCTACATTTTAACTACGCTTCGTCATCTAAACACGGTGTCCACTCCTATAGCGCCCGTGCATTAGCCCGTCATCACCGGTGTCCGTCTGTCAAGTGCCTCTGATCTCAGATATATACTCATTATCATTATGGAACCACTTCAATGAATGATTGAAAAGGCTACATTTATGCAGAAATTTTGAATTTGAAAATTTTGATATAACCTTGACTCGTTTCACACACATTGAGATAAATGTACGTTATCTAAAATAGATGAAAATTTTTTTGGATATATCTTATACAATAAGATAACTTAATTTTTTTTTAGCTTCACGCTGTTCTTTCCCCGCAGGGTAGACGGAAGGAACACAGTGTTAAGATACTTCGTTCCCAATTTTTCGTCCAAATTTTGGAATCTAGCGCCGCGTCACCAGAGGGGGAAATGGAAATAATTCACTTCCCCTAGTATATTAGGGCCAACAACGGTCGAATTTACAGCCAAACTGTGACCTACTAAGCCACGACGGCATCTCTTTAAATTGTATTCTAGTAAATTACAAATTAAAATTTACCCGTAATAAATACATTTTGCTATGCACTACACAATGTTTTCAAATAAAAGTAACAAATGCATAATATAGAAATAATTTAGCTTTTATAGACTACTTCGTGAAGAAGAAGCTATTAAAAAATGTCTTATGACATTCCTTTTTCACTTCATTCTCTCTGGCTCCATTAGCGTGAAGCAAATTTTTTTTTTTTACTTTGATTGTAACTATATTTTTTTTTTATTTATTCTATTTTATCCATAAAAAATTAAACATTATACAATACGTAATATATTATTTTCTTCGCCAGTCGTGGCGCAGCGGCACAAAGTGTGACTGTAAAACTGACTGGTTGTGAGTTCGATCCCCATCCGAAATGAAATATTTACTTAAATTTATATTTCCATTTCTTCGCTCTGGTGTCGAGGTTCAGAAAGTGGGGAACGAAGTGTCTTAACACTGGGTTCCCTTTGCCTACCCTGCTGTGTGCGGGATACAGCGTGAAAGTGATTTATTTGTTTTTTTCTTTCTTTTCTTTTTTATTAACATACGTTACAAGTTTTTGGCGTAATTCTAACTATCGAAGTGTTCTATGAAGTGTCAGATACATAAGTAATAGGCCATAAATAATAAGCAACTATATTCTTAGTTATTAACTAAACGATTCTGTTCTACCATATTCTGAATACCATATTTCATGGGAATATATTTGCCTTCAGGCTTCACTATATTTTTACATGCACTCTAATACAGACTAGTAAATTAAGTATGGCAAGACAAAAATACAAATTAAATAATAGGAAATAGTTTCCATTTACACCAGGGTAGGCCGAAGAAACTTGGAGCAAAGACTCTATTCTCTACGTACTCCCAAATTTCTGAGACATAGCGTGTTGACAGAACTCAATGTCGAGGTTTATTTTGTGACCAGAGCTAAAAAATGAAAATAACTCATTTTCCTTAATGGAAATTAAACCCACTATCGTCGTGTACAGTCAGACGATGTGCCGCTACGCCATAACGCCTCCCATATCTAATATAAATAGCTCTTAATCCATATAATATATAAATAACATTAAAAATATATCATTAATTTACTAAAAATAAAATTTGAACGCTTCTATTTGTACTCTACACCCGCGCCGGTTATCACGTCTGTTAAAAAGATTTATTGTTTCTTAGCGTTTATTAGCGCGGTTATTTATCAAATATACTTAGAGATATTGCTGAGGCGATGGCGATGGCGTTGCGTGATCTGTTCAAATCTCGTAAATCAGCCGGTATTTAGGCTGGCAATCTAGTTAATAGCTGTTTCTATGGTAAATTGTATGATAAAATTATATGGTGTTGATAGATATGGTAGAGTTTTTATGTATATAAACCAAATAGAAATATTTTTAATACTTTTTATATATTTTTTTTTTGATATGTTTAATATACAAATGAAATAAATACATTTTTCTATCATAAACATACATATATGTGAACATTATTTAGTTCTAACAATATATATTTATATTATATTTACTTAATAGATGATTACGTTTTTGGTTGTATTCCAAAATTAACTGATGCGTTTCTAAAACAGATGAATAATAAAAAAATTAAAGATTTCCATAAATTATTATCTAGTTAGATATTAAGATAGAAATTAAACGCTACAAACGATTCTATAATTACGATTTACGATACAAACGATAGTTTTGGATTTGATCCCCATTTACGAGAATGACTACGTTTAAATTATTTTCATTTCTCCGGTCTGTTAAACAAAACAGGGCATAAAACTCACAACTTAACTCGCTATGTAAAATTTGGGGAACAATGAACAAAAAAAGTTTTCTTTTACCTATCCTTTTAAAGAGAAAAAGGTGTAGCACGCTGCAATCAAAAAATCAATAAAAATCCCCTAAATAAACACAAATAAAAATACGACTAAAACATTTCAATATCAATAAAACAACAATCTAAACATTACCACAAGACCTTATAATAACACCCATTATATACCCATTCAGAATTCTTCTCAGAACAAACGCGTTGTGACGTAACATATGACTCTACATTTATATAAAGTGATAGAGGCATTTATTTAACATCTTCCGCTTTTGTCTAGCTATTTGCGTCTCTAGGTGTGTTGTCTCGAGATGGTATGCAATGAAAAATCTTTATACTTTCTTCACCTGTTGGTTATTTATGTAGAGTTCGAGTTGGTATGGCTAAATTAAATTGTTTTAGTATTATGATTGTTTTTTCGTGGCGTTAAGTTCCGCAGTTAACACGTATTATGCAAAATATCTGAGGAAAATAGATATTTTGCATAATACATGTTAAATTCGGACAGACTTGATACTATGCTCTTTCTACCTACTCCGTTTTACGAGATGATGCGTGAAACTGAAAATATTTTTATTTGTTTTCTAAAATTAATATTTATTGTTTATTTAATATCTGTAAGCATCCCTGGCTTTTCGTGGATGGCTATTATTTAGTTACTACGCCTTTTTGATTAAACAAAATATTTTAACGTATTCTTTTGTTTTGTGGGATTTGAACCTATTATCTACGTAATCTATGCTAATTCTACATTCTTTTTAGCTTCATACTGTATCTCACTTACACAGTAGGGAAGGTAGAATGAATTTTGTGTTAAGACACTCCGTTCTCCATTTTTTTGCGCCATTTGCAAACATTGCGTATTCAGACGTGTGTTGTACCACTACGTCATAGCTGCCTCCACAATTTTTTCAATTTAATTTTCAATATTCACAAAACGTGCAAAAGAAAAGTGAGCATAATTTTAACGTTTTAAATCGCAATTATTTTTATTGGATCACACTTAACTGACTTTAATGTGTTTGTTTAATCATTATTTTCATTACACACAATCTCTACTAATATACCTCTAATTTATTTTAAAATGTCACCTGACGGCGTCGATAACAACTACTTTTTACATTTAATTATATCGCCGTCTAACATATAGTATGTCTGTAAAATAAAAATTGAGTAAATCAGTTTCAAATTTTTGTTCGCGATTATTTCCCATTTTTTAGCTTTACGCTGTATCTCGCACATTGCATGGTAGGCAGAGGGAACCTGGGAACCTAACGTTTAGCCACTTCGTTCCCCGCTTTTCCCAGGATTCTGGTAACAAAGCGCAGCGAGGCGTTGAGTTCCACTATTTAACACGCAATGCCTTAAAAACCATCAGAAAGTAGACAATGGAATGTCTTATCATTAGGTTCTTTCTGCCAACTCTACTATATGCGGGATACTGGTGAGACACAGCGTAGAGTTCAAATACGCCACTCACACAAAATATCTCAAATTAAGACAGAAAACACAAAAAATGTTTTAATACTTAAATAACATCCTACTCTTTCAAATGCGGTATACAGAGTGAAACTAAAAAATATATATGAACAGCAGGTGGCGTAGGTGTGTGATAGGTGCAAAAGTAAACAACCGTGTAATTTTTTGAATTCTTGATGCTCAGCCAGCGCTAGTTGATGGAAGCCATTACCTTGATTAATTGTGTTGATTTTTCTATTAACAGCGATAAAAATCTCTTGATTTATGAACATATGTATGTATTACGCTTTAATTTTTTTGTAAATTCAAATTAGATTAATGAGAATTTTAGTGAATGGAAGTGTTCTGTAGGTGGAATATATTTTGAGGTGAGCTGGATTTGAACCCGCGTTTTTTTAGAAATATACGGTGTTTTAATGATTGAAAAATAACACGTTTATTATTTATTATACTTTCAGTTTCATTAATTTCGTAGAAGTAACGGAAAATAGACTGAAGTATAAGAATACAACTAAGTATTAACTTGAAATGAGTTTTGAACTGGTGTGCTGTCTTGCTGGTGCTATGGTGGAATAAACATTGACAGTAATTTAAAATAGGAAAAACATAGTTTTAGCTTCACTTTCGTTCTCACTTCTTTCTCTACAAGTCAAAGGTGTCGAAACAAATGAATGCTAATACAATATGTTATCCTCTTCGTTTTCGAGACATTACGTGTTGAATGGCGAAACTAAACACCGCTAACGAACCCACAACTGGTGAACCGACGGTTTCTTATTTGCGTTATCATTTTCCAAAAAAAAATCAAACAGCCGTCGTTACACAAGCGTATGACTGTAAACGCGACAGTCATGGGTTCTTTCCACTCGGGGAATAAGTTATTATTCATTAATATTTTTTCTCTCTGGTAACAAGGAAAAGCGTGGCATTGAGTTCCACCACTCAATACCTTGAAAATTCGGCAGAAATAGGGGAACGGAGTGTCTTTACACTAGGTTCTTCCTGTCTACCCGACTATATGCGGGATACAGAGGGAAGCTAAAAAAATAAATAAAAAACAAAACTCTCAAATAGCAGCGGAACCCAAATTATTTTCATTACACGTGCAAAAGCGCTAAAAGTTTAAATCGTTAAGTCACGCTAAATTATTATAAGCTTCCATACGTCAGAAGTTTATATCAACGTACATACATTGCAAGTATTTTAAAATCAATATTAATAATGCGGTGAGCTTTATAAATTACTAAAATGAGAACGTCTTTTTTGTAAACGATCGTTATACTCATTGAGATTAGTGGTAAGTGATAAACAAACTTATGGATTTTTTGGACGGATTTACGTACGGCATGCATTTTTTTGTTACTAAACTCTATATCCTGCATGCAGCAGAGACAGAGGAAACGGAGAAGAGGAGAAGGGGAGGTTCCCTTTTAACACCTCCAGTGTCTTAACATTCCGTTCCCATTAAGAAATGTTCTGTTCCCAGAATTCTGATTCTAGAGGCATTGCGTGTTGACTGGCGAAACTCAACACCGCGCTTTGCCTCGCTAGGGGCCGTTCAAGTATTACGTAAGCAGTTTTTTTGCAATTATTGACTCCCCTATGTCATCAAAAATAAGCAAACCCAAGAACCCCCCGCCCCCCCACAGTGCTTACGTAATACTTGAACGGCCCCCTACCAGAACGTGAAAATATTAAATTTCGTTCCCCAAATGAGAATCGAACCCACAACCGTCGCATTTACCACCATCATTTTATAGGTATTTTTATTAGTCACCTATAATAATTATAACAAGACGAGCTCATGCCAATAGCGTCCGCGTGCACATAAAGGGTCTTTATGTCTGACCGGACGCCTGTTTCCTGAAATCGATACTACGAACTAATATTATTAGTAATACCTGAAGCTATGCACATAAAATTAACTACATATATATATTTAGATGTAAAATTAAATAATAATAACTTATCTAATAATGTAGAGACGGAAGTAGTAATTGACTTAACAATTTTATTTTTCTACTTACGACTATGTATATACATAGGTATAGGAAGTCGTGGAGCAGGGGAATAAGCGGGTGAATGAATGCGACAGGTTGGTAATACTAGGTTCCCTTTCACTTATTTTCCCGTATTGATAAGACAAAGTTCTTCTACTCAATCTCCCACTCAAAAAAGACAGAGTGTACACTAAGTTCCCCCTGATTTCCCTGCTCTAGCAAAAATAATATAATATATAAATATTGAGAGAGAGACTCGTAACTGTTTCAATATTTATATTTTATAATTATTACAATATTGAGAACAGTAATGAGGTAGTTTTTATTAAGGAAATAATTTTATTTTAATTTTTGTTCTTTTTATGATACATGGTCCATTGGATATTAAAAGAAAATTGTAAATGGAGTGTCTTATTACAATTTTTTTTGTTGCCGTAAAATAGCAATTACAAAAGGAGATGTTTGAAAAAATAAAAAAATATATTTATATTATATTATAAATATATAATATATTTATATTATAAAGTTGCCCTAAGTAAGCATAAATATAGTAAGATTGTGTTTAGGATAAAAATTTCTAACAAGTATATACTATATCTATTTGATTGCTTGGAATATGTTATCCTATATGTATATGACATTGATACTGCAGTAATGTCAAAGGTATTTAACAAAATACCATGAAACTCTATCGCCTATACAGGATACGTATATCCGGCGTGCGGAAGAACAACTAAGCTTACGATTTTATTTTAGGCAATATCTGTGTTATTCTCATACAAAATTATATAAAATTATTAAAAATTACAGTTTTTTCTTCTTTTATGCAACAGTCTTTCAAGCTCCATATAAATTGAAATTGTATTGTATTTTTCATATGCAATATAATAAATAGGCAGGCAGAGATTTTTATAGAGTTAAGACACTCTTTATTTTTTTAGAGTTAAGACACTCCGTTCCCCACTTTGCCTAAATTTCGAGACATTGTGTATTGAGTAGCGTATCTCAACTCCGCGCTAAATGGTGTCCCATTGCGCCACAATAGCCTGATTATAAATTTATCTCATATATTTATAGATTTATTGTATATCTGAGAACTAAAAAACCAAAACCTCAATATTTCATTGAACCAAGCCTATAGTCTAGCAGCTTTATGGTAAGGCGCACTTTAGATGGAAGTGTATTTTTCCAATTTCCATGATGCTTTCTAAGAATCACTTGACACACGACACCCCCATACAATACGCACCATACGATGTCTTTCTTTATTTGCACGTCGGTGAACGAATGTCACACCAGGTGTGCCAAAAACGCTTAAAAAATAATGTGGTTAAGGATTTACTTAGTCGAATATTTTATTTTACTTTTTAACAAAATGAGATCTGTTCCCACAACTATTTTAAGTATATGTCTTGAATACATTTTTAATTTTTCTTTTATAATCATAACTTCAGTATTTCCTACATCCTTTGCTAGACATAGATCTATCTCCTCCGAGTGTATAGCAATGTATTTTATAACAGACTAACGGTCCACTCTCGGTTTCGGTCGCATATCCCCTATATAATACTTTTATAATGCTGCATTTGCCAACAGATATATTAAATCATGGACACTACGTGTGGCTGTACGATAGGACGTCATCGGCGGCAAGGGCGCTCCCCGCAGGACCCGAGGTTAGATTAGACCGTTGAATTATTTCGATTTTACACGCGCTTAAAGCAATTCCATGGCGTTCCTTGTTATTATTAAATAAGGTTAACTAAGACTTACACCGTAATGTTATATAGTGTATAGCACTTCTGAAGAATGCAGCTTTCATACAATATAAAAAGAAAGTAAATCGGACCAGCAGATCCAGAGATCTTAGCGTTTAAACAAACAAACAAACAAACTCTTCCGCTTTATTATTTTATTAGTATAGATAAATTATTTGTCGGAGTCCATATTAATATTGTAAAAGTGAAATTTTGTTTGGTTGAATGCACACACGTAAAAAATATGTCATATAAAACTCTTAGTTACTTCCATACGACCACGCGGACAAACCCTGAGGTGAAAGCTAGTTCTCTAATAAATTATATCATTGGAAACGCAAACCGTGTGTACACACTAACGTATTTATAAATTAAAATTCTAACGTACATCGGAAGTCAGTATCCGGGATATGAAAGAGCGTCTGTAACTCTTATTAGATCGCAATGAGGCGGATTGCGATTTTTTTACAATAAATCCTTTGAGGTACGAATAATTATCGTTTTGAGAATTTTGATAGTGGATTTAAAGAATATATAGTTATATGCAAATAATTTAGCTTCACGCTGTATAACGCGCACAGCGCGGTAGGCAGAGGGAACCTAGTGTTAAGTGTAAGACACACCGCTCCCCACTTTCTGCCAAGTTCCAGAGGCGTTGCGCTCAACACAGTGGCGGAACTGAACGCCGCGCTTTGCCTCGACACCAGAGCGAAGAAATGAAAATATAATCGAACCCACAACCAGTCGATTTTACAGTCACACTTTGTGCCCCTGCGCCACAACTGGCCTCTTTTTTTTATAAAATTAATTATGAGTAAATATGAATGAGTTGACGTAGAGAAGTACCTGTACTTTTTTAGAAAGCGTATAAAATTTGAACGCATAAGTATTTGAATCCACGCCTCTTGGAAACCGTCAAATCACTCTGACCACTAAGCAATACGTCAAAATACTTATACGCTTAATACAAATTATTTAGATTTCGCTGACGTTTGTTTTGGTTGACACACGTGTTAGTGAAAATATTTTGTTTTAGTGTTGAATATCTCTATTTTACACAGTGGAAACAATATATAATAGTGAAAATAGATCCATACTAATAAGGTGATTGGTTATAGTAAGTAGTTGTGTTGTTTTATAGGCTAGAATAGTTTTATTTTATAGTTAGGTTATTTTATTTTAAAATGGATCCTGACCCTCCACCTGACCCCCCTGATCCTGGGGGAGGTAATGTAAATTTTACACCACAAATAGTGTCTCGAAAAAGACAAGGTGAGGAAGCATCCTCTAATCAGGATATTGTTAAAAAAACGATTATAGATCCATCTACCGCTACTCCTTCTATCCAAAATGTATGGATCCACCCTTCCATGTCCGAAGCCCCAAAATCTTACATTAGTACTGACAAAGGTCCCTTTATCGTGTATGTGTCAAGGGAATCTCCTGATCCATCTGCAGGGACAGCTATAAGAGCTATTAAATTTGGTCAATTTCTTCATACTAATAAAATTACTGATATAGTCAATGATGGAGTTAAAAATGTTGGTCGCAATAAAATCAGTGTCCAGTTTACATCAGCTGAAGCAGCAAATAAATTTTTAGTTAATCCTGTTCTTAGTTTATGTAAATATGTTTGTGTAATCCCAACATTTAATATTACAAGGATGGGAATTGTAAAAGGAGTTCCCGTTGAATGGTCTTTGGAAGAGTTTGTTGGCTCACTGATATTCCCTACTGCTTGTGGGGAAGTTATAAAAGTAAGACGAATGAATCGGAAGAATGTAAGTGAGGGTGTAATTACATGGGTTCCAACTCAAACGGTTGTAATCACTTTACGTGGTCAACAATTGCCTGAAAGAGTATTTTCGTATAAATCTGTCCTTAATGTTGAACTTTATAAATATCCTACAATCCAATGCCTTAATTGCTGTCGTTTTGGTCATGTTAAGTCACAGTGTAGATCAAAGCCAAGGTGTTATAGGTGCTCCCAGTCTCATACTGGTGATGCATGTGACACCCTACAGGAAAATGCAACCTGCATCCATTGTACATCAAAGCATTTTGCTACTGATAAGGGGTGCCCTGAGTACGTAAGACAACAGAATATTAAGGCCATTATGTCGCAAGAGTGTATTTCCTATATGGAAGCATCCTCTCGATTCCCATCTGTCCAGCGTTCCTATGCAGATGTTGCTAAGGAAATGTTTTCACCTCCTGTTTACATGAATTCCCAACCCCAACAAAGCAGATCTCCTGTTACTCCCACTAAATCCTATCGTAAAACAGTTTTCCAAGCTCCTCGTCCTCGCTCACCAATGGCAAAGGGTTACGATAGACAAGCTCACCAGTCCATTATTAGCAATTGTTCCTCTTCCCTTCCTAATGGTTGTGCCCTTAATCAAGGTTCTGACAGTCCAGCAGAATCTACAAAAGATTTGTTAATTGCTTTGACTGACACCCTTGTGAGCATAATCTCAACCGCTGATGAACTTCCTTTACCGTCCAACGTTGCCCAAAACCTACTTAAAATCTTTAAAATCCTTCACAATGGCCCCACTATACTTCCTACAGTGGAATAGTAAAAGTATTCGTGCTAAAAAGCACGAATTACTTCATATTATCTCTCTGTATAATCCTGTCATTATTGCCCTCTCGGAGACGTGGCTGATGCCTGACTCCCGATTTAGGGTTCCAGGTTTCGCCTGTTTAAGGGAGGACAGAAATGACGGGTATGGAGGTAGTGCTATCCTTATCCAGCACTCTTCTCCATATTCCCGTATTCCTCTCCCATCTCATAGTCAACAGTTGAATGCTGTTGCTGTGAGGGTCCTTGGTATTTCCTTTCTTTCTGTTTATATCCCTCGTCCTTCCGCTTCCATCTTCCTAGAGCTTAAGTCTATTATCTCTTCGCTTCCTAGCCCTGTGGTGGTCCTGGGTGATTTTAACACTCATCACACTCTGTGGGGGTGTTATTACTGTGATGGATTTTCGCCTTCGTTGGTAGACATGATTGATGATGTTGATCTCTGCATTCTCAATGATGGATCACCGACTCGTAGGGTTAATCCTAATCAGAACCCTAGGTCTGCTATTGACCTTTCCTTATCTTCTCCTTCTCTTGCTTCCCAACTATCATGGTCTGTACTACCATCTACCCATGGTAGTGATCATTTCCCGATTCTGCTTTCCTTAAATAATAGAGTTCCCCCCACTCCTTCTCCTTCCCTTTGTCATAAGTTTAATTTAAAAAAGGCCAACTGGAACGAGTACGCCAACTCTGTGGATTGCATTTTGGGCAATCTTCCTGAGTCTGGTAATTATGAGAATATCATTGTTTACTATGATAGGTTTGTATCTGCCATTCTGTCTGCTGCTGACTTACATATCCCCAAATATCACTCCATTCAGAATTGGATGCATTTCAATCCCTGGTGGGATCAGGAATGCTCTGATTCTGTCATTCGGCGAACATCTGCCGAGGAGTCATACGCAGCCTGTATGACTATGGAGAATTTCATTGAATACAGACGCAATGATGCGAAGTTTAGAAATTGCATTGGAAAAAAGAAAAAATTTGGATGGGTAAGCTTTTGTGAGTCCCTTAGTCCTCGCTCCTCTTTTTCTCTTGTTTGGACAAATGTTAAGAGATTTCGCCGATCACTTAACAATGTCAGTAGTCCTAATTCCAATAACCCTTCTGTGTGGCTCAACGATTTTGCAAACAAATTGGCTCCTCCTTCTGTACCATCCCAGGATTTATTTATATCCACGCCGATTGAATCTTTGGAGGAAATGGATCTTTCTTTTTCCTTTGAAGAGCTTAACAACGTCTTAACGGATTTAAAGGACACAAGTCCAGGAGAGGATGGTATTTCTTACTCCTTTATTGCAAGATTAAATGATAAATCTAAATACCATTTTTTAAATTTGATAAATGATATATTTCAATCAGGCAATATCCCCAATTCATGGAAATCCCAAATTGTTATTCCTATCCTCAAACCTGGAAAATGTCCTTCAGATTATAATTCCTATAGACCCATTGCCCTAGCATCTACTTTATCAAAGATTGTTGAACGGATTTTGAAGAATCGACTGGAATGGATAGTGGAAAGTAGGAATATCTTAGCGCCCTCTCAGTTTGGTTTTAGAAAGGGGTTAAGTACTATTGATAGTCTCAGTGTTTTTACTACAGATATTCGACGAGCTTTTGCCAAAGGAGAGTATTTAGTTGGTGTTTTTCTAGATGTTGCATCTGCATATGATAATGTTCTTCTTCCGGTACTCAGGCAGAAATTGCGTCAGCTGAGTATTCCGCCGAGGATGTCCCATTACATATGTAATTTGCTGACCGGTAGAACGGTATCTGTAAAGCATCCGCTTCTTACTATACCTCCCAGACTTGTCTGGAAAGGTCTGCCTCAAGGTTCAGCTCTTAGTCCGCTGCTGTATAATATTTACACTCATGACCTCGAATTATCTGTAAATAATTTTTGCAACATCCTTCAGTATGCTGATGACATCGTCCTCTATTACAGCTCAAATTCTGTGGAGGACATAACTTATCGTTTGAATGCTGCCTTGCACTATCTTAACCAGTGGCTCTCTAATCATGGCCTGGCATTATCTGTAGCTAAATGTCAAGCGGTAGTGTTTACAAAAAAGAGAGTTATTCCAAATTTTAATATTTTGTGTGATAATATTCCCATCCATTTAACAGAAAATATAAAATTTTTAGGCATAATACTTGATAAACGATTGAATGGAGTTGCTCATGCTGAATATCTCAGCAGAAAGTGTGAAAAAGGCATTAATGCTTTAAGAGCTGTGTCTGGTGTGTGGTGGGGTGCACACCCTTATACTCAAAAACTGCTGTACAATGCTATAATTCGTAGTCATATCGACTATGAATTATTTGTTTTAGACCCCTTTAATAAAGTAGCTACTGAAAAATTAAACCGAATACAATATAAATGTCTTCGAATTATTCTAGGTGCGATGAAGTCTACTCCTACAAATGCATTGCAGGTGGAGTGTGTAGATCCGCCACTTCCTATCCGCCGCCAATTCCTTTCTGACCGATTTGTGGGTAAAATGTTGCAGCTTTCCTCTCATCCTCTGTGGTCTAAGCTATCTAAGTTAGCCGATCTTATCCCTCGAGGCAAACCATTGCCATATTTGCTTGATAGTTTCCTTAGACTGACCTCCCTCCCTAATCCCTTGTCTCGTTATCCTTCTAATCCTTTATTCCTTACGCCTTATAACGCCCTAGTATATTCTCCCTGTATTGTCACAAATCTTGGCCTAATCAAAGGAGATCCTGGCACCAACACAAAATTTAAGGAATTAGTCCATCTCCATTGGTCGAATCACCTCCTCATCTTTACTGATGCATCGAAGCTCTTGAAGGAGAGCTGTGTTGGTGCAGCTTGCTGGATACCAAAATTCAAAATTATTTTACAATTTAAATGTCCTCCCGAATCCTCTGTGTTCACAGGCGAGGCTGTTGCTTTGTTAGAAGCAATCCTGTTTACACATTCCCATGATATTAAACAGACGGTTATTTTTACTGACTCACTAAGCTGCCTAATGGCCTTAAAGGGAAACCCGTTTCATAGTAGATTAGGATCTTCAATTGTTTTAAGGATTCGTGAAGAATTGTACTCGTGTCATTTAAAGGACTTGGATGTTACTCTAGTGTGGATTCCAGGTCATTCTGGGATCAGTGGGAATGAATCTGCAGACTCCTGCGCTAAATCTGCTATCCAGTGTGGCACATTAGATCATTTCTCCAATTCCGCCCAAGATCTCATGTCCCTTGCGGATATTCATCTGCGTAAGTCCTGGATTAATTTCTGGAACGAGTCAAAATCTCATAAAGGTAAGTTTTACGCATTTATTCAACCTGATATTCCTAGGCGACCTTGGTTTTATTCTCAAAAGCTTATTGAACGGAAGATTATAACTACAATCTGTCGCTTGCGCCTTGGGCATGCTTCTACTCCTGTGCATCTAGCCAAGATCAGGGTCAGGGACCACTCACTGTGTGAATGTGGTCTGGACGACGGCACTCCTTCTCACATCCTTTTCTCTTGTCCTAAGTTAACTCGTCCTTTATATTATGTCCTTCCCCATAAAGTCCCTCGTCCTATAAATGTTCAGTGTTTGTTAATGTTTGTGTTTAGTCCTTTATGTAAATTTTTATGTAAATATATTAAACATAACAAAATTAAACTCTAAATTAACACCCATGTAAAATATTATTTATTACTAACCTAATATGCTGTGTATATACTAAAAATATGTATTTGTTTTGTTTTAGGTGAAGGCTGTACTTTAACTGGATCTCTTTTTTTACATGTATTCTATAGTTGTGTATAGTTATCTTTTTTTTTTACCGGTCAATTTCCTTCGTGTGTTTTCCATACAACGTGACATTGGCGAAATGAATTGTGCTCAACTGGCACGCTCGAAAAGCCATTAATTAAAAAATCAATCAATCAATCAAATTATTTAAGGTGTCAGCCTAAAATATTTTATGTCTCCTTCTATAGTAGTTAGTGGTAATAGTTTCATAAGTAATTTTCAAAGTGGCGGAACCCAACGCTGCAAATAGATGACTCCCAAAACTTAAAATATAATTTAAATGTTTGAGTATTATACTTTTTAAGTTTGCCAACTATCAAAAATTTAATTTATAACCTACGAGTATACAGTTATATTCCGATTATAAAATATATTCGTTCGAAAATGGCTACCTAGAATATAAGCAAAAACAATATTATAAGTAAATTTATTAGGTATTCCCGTCCGTCCGTGCCTACGTGTGAGTCGTTGACCTAGCGTTTATTTTAAAAATCATATTGAAGAAAAATATAAACTACACATTTTTAAATTTTTTTAGCACGCTTTATCACGGCATTGCCTATCACGCTCTATTACTACTAAAAATTTAGTGCCAGGACACTCCATTTCCATTTTGCTCTTGAATAGAAGACAGTACATATTATGGAACGCAATTTAATGTTACACTTTGTCTAGAACGGTGAATTGAAAACAAATTCACTGCCTCGTGGACTTTGAACCAGTAACCAATAACTAATGTCTACCCTGCAAACAGCAGAGTGGGAAGAGGGTGCATAGTGTTAAGACACTCCGTTTCCCACTTTCCGCTGAATTCTAGAGGCATTGAGTGTTGAGTGGTGGAACTCAACGCCGCGATTTGCCTCGACACCAGAGCAAAGCAATGAAATATATAATTTTAAATAAATATTTTATTTCCTAGAGTGGGGATCGCACCCACAACCGCCGCATTACACTCACAACCTTGTGTCTCTGCGCCACGACGGCCCCTATAATTATACTTTTAACTGTTATTATTTTGTAAAAAAAAAATGTTAAATAATGTTAAAGAGTTTTGTATTGATTGACATATGTACGTTTAAAAAGAAAAACTGAGAAAACCAAACGTTAACACACGTCTATTTAAAAGAAATAACAGGTTGAGTGACGTAACTAAACACCGCGCTTCAACTATACCGGAAGCGTTAACAAAAAAAAAGTTTTCAAAAAAAAAAACACAATTTAAAATATTCTAATAGTAATTATAAACTATGTAAATAAATCTATCTATCTCGAAATTAGGTAATTTACACCAATGAGCCAATACACGTGGACGCCCGAATCACTAGAACTAACGCGGCCTAGTTAGTTAGATACTATGATGGGATTGATTCAGTTTTGATTCTACGAAATATAACATTGAGATAATATTTGAGGCCAGTCGTGGCGCAGCGGCACGAGGTGTGACTGTAAAACCGACTGGTTGTGGGTTCGATCCCCACTCGAGGAGATGAAATATTTACTTAAATTTATATTTCCATTTCTTCGCTCTGGTGTCGAGGTTAAGCGCGGCGTTGGGTTCTGCCACTCATCACGCAATGCCTCCAGAATTCGGCAGAAAGTGGGGAACGGAGTGTCTTAACACTAGGTTCCCTCTGTCTATCCTGCTGTGTGCGGGATACAGCGTGAAGCTGATTTATTTGATTTATTTTGAGATAATATTGAAAATGGTGAGTTCGTGCGCTATGGCGCAGTGGCAATGTGATTGAGACGGGTGTGGGTGGGTGCGATTCCAATATAGCAAGACGAAGCGTAAAGTTGAGTTCCGTTGTGCTATATTTTGAATTCGGACGGAAAGCGAGTACGGAGTGTCTTGAAATTATATTCTCTTTCTCTCTCCTGCAGTTTGAGGAATAGAGATTTGAGGCATTTTAAATATCTAATGAAATTAATTCAGATGCAGATTCTGGATAGTAGATGATAATGAAATGAAGCTGAATTCTTAATTTTTGATATAAGGTAAGTAAGTAGGTACTTTAAATTACTATTTTTTATACTTTAAAAAGTATAATGGAAAATTTGATTTTTTTCTACTTTTTTTCAATTCATGCTGTACATCATCACACATAGCAGCAGCACATCAGCACACATCTCACACATAGTTGGATAGTGAGAAGGATCGTGTGAACCTTATATTATACTTATTTTAGAAAACGTATAAAAAATTTGGACGTAGCGGGACTCGAACCCGCGCCTCCTGGAAACCGACCAGGCGCTCTGATCACTAAGCTATACATTTTCATCAAGCTACGTCGAAATTTTTATACGCTTGTTACAACTTATTTATGTTGTTAGCATCTCTGTAGGGAGATTTTTACAAATTACTAAGAATTATCGTCTGGCAAGAGAAAATACTATTTATTAAATATTTTTAAACATTTTTTAAAGTGTTAATCCACACTTAGGAAAGAAAAATACTTATTTTAGAAAATGTATAAAAAATAGAACGTAGCGGGACTCGAACCCGCGCCTCCTGGAAACCGACCAGGCTTAAGCATTGCGTTAACAACCGTTGTGCTTAAAAAACCTTGCATTAATACATGTCGCTCCCATCAAAATACTTCCGTTGCCACTTTCTATCGAGTTACAGATTGAAAATATTAAATATTTCATTTTCTCCAGTAGGATTCGAACCCATACCCTGTTGCGTTTACAGTCGTACGTTTCTTCTTCTCCACCAAGACTAGCCTCAACTGACTTCATATATAAAGCGCCGATAAAATTAAATAATATGTAATTTTAACGATGTTTCCAAATCGATAATATTTGAGAAAGTCGTCTTGTTTACACATTGGCTAGTTGTAATTTGACTGTGCAAAAGAAAAGCATGTAAAAAAATACATTGTCGAAGTATAAAGCAATTTGAGAAATTTAAAAACATTCTGATAATATACATATACGTAGGTATACTTATCGTCGCCGCCGCGTTTCGCGGACGACTATTGTCCCCGCGTCTCACGGCCAGTGGCGGTCGAGGAGGAGCACCGTGAGGTTTTAGTGGGTATTCGGACGGCCTAACATCTGCCAGTCCGCGAGTCCCACATAACCGCGCTCGAGTCCCCACTCGGGCCGGTATCCGTAACAGGATTTACTCACGAAAAAAAAAAAAAAAAAAGGTATACTTATCGTTTTTTAAAAACGTTTTGTATCTCCTTAAAATTTGCTTAATAACCTACTGTTAGCAGTTTTACACACACATTCGACGATATATTCTTAAATTTTCTCTTGTACTATTGACAAAGTTCTAAAATGCACGACGGTGTGAATATAAATACTGTCGAGGCGCAATGGCACAAACTATAAGCGCGATGGCTGTAGGTTTGATTTCCATTTGGGGAAATTAATTAATATTTTCACATCTTCGCTCTGGTAACAAGGCAAAAATGCAGAGTTGAGTTCCGTCACTCAAAACGCAATGCACTGGGAACGGAGTGTCTTAGCACTAAGATCCCTCTGCTCATCCTGCCATATGCCTTACAACATGAAGGTGAATGTAAATATATTTTATAGTTCTATAGAATATTTAGAAAGAGGATAGTTAGTCTACTTGACGCTAGATGGCGCTCGACGTATGCAAATTTCAATAACCAATACGTATATAAAAATGTTTTTTTAAAATATGGATGATAACAAAAAAATTTTTTCGCTGTGCTCATCGTCTGTATTATAAAATTTAAAGAAAAAAGAACGAAACGGAAACTGCGTGGAGGACGCACGTTAAGCACGTCCTTGACGCTGATTCTCGTATAGCAGGTTAAGCAAGCAGAATACGTAAATTCTATATTTTTCGCTCGAATTATAGATATTAAGACAAAACAAAGACTCGCTTTTTGTTGCCCGCGAGCCACTCTAATTAATAAAGAAATTAAAATATATGATAAGCAAAAAATAAAAGTCGTCATGGCACAGTGATAGATAAAGTGTCTGCCTGTAAACGCGACGATTGTTGGTTAAGTTCCTACTCAGTTTTTTTTCGAACTTGAGAATAATGCTTTTAGCCCTACTGGTTTTTACAGCGACACCGGTTGGGTAGGGAAGAGGGTACTCTGTCCTTAAAGAAATGCAAGCACTGCTGTGAGAATGTCGCCCCCTGCGGGATTCGAACCTCGGCTAGCGGACTGGTGCTACTCGGGAGAATGGACTATTTTCATATATTAACTCTGGGATCAAAAAACTCGTGGCGTTAAATTCCGCTACTCAGCAAGTAAAATCTCGAAAAATGGTCGGTGCGAGAGAACGGACCATATTAACACAAGGACCATGTGCCTACTCTATTATATACATGATACAGCATAAAGGAGTACCAAAATAATAAAAAAATAACGTCATAATACCGCATCATGTTTTTATATTTTATCATCCCACTTGAAAATCAGTATTTCATCTAAACTGGACTTAAATTAATTGGTTCGCTTTAAAACCGGATGTTTTCTGACAAAATGAAGGTGTAGAGGTGAATTTATATGATGTATTATAATTTATAATTTTTCTTTGCTAAAATTGACTGCGACAGGTGGTTTGAGTTTTATTTTATAATTGTTTATAATTCGTGATTGTGGCTTTAACTTTTGTATCTACTGATTTGATATATTATCACATATTTCAGTTATTTTAGGGACTAGGTCATGGAGGCCAAAAAAGAAAAAGGAGAGTAAAGTTACTTTTTTTTGTTTTTGTAGCTTCAATCTATCTCTAGAATCTATTATGGTAGGCAGAAGGAACCTTGTGTTACGACACTCTATTCTCCACTTTCCGAGTAATTTTCAAGACAACACGTGTCTCAATTAATATATAACTATTTTTTTTCTATTCATTAATAAAAGAAACCGACGGCCGCCATCAAACGGTTCCTAATTAAATCACAATTTTACACGTCGACTTCTTCCTTCAAAATTCTAAGAAAAACATATGCTTAATATTTTTTCTATAAAACGTCCCAAATGCTTTTAGTTACCTTGAAATAAGATATATGTTTCTTTATAGGTTGACCCGAATTGTTGTAATCGATTTTGAATTCTATTACTTTTTAACAAGATACAAATTCCAAGTAAACAAAATCTGTGTTATCTTCAAAAGATCCGCAGGTTACCTGAGGAGGTGTGGGCCATGTGTACAAAGAATATTGTTTCATAATGGCCGCAACAAAAGTGTTATTATAATTTGCACCTAAAGTTTAAGGTCTTAAGGTTTGTTTTAGTATGAACTTACAGTATTATTATAGGATCCACCTTATGGTTTTATTTTTATTTCAAATGTCTGCCTTGAATGTAAGGTTTTATAAAAAAAAAAACTTGGATCTCTCTGTTTTATAACATGATGTTCGAAGTTAAGCTTTTTTTAATTTTTATATATCTGTCTTGCTCTGGAAAAACTGTATAACTTGAAATGCCAGGTTAAAAAAAAGATAAGGCATATTGGTTGTTACTTATTAGTAAACGAGACTTCTGTAACTTGACAAATAGTTGGTTTTTTGCCTTGTTAGAGTTAGGGCTAATAAGTCTATTAATAAGGTCTACTAATATTATTAGTAGTATTACTAAGGTCATTCTGTTTGCAAAGTAATGTAATGACCAGAACTATGCTTACTTTTCTGGAAATAATTAAAAAATTTGAACATTGCGGGATTTGAACCCGCGCCTCTTGGAAAGCCTTCAAACGATCTGACCACTAAGATACATATGTTATCATCAAGCTTGTTATTTATATTGTTAGTAATCTTTTCGTTTTGTTTTTTTGCTTAGAATTATCATTTTACAAAAGAGAATACTATTTATGAAATATTTTAAATATTTTTTCGTAATTGTGGATATGTTAAGAAACTATTCTTATTATACACTTCAAAAATATTAAGAATAATACTTTGTTTAATTAGATTAGACCGAGGTGAAAGTATTTTTAACCGACTTCAGTAAGAAAACGAGGTTATCAATTCGACTGTATTTTTTTATGTTTGTTACCTCAGAGCTTTTGACTGGGTGAACGGATTTTGTTGATTTTTTTTTAATTTTAAAGCTGTACTAGCTTTCAATTTAAAAAAAAACATCAGAATCCTTTTCCTGTGTGGTCCCATTTTTTTTAGTCTATTTCTGATTATGTATTTATGAGAAAATCACATAAGTCTTAAATTTGCATTAGGTATGTATATGCATGACAAATGGACGAATAACTCAATATCACGTTAACCGATTCCTATGATTCTTTTTTTATTTGAAAGGTGTAACTGATATCCCAAACACCTTTTAAAATATTATTTAATATTTAATGCCTTGACTCGTGATGTGTCTAGTGGTTAGAACTCTTTATAGTTGTGATCGTGAAGAACCCAAAATCTTTTAGAGATTCAGAGGAAACAGTGTTAAGAATTTCATATTATGCCATTAGAAGGTATCGCTTTAATAAGATATTTGCCATCAGAAGTTGTTCTTGTGTCAGTTATTTAGATAACTGCTGACTCGACAATATAACATTGTCATAACTCGAAGCTCGTCCGAAGATAAGCCAAGAGCGCGTCCTATCTTCCTCTCCACTATAACTGCGAACTAGTTATAATAAAAGGAAGAAAGAGTACGGGCCCCTCCCCGCCCCACACCGTGAGTTCCGACCAGACCGTGGCTTTACAGTCATCGTTGAACCCTCCGGGACGTTTGTGTGTGATCTTTCCGAAGGCACTTGTTACGCTTGTTTATATTAAGATTGTATTAGAATAGTGATTCGTGATGTTGATTGATTTGTGAGATCAATATAAGTCGTTGGAACGAACGCACTACCGCTAGGCGGCCGATATATTAAATAAACGCACGGCACACACCCCACAGCCGTGTCTCGAACCGTAGGCGGACACTACTACATACACCAGAGTTCCAGGACATAAAATAGCACCACACACCCGTACGAGACAGGCGGACACTACTACATACACCGGAGCTGGGACATAAAGCACCACACACCTACTAGTCGTATACCAAGTCGTAGAAGTGGTATATAATATGTCAATGACAAACGCCATACAAGCATAGCTTACGTATCGCGAGCGTACTGCGAGACGGCATCGGCCACGACATAGTTAATGTCGCTATAACAGTTCGCATAATCCCATCACGTCAGCCTCCGCGACGTCAAGCAACATTCAATATTATAATATTGGTCAAAGATAACTTGGATCCACAATATGTGTCGCTCCTACACATATATTGCCTTTATAAGAAATTCGATCCTAAAAGATCGTGCCATCATAGACTTCGAATTATCACATTATATTTATTATACATTGGGTACGAGTCTTTATGTGCATCATATTTATTTGTACCGTAGTACTTAATAGTTCGACTCGACCGCTGCCTTCCGAGCATCACCACCTCCTATATATACGGAACGACGGTCGCGACACTCGGGACGACAATACACGAACACGTCTCGATTAATATTTTATTTAAAATATATAGTTTGTATTATTCATAATTAACTATGTTATTTATGTGCATTGCCATGCATATTTTATTTTATTTATTTATTTATTTTTTACTTATACTCAAGGTATATACTGTTACAAAGGATAACTTAGGATTAGATACACTACAAGGATAGTTTAGTGTAAGTTTGGTTAGATTCTGATTATGGAATCCAAATGAAGTTGGACAAGTTGTTTTTTTTGGTAAAAAATATAATTATACTGTAATAATTACAAGGAAAAACATTAAAATGGGTGTCAGAAGTGAGATTTCTCATTCTTTCAACCGACTTCAAATACGGGAAAGTTTCTCAATTCACCCAAAATATTTTTATGTATGTTCTTGTCAATATGCGAAAATGTTAGTATGCACAATAATACTTAATAAGTAAGATATTATAGTAAGGTTATTGTAGCATTAGCTTGACATCGACTTCAAAATTATAAAATCTTTTTTTAATTATTTCTGTTTAACAAAATCAAAGTACGTTTTACTTTATGTAAAATTGATTATATTTTACTTTTTTTTACTTTTTAGATCGTTAAAAATTAATTTATTTCAGCTTTACACTGTATCACTCATATAGCCGGGTGGGTAGAGGAAACATCCATTCCAATTGACCACGCAGGCGAAGCCACCAATAAAAGCTATTTAAAATAATACATTTGAATAATTTAGGAAAAAAAAACGCTTTCATTCCACAATTTTGCTAAGCGATTGTTAGAATTTATGAGGTGACGGTGATGGCACCGGAAGTATATTTTTGTACACAATTTCCAAAGCTATTACTGTAAAGTGCGATATAACGATGTAATTTTTCATAATTATTTTTTTTCTTGAGAGACCGTCGTAACCCAGATGCATAAGTGTGCGACTATAAACGCGACTTGCATTCGATTCCTACTCCGGGGAGAGTGAAATATTTAATATCATCACTTCCTCTTTCTGGTGAAAAGGTGAAACGCGGTATTTTGCTACTCAAAGCACTGTGCGTCAAGAATCCAGTGGAAAGTGGGGAACGGAAGTATTTTAATGAAGAGTGGAGTGTCTTAAAACTAGATTCCCAGGTTCCCTCTGCCTAACCTGCTATATCGGGATACATATATATTAATTGTTTTGTAGTGGAACTCAACACCGCGCTTTACCTGATTACTAGAATGAACCGATGAAAATATTTAATATTTCCTTTCCTCGAATGAGAATCGAACCAAAAACTAGTCATGCTTACAGTCGCAGATTTGTCCCCCTGCGCTACGACTGTCCTCAAGTTGCTTATCAAAAACCAAAACAAAAAAACTGAGTAACCCTAAGCGAATGCGTAATTCATTTTCTACAGAATCCATATAAACAAGGTGGCCATTCGATTGTGAAGACATACAATGTTTGAAATAGCGTCTGCATCTTAATTACCTTTTTATTTTACTATCGATACAAAGTAGTAAAGATATAGAATAAAGCGGCTTTTAAGTAAAGTGTTTTTTTATATATTAATTTTGTTTTATTTTTGTTTAGATTCAAAAGTGATTGTAATGGCCTATTTTTTGTTTTATTTTGAATTTGAGCGGCGAAACTCAACGCCGCTCTTTGCTTCAACTCCAGGACGAAAAAATTAAAATATTAAATATTTCATTTCCTCGAGTGGGAATCGAACCCACAACCTATCGCGTTTACATTCACACGCTTGTGCCCCTGCGCCACGACTTATCCTCACGTAATATAAGTGTTTATGTATTAATTTATATATATTTATATATATAAAAATATATGTATATACGTTATGTTGTATGTACATTGTACATAATATAGTGAGAACAATACAATGTGGGATAAACACCTCGACTACGCATATGCAGCGATGACGTCAGCGACAACCTGTCGCCCGCGCGTGTAATTAAACCCGTCCCAAGTAGAGATGTGGCGTGTATAGGGCTGACTATCGATAGTATATTAAAAATATCGATATTAAAGAAAACTACAGATCAATTTAGTAGTATAGCGCTTAGTACTTGTGAGTGTTCTAGATTAAAATATTTAGTGTACATTTAAATGCGATAATTTTTAGAAACTTGTTTTTGTGTTCTTGAGAACGGGGCGCCGAACACAATGTTTTTTTGTTTTTTTTTTAGTAATCTATGAAGAAAATGTATTTATAATTTAAGTATAATATATAAATAATTATAATAAATATGGTAACATTATGCCACATCTGAAATAAATTTTTAAATAAAAAAATATAACAATGATTGAAAATATTGAAATTCGTGAGTGCTTGACAATCGTCAGCTCAATGTGACTGAATACCTTTATATTTTATATTATAAATATTTTTTTCTGATTACATCATAATTCAAAAAGTTCTCGGAACTAATTCTACTATACCACAAACTGGTAATCCGGCGCAATCACTCAACTGATATTTTTAACGTTTCATCAGTGTATTAAAAAGAAATTGCTTGCAATATCTAATTGCAAAATTACTTAAATAATTTATTTTGTAGCATACTGTAGTATATTCTTCAATTGGTTTTACAATAACACTTTGTTTCTTCACTTTACAATATATCTTCCCTTTATATGTACGATATTATAAAACTGCTGGCTGACCTAACTAAATGAATATCATTGCCGAGGAAAAAATAGTAGAGGTAACTTGGTGTTAAGGCGTACTATTCTCCATTTTTCGCTGGATTCCGGAACTTAACGCCGCGGCTTGCTACGGCACCAGAGCGAAGGAATAAAAATATTAAATATATTACTTTCTCGAGTTGGGATTGAATCTACAACCAGTCACATTTATAGTCATGCTTGTACCTCTGCGTCGCTATTGTACTCACGAGATGTGGCAAAAATAGAATGTTCTCGATATATAACGTTAAAACCATAAAAATTATAAAAACAATATATTTTTTCATTAAGAAAATCATTTTATTATCGATATATCCATCTCTTCCTTACACCAGACCCCCGCGGCACCTCGTTTTATTAAGGCGCGTTTTTTGTGCGGACACACGTGCTCGCCATACCTCGACGTCGGGATAAAGTTCTTGTATCGATACCTACCTATGTATAAAGGGAATATCTTATTATTATTCTATCTTTATCTTATTAATATATGAATATGAAATAATGAATTGTTTCAAAGTGGCGCAGTGGGAATGTATAAGCGAGTGTTTTGGGTTCGATCCTCGGAGATCCTCAGTAGGATTAATTGTATTTTAAGTTATTTTTATTTCCCTACACTGGTTAATAGTGCATTGAGTTTCGCCTTGATTCGTCTTGAAAGTAAGCCGGAAAGTGGGAAACGAAGTTCCGTAACACTAGGTTCACTATGTCTGTCTTGTTATGCGGAAAAAACGAAAAGTTGTTTTTTTAATAATAAATAAATAAATAAATCAGCTTCACGCTATATCCCGCAAACAGCAGGGCAGGGAGAGGGAACCTAGTGTTAAAACACTCCGTTCCACACTTTCTGCCGAATTCTTGATTGGCATTGCGTGTTGAGTGGCAGAATTCAACGCCGCGCTTAACCTCGACACCAGAGCGAAGAAATGGAAATATAAATTTAAGTAAATATTTCATCTCCTCGAGTGCGGATCGAACCCACAACCAGTCGATTTTACAGTCACACCTCGTGCCGCTGCGCCACGACTGGCCTCACCTCAACTTTTTTTAATAATATATGACCCGTAATGTAGATTAATAAAAACGGACCTTAATAAACAGTTTCTTGTTTTCTTTTTTCTACTTGTATATATTTATAATAAAACATACAATACATACTTAACTGCAAAAAATATGTACTTACTCATAATTAAACTTAAAACAATTATACACAATTTTGATCCTAATTTGTACTTGAAATCACAGTAAGCACAGTGTATATTGAATTTTACAAAACAATAAATTATACTCGTATCTATATAAAAAAGATAAAAAATCAGTTATAACATCACACACACACATAAAATAACAAACAATTTAAAGCAATTCGGCGGAAATGGGAAAAGGAGAGTTTTGACACTAGGCTCCCTGAAGCGTGAAGTTGTATTATTAAATACTAAACACAATTTTGAAAGATAAACAAACAAAAACAAACAAACAAACAACAAAAATATATAAATAGATACCAAGTAGAGTTCTCTTGATAGTGTCAAAATCCTGAAACACCTATTTTTCATTACACGAGAAGCTTTCACCACCGCCATAAAGCGGTAGCAGAAAAGCTCTGATTACGAAGCTTTTTGTCAACTTCCACGTATTTTATATTCAGTTCGTGAATAAAAAAAAAACTGGCGTTCAGTTTTTTCGAAGTCGAAATGAATTCACGCAGCCGGTTGAAAAAGTTTCAAAAGTGACCGAGGACCGACACGAGGTGCTGCTGGTGAAAAGAGAAACTAATAAAATTACAACGAAGTAGCTGATACATTTGTTTGGATATTGCTAACTTGTGTAAGTGAATTGTGGTTTTTGCGTAAATTTTAAATAATATCTGCGCCAGTCGTGGCGCAGCGGCACGAGGTGTAACTGCAAAACCGACTGGTTGTGGGTTCGATCCCCATTCGGGGAGATGAAATATTTACTTAAATTTATATTTCCATTTCTTCGCTCTGGTGTCGAGGTTAAGCGCGGCGTTGAGTTCTGCCACTCAACATGCAATGCCCCCAGAATTCGGCAGAAAGTGGGGAATGGAGTGTTCTAACACTAGGTTCCCTCTGCCTACCCTACTGTGTGGGGGATACAGCGTGAAGCTGATTTAATTATAATTTTCTTATTTTTTACAGGTCGACGTCATTGTGGTCTATGGAGAACGTAAGTTTTGATCGCATTTGAATAAAAGAAGTAGTTTCAAGTTTTTTTTACTCATAACCGGGTAGACAGAGGGAGGTTAGTGCTGAGATACTCTGTTCTTACTTTCTGTTCAATTTTTGAGATATTATATGTAACGGCGGAGTACAACACTGTGCTTTATCTACTAAAGCGGGAAAATGGGAATAGCTCAAATATTAATTCCACCAAGTAATGATCAAATCCACAACTACCGCGTTTCTAGTCGATACTACTGCACTGCGTCACGGTGGCCTCTAATGAACGTTTATTAACAGTAATTTATTTATTTTTGTACTGTAAAACAAACTACAGCTATATTACTCGAGTATAAGAAAAAAAAATGCTAAATTTTATCAAACTCTACATTCAAAGAGAGCAGAGAAAATAATCATTATACATTCTCTATGTAGTACACATATTCCACACTAAATTACTATTAAAACTTCATGACCCTCTTTCATATGAGGCTTTGACGGCTAACGTGGCGTGACGTCACATAAGCGATTGTCGTCACGGCTCCAGCGTCGGTAAGAGCAGGTCAGTTTGAATTATAAATGAACTTTTAGTGGGCGGTGAGGCCTTGGGAATTGAGTGCTCGTGTATAACTAGCGGTAATTTTACTTAAAGTGGTGGAAGGTTTTTATAAAATATATTTTAAAGTTCAGGATTCTTTTCTCTATAAAAAAGACTCTACCGTACAATGTTAATGATGTTCTTCGTTATTTTAACTCTTTATTCTTTTTCAATAAGAGAGTTTACTTTAAAATTCGCATCATCCCTACATATTCCAGGATAAATAAACATGTATCTCGCTCACAGCAGGGTAGGCAGAGGGAACCTAATGTTAAGACACTCCGTTCCCCATTTTCTGCCGAATTCTGGAGGCATTGCGTGTTGAGTGGGCCGCCGCGCTTATCCTCGACACCATAGCGAAGAAATGGAAATATAAATTTAAGTAAATATTTCATCTCCTCGAGTGGGGATCGAACCCACAACCAGTCGGTTTTACAGTCACACCTCGTGCTGCTGGCCTATAAATAAATAGTAAATAAATATTATCGAGGTGTTATACCTTCATAATATAAACATGTCATACTTGAACTCGTCACTATTTTGTCATGAAACATAAAAAAATCATATAAAACACATATTCCGCAATTTAGCTGCTTTATTGAACTATACAATCTATAAACCGTACTACTCACACCATCTAAATCACCTTTAGAATATTTTCAACGACGCTTTTACAACGTGTGGCGTTGAAGTGACATTGTTATATTCATTTTATTCTTATAAGATTTATTTCAAACTGGTTATCAATATCAATGAAAATATATTACTTTACCATCACTTATGTAAAACACTCCACTCAATTTCTGTTCGATTTCGAGATATTACTTGTTAAATGGCGGAACTTAACGCCGCGCTATGTCTTATATGACTAAGAAAATGAGATAAAATAATTAGACATTTCTACAATTCCTGATCGAAGGCACAATTATCATACTGACTATCATATTATAATATCACATTGCTTTGTCGTGTGCTACTTACTATAAAGTGCTCTGTAATGAACAAAATATCCACAACGGAATAATGTATCATTCTAGATCTTTTTCTATGTAGATATATTTTTTTATATAGCATGTGGCAGATAAATAAAGTTCAAAAAACATGTTTTACTTAGAGACCATAATTCCACAGTGACACAGCATCTAAATTTTTTCCTTGATCTGATAACAAGATGAAGATTGATAAAATGACCCTTGAGGTCCGATACTCAACACGCAATATCTCGAAAATTAGCCAATGTGTGAAGCGTCATTATGTCAGGTTTCTTCTAGGTACATATATACGGGATACAGCGTGAAACTAACAAAAATACTTGATATAACACACCCTAAGGTTGCAAAGTGCAATAAAATAGTTACAGAATAATATGACAGGACGGCGCGAGATTGGAAAACTTGACTCGTTCATGACTGGAAAACTTTTGGCGATTTGTCGTCGATATCTAACATTGAGGGTTGTCTTAAAAAAATATTAAAAAGTATATATTAAAGTTTCAATTCTAAAGGTGATTTAAATAAATTTTTCAGAAAAAAATATAGTCTTGATCGATTTGATGTATCGTTGCTTCGATGGTGAAGAGAATTCCCAAACCTATTGGTGAGTGGAAATCACAACTGTGTATTTAAACACTGTAGACCTAATAATTAATTAGGAGGTCCAGCCCAAGAAAACTTTCTTGAGCAGTCAGAGGATAGAAGCTACTAAGCACGTTAAAAATTCTAGCTATTGCTGGACTGCAGCAATACCTTAAAGATAAATGAAAAAGAAACATGCGGCCACGTGGAGCTTCATCACACCACGTGGCATTGTCGAAGGTTCAGGATCGTCGGCGATTCTCATCCGGTCAGGTCATAAAACCCTTTCTTCTTCTCCTGTGCCTAACAATTTTCGTAAATATATGTTGAGCAGCTCAACTGTAAGTAACCTTGAATCTTATAACCTAATAAACTGAGTGACGTTGATAGTGACAAAATCCAAGTAGAATAGCAGATTCAAAGTCCCCACGTTTATGTAAAAGTTCTGAAATGCAGCTCGCTTACTAAAAAAACCAACGTGGAACTCTAAAGAGTAGGTTAACCCTATTGGAAAAAAATATTTCTAAAATAGACTTAGTAGAGCTAAATGCATACAGTGAAACAGAACTACAATTAATAAAAGAAGCATACATAACTATCTTAAGGTACTTTTTTAAAGTAAGGTTTTATAAAAAAATACAATTCTTTTCCATAAATAATAATAAAAATAGAACAAAACAACAAGAAGATTATAAAAGTCTAAGAAAAGAGAACTATGTCTAATTTTCCGGTTTCGCCCGCGCAGATTGCGGCGCGCCCGGCGGGAATACGCTTACGTTTACATTTTATATTACCAGAGTGGAGGTGACTTTTGATTATAAACGGTATAATACTTTGAAATGTTTATGTTATTTTTTTAGCTTCACGCTGTATCCCGCATGTAGCAGGATAGGCAGAGGAATCCTAGTGTTAAGACACTCCGCTTCCCACTTTCCACTGAATCTCGGAAGCACTGCGTGTTGAGTGGAGGAACTCAACGCCAAGCTTTATCTTGAAACCAGAGGTAATATTAAATACTTCATTCGGTTGTAGATTCGATTTCCTCCAGTGGAAATCGAATCTACAACCTCTCGCGGTTTCAGTCACACGCCACTGCACCACGACTGACCTCAATATATAGTAATCACTTTATGTAACATTGTATATATGTTTTTAGGTCTGAGGGTTCCATATTAATTTCATGATTGTAGTTTCATAGGATTTACAAATTATAAAAGTTTTAATAAAAAAACAGCGTCATGTCTAATACCATTAATAGATATTGCTATACGTGGAAGTCTCTAGCTCTATTCGCTTTCTATTTTGTGTGGCAAATGGAGGAACTTATACCTGCATTTTGTCTTACCAGAGCGGAGAAATGTGAATTATCGACATCCTCGCTAAATATAATTTAAAAAAATTAAAAATTAAATTAGCTTCACGCTGTATCCCGCACACAGCAGGGTAGGCAGAGGGAACCTAGTGTTAAGACACTCCGTTCCCCACTTTTTGCCGAATTCTGGAGGCATTGCGTGTTGAGTGGCAGAACTCAACGCCGCGCTTAACCTCGACACCAGAGCGAAGAAATGGAAATATAAATATAATTTATATTCAGTTATTATTACTCGAGGCTGTTTAAAATTCGTCGGAAAGTAGAGAACGGAGTCAGTGTGTGTAACATTAGGTTCTCTCTGGCTTCAAGCTATATGCCGCATACAGTAAAGTACAGTATGCGGCATACAGCGTGAAGCGGAAAAAAAACATTGACTCATAACGATAATACTAGCTTCAGGTTATCTTCTGGCAAGTGTGCGTCGCGGTGGCGCCTATTACCATTTACATATTATAGCGTCGTCATTGTAAACAAACACATATGTAGCGACTAAGTGATATGTTCAATCAACCGACCCTATCATTTAAAAAGAAAATATAAAAAATATATATTTTTTAATTAAGCTAATGAGATGATATTATAAGTAAATATCTAAAATAATTTGTCGAAGGTAAGTTTTGTATAGATACAAAACACAGCGTTGAGTTTTGCCATTTAACAAGCAATATCTCGAAAATAAAACGAAAAGTATTAAACAAAGTGCTCTAATCCTCTAATGCTAGATTACCTCTGTCATGAAACTGCAAATAGAATATTCCGGTCAGGAAATGTCTTTCTGTACACTAAAAGAAATCGTGGTGGAAAAAATATAATATATACCTGTAGGTACATAATTTATTAATATTCATAAATTGAGGCCAGTCGTGGCGCAGCGGCACGAAGTGTGACTGTAAAATCGACTGGTTGTGGGTTCGATCCCCACTCGAGGAGATGAAATATTTACTTAAATTTATATTTCCATTTCTTCGCTCTGGTGTCGAGGACAAGCGCGGCGTTGAGTTCTGCCACTCAAAACGCAATGTCTCCAGAATTCCGCAGAAAGCGGGGAAGGGAGTGTCTTAACACTAGGGTCCCTCTGCCCACCCTGCTGTGTGCGGGATATAGCGTGAAGCAGATTTTTTTTTTACATAAATTGCACAAAAACTGAAGTCGACATTATTTTTGCCTCTTTTTATTTTTATTTAATACATGTTTGCAAATGTACGTACACATGTTAAATATAAAACATAATATATGTATAATTAAACTTCCTATCACAAATATATCTTTAAACACGATTTTTAAAAAATATTCTATAAAAACCGTAAACCACAACAATGCAAGCGTCAAGCAAAGTTGTACAGAGTTGCATCGCCTCGCTCGTTAAAACTTCGACTTTCTTCAGTTTACCTTTAAAGTATTCTACTCGTGCTCAGAATATATTCTAATAAGAATCTTATGAAACTAGCTACAATTCACGGCGATACGTGGTTGAAGATTTGTATTGATTTTAATTATTGATTCATTGAATACATTATGTATTCAATATATCTTGTGCTTGATATTTAATATATTATTACATATTTAATTTGCTAGTGTAGAACGGAGTGTCTTAACATGATGTTCCTACTGTCTACTCTACTAAGCGGGAGAAACGTGTGATGTTACCTTATTATTTTTTAAAGTAATTATCAGTTGACTCCGTATGTGGCTCTACCATTCTATAATAACATATTGTTGTTTTTTTTGTCAATCTGTTTTCTGCTTTCCGCTCAAATTCATGCTTAAATTGATTAATAAATGTACCTTTCGTACTTAAATCAATCAATAAAATAAATGGAATTACATGAAAGTAAAAGAAATATATTTTTAATTAGGAGTAAAATTATTTCGTAGAGTATGAGAATTCTAGGCAAATCCAAAAACGACAGCTGAAGATTATAAAATAAGCATATAACTAAGTGGTTTATTAAAATGTTCTAATAAACAACACCTTTAAAAGCTACTATACTTTAGTGGTGAAAATTTTTGGAGAAACGCCAGAGAATCGCGAGCTCTGGCGAATATAATGATATAAGTATGAATAGCGGAATGTACGTTTCACGTGTCATATTAATATTAAACATTTGAAATATATATTTGTAGAGTTAGATAGATTCTTTTGATAACACCTGAAATAATTGAGCATTGTATAATTTATTCACTTAGTGGTAAGTATCAAGTGGCTACACAAAACTCGGCGTTAAGTTACGCCACCCAAAAAAAAAAAACACCGAAGTGTCTTAATATTGATTCTCTTGATAACAAAGGCATGTTATATAAAAATAAATTTGGTTTAACCAATATTAAACACTAATTTGACAAAAAAATGTCTACTATATTGCTCTACATGGAGTCATAAGCAAAAAAATCATACAAATTCCTAATTCTAAATTTAAATATAATATTAAAATCTTAAAAGCTTCATTTATAGACCTCCTCACACCACAGCCCACCCCCGCCCACAACACACACCCCGTCTTATATAGCCTTAGGTGCGCTCCAAGGTATAACCTAGACTATAACTTAGCTTCTTGCAAATGAATAATTTTGAGCGTGATATAACGTTTTACTTTAAATTTGTATATTTACAATGTTTTAGCTAAATTTATAGTTATTTAAGGATATATTAAACTATTATTAGTATAGAAAAAATATAAATTATAGTATATATAAGATGTTAGTGAAAGCAAATGTTGTACTATGTTTGTACATATTTATTCTTATTATTAAAGTAACTGAGAATAAAATTTGGCTCTTTTAAAACTATATACTTAGGTGTATCATGTATATGAAGATAATATGTACTGATATGTAGGTAAATACGTTTTAATGTCTCTACATTAATATTCAATCCAAGTCAATATACATCTAGACAACCTGGTAAAACGATACTAATTCTTGTTATAATAATACATTGAAGATTACACAAAAAAATAATAAAATAAACTAAACTATTAAAAATCTAAGCTCAACCAAGTGGCCATGATCATCATATTGTTTCAACAATTTTTTACCTAAAATTCCAAAAAAAAAAATCGAAAAAATACCTTATCTTCGAATCCACCCAATTGACCTAGTTAGCCACCAATCTCTACACCTGGCAGGTGTGTGATACGCTACCGTCTAAGCCAACCGCGGACCTGCCCTCCCACGAACATTACAGGTGATACAGGTAACCCGACCACGCCTTTTTATCGAGCTGCGCCACAACCTGCGCGTTGATTGGTCGACTCTACCTGGCAGGTGCTTCCCACCTACAGTTGTCTCTACAACACCTGACAATCAGGTCTTCGTCAGTTAAGATAGTGTGATAGTGATGGAAAAGTGATATATCACTGTTGTTAGTGATATCGTTTGCGCATGTGTCGCCACGATTGATGTTTTCTTGAGGTGTTCTAAATTTAGCAAGGTGCCGCGCCCTTGTAAAGGTCAGTTATTGTTACGTTATGGATTTTTATTTGATTTTGTTTTTTGTTTCACTATTTTGGTTTTATTTTCTTTATACTTATATTATTTTGTAATTAAAAATGAGTTATAAATTTGTATATTGTTAGTTGAATGTACCAAAGGTGAATCTATTATTACGATTATGGGGCTAGACGTAATTTTCTTAATATATATAGATACTAAAAAAAATATATACATATTGTTTTATTTATAAACATGAGATAATTTTATCATTTTCCTCTAAAATATCTTAAATAATTAAGAAAACAGCGAAATATCTTATATAACATAACACAAAAACTAAACTCTTAGATATCATAATTTACTCTACATAAGTAATATACAAACATAGAGCACCAATACTAAATTTGAATAAAATGATACAGATTCATTATAAACCCCCAAATAGTAATAGCAATTTGTTTCATCATTATGTTCATTCAATCTTCTTTCATAATTAGTGCTCCGCCACCCCCCACCCTAGCACACCCCCTAGCCATCCCCTTTGAGCCTGATTACCTAGAACTTTAGGTAGTCTAGCTCGCTCTGTAATTAGGTACCTAGTATTACCTCCGTTTAAATGGCTTCTTTGCCGCCTTTGTTCAGTTTAATGAGAAAATTCTTCATTTGTGTTGAGTCCGGTCTTGAGTTACGTATAATTTATTGATAATAGTTTTTAATTAAAAATTGTTTTAATAGATTAATAGTTTATTTTACAGAAGAAATATAATGTTAAGACACTCTGTTTCTCTCTTTTCGCTGAAATTTCGAGAAATTGCGTTTTGAATGGTTGCATCAGAGGAAATAAATGCAATTCATTCCACCGAGTGTTAATTGCCCCCAACTGTCACGTTAACATGCTTACAGTCACACTTTGTATCGTTACATCGATACAGTTTTCTAGTTTAATAATATAAAGTGAATTCTTTAACGATTGTATAGCTCATGTGGGCCAGTCGAGACACAGGGGCACAAGAGGGCACAAGAGGAAATAAAATATTTAACATTTTCATTTCCTCGCCCTGGTAACTAGGCACAGCGGGGCGTTGAGTTCCGCCCCTTAACAGAATGCCTCCTGAATTCGGTGGAAAGTAGTGGAAAATATCCTATAATAACACAATATCTTAACAATAGGTTCCCAAGCACCATCCACCTACCTAAACAATATAATTGAAGTCATTCTCTGATTTCAACCTATAACCCTCATAATCAACCAAAAAGCATCTCATCTGCGCCACAACGACGTTACGATAAATAACTTTATACCCACATATTCACGCTAACGCTAAGTAAGTTAGCTTTGAATACTGCTCAATTTACGTCACACTGCGACCACCTCCACTCGTGTGTGTGGACTCTATAATTTTACTATTCCACACTTATGTTTAACTAAGTGAATAAGTTAAACGATGCATATTGTTATAAGTATGTCATTTATTTGTAATATAAAGGCAGCTGTTGTACTGGAAAAAGAGTTGGTGAAATGCTCTATTTTATTTGCAATCAGAGGAATTTTAGAATTATATATTATTTTTGAATTATATTTACCTAAAGTATTTTCATTTTCCAGCGCAGGTAGACAAATCGCGGCGTTGAGTTCTGCCAATTAACACGCTATATTTTGAAAATTGGGCAGGCTGAAACGGATTCCCTTAACATTAGATTCCCTCTGTCTACCTTGCTGTGCAGAAAGAAGCGTGAAGCTGTTCTTTACTATTTTACTTTTATAAAGTGATTTAAAAAAATGAGATATGAATTTGCTCAGATTTTGTCAATTTTCCTTCATTTCCGGTTTTTACTGGATTCTTAATTAGTAACAGAAAGAAAATTTTGTTCGTTTTCCACTCTTCTTGACTGCAGATCTCTACATTGAATTTTCAGACTCTATAAGCCAAAATAATTTTATAGCATACTATTTCGAAATGAATCCAAAACTACCACGTTCAATCTAAAATAACCACAACTGCACCACTCGGGACTATTACAACTTTAACTAAGGTATCTATTTATAATGGTTCGCGTGTATCGATTAAAAGTTACGAACAAAGCATTAGTAGGTCAGCTCCGATCTGTATTCAGCCTTCTGTACATAATAAAACAAGATAACATTTTGTAATATATCTATGTGGGCCGTTATGGCATAGTTGCTAAGAGTATGGCTGTTCACGATGATTGTGGTTTCGATTCTTTTTTTTTTAGTTTCACACTGTATTCCGCATATAGCAGGGTATACAGAGGGAAAATAGTGTTACAACACTGTTTTCCAATTACCGCTTAATTTTCAAGATATTGCGTGTTTAGTATCCACTAAACACATATCTTGAACTGAACGCTGTAGCAACTTGCCTCATTTTCTTACGCTGTGAAATGTATATTTGTTATTAGTACTAAAAATTACATTTATTCCTATAATTTATATAACCAAGTGCGGCCTTAAATCATGTTATTCAACGTGTAATGTTTTTAGAGTAGAGTAGAAGAATAAAACGACGTAGTTTTACCTGTTTAATTTCAAATATGTTCTTTATTTTATCTTTATGCTGTATCCTGCACATACAAAGGAAGATAAAGAGAACCTAGGAACCTATTAAGTCATTCCGTTATCCATTTAGACACTTCCGCTCCCTATTATTCGCCGCATTCTGGAAGCATTACGTGTAGAGCGGCAGAACTAAACGCCGCGTTTTCCTTTATCACCGGCATGCAGAAATAAAAATATTAAATGTTTCATTCCTATGAGTGAGAATCCATGCTACATACAGCGTAAATCTAAAAAAATAAAAATATATATCATATATGTTACCAAAATAAATTAATAAATCGATAAACATACATATATAAAAAAATTAAATCAAATCAGCTTCATGCTGTATACCACACACAGCAGGGTAGGCAGAGGGAACCTAATGTTAAGACACTCCGTTCCCCACTTTCCGCCGAATTCTGGAGACATTGCATGTTGAGTAGCGGAACTCAACGCCGCGCTTTGCCTCGACACCAGAGCGAAGAAATTAAAATATACATGTAAATAAATACGTCACTTCCTCGACTGGGGATCGAACCCACAACCAGTCAATTTTACAGTCACACTTTGTACCTAAAAATACATATATAAAAATATATAAAAATATAGTATGAGACTCCGCTAAGCTGATAGTGCTATAACGAAATACAATTTCACGTTTACAAAATGATTCGTACCACAGTTCACGTTGGTGCGCGTGAACCTCCCCAGTTCGTTTATTTGCTTGCCCATTTTGTTTGGTCTGTCAAAATCTGGCGAGGTGTTTCATTCTAGACTGTTTATTGCAGTGCAAGTGATGAAAAAGTAGCGTATTTTTATATATTTATGTTTTTCTTAGAAAAGACAAAATAAAATTTTGCTACTATTACTATTTTACTATTTTAAAGTGTTTTTCTTTTATAAGTATGAAATAAGCCTCTAAATCTTCTCACCGTGTATCGAATCAAGTTATGAGTTTTTCAAGCTATTGTCATTTTAGGTAAAAAGCACACACAAGATGAAGTCACCATAGCGGATATTCTACTGTCTATTCTATTCCATCCATTTAAGGTATATAAGTTGTAAAACCCCATACAGCGTTCTGCAATAAAAAATATACCTACCTATTTTAACTAAATTAAATAATCTAAGCTATTTTTAATTAAATTATTTTTGAACCATTGTACGTTTTATATTTATAAAACCCTCCCGTTACTTAGTGACTGACAGATTATGTACAGACTAAACTACTTGGACTTAGAAACTTTAAATTTCACGTGTATGTAAGTAACGCAGTGTAGGGCAGCATTAAGAGGGGATTTCCTATACTTTATACGACGACGAGTTATAAGTATATACAAAGAAGATATTATTTCTTTTTTTTACGTATCTCTTATAACTTGAAATGCATAAAATCGAAACAAACAGAAATGACAGGGGCTGAAGTGTCCGGTTACGCGCACCTGATGGTCGCTTGTAGTGAATTGTAGGAACAAGGCTATGTCTACAGTACTGTCTGGACGCCCCTGTTAGCTCCTATGGCTATTTTAATATGGGAATTTAAATTATTTTGTAATGTAATTTTTCAATGTATGCTTAGAACAAAATATTAGTTTTTAATAATAACGAATTATAAGTTGTTTATAATATGTAATAATTATTATTATTGCATGTTAAAATCCATCTAAGTGAGGGCGAGTATCTTCATATTAAGTTCCTTAAAAAATAATGTTATACATTCCTAGGCGATAAGCAATATAATAATTCCGATAATATAATTATATTATAATTCTGATTAGTAAAGCAGTTATTAATCACCTTCAAGGCTTTGATTGAATGGTAAAATTTACGCAATATTTTTTTATAAAAAAATATTTGAATTAGAAAGGCTATTAGATATTCAAGAATGATATTTTTCTTGAAAAATATTTTGTATTTTTAGAGAAAGAGAAAGATAATAGATAAATTTGGTGATAAAACAGCGTATTCTCAATTTTCCGTTCATTTTAAATACTTCTCCTATTAAGCATGGTGCAGCTGGAACATGTCTGGAGCCGACAAAACCTAAAAAAATTAATTTAGAATTGTTTAATGGAATATTTAGAATTGTTTATTTCCTTAATATTATAAATTAGAGTATTATATGATACATTTGTGAATGTACAACTTTTCCATTACCTTTTCCTTTTACTTATATCTTAAAGTCAACAAAAATAAAGTTGCGGGCGACAACTATGTATAATTTGTATATTATATTACATAAATATGTTTGTCCATTTAAAAAAAATATTTAATTTCAAATGGCAAACAGTAAATTCATTTTAAAAATATAACATAATATTTCCTGTAAACAGGTGACTGAGTCACTCATCAAATGCCCACCCCTGTTTGTTCAGCTAAAATGTTTGCTCACGTGAACACTCCACTTTGACCCCTGCACAGATTATAAAGTATCTTGTCATCTTATATTTTGTATAGTAAATCTGTGTTTCTTCTTGTTTTTTGGCATAGGCCATGGGTTTATTTTTACTTTTGTTTTGGTTAGTACAGGTAAATTGACTGTACTCGTACATACATGTTTATAAGTATAACTGCTATGTTTAGAAAAGTGGGATATAATTTAAGTTTTCCATATTCAGCTCTAATTGGAATATTATATCACAAGTTGCATTTAAATCAACATTTTACATTTTATGTAAGCTATTCAAATAAATGTGCAGAGTGTGGCGCAGGGGCAAAAAGTGTAACTGTAAAATCGACTGGTTGTGGGTTCGATCCCCACTCGAGGAAATGAAATATTTATTTATATTTATATTTTAACGTAGCATTAAGTTCCGCCACTCAACACGCAATGTCTCCTGAACAAAGTGGAAAATGAGGAACAGAGTGTCTTAACACTAGGTTCCCTCTGCCTACCCTGCTGTGTACGGGATACAACGTGAAGCTGATTTATTGTTTTAATTTCTAAAACGATGGTAAACTTACCAAGATTTTATATGAGACATAATATTCCATTTCCATAAGAGAGAATTATATCTATTTTATTTCGTATAAAACTATCGTTAGTTACTTCCAGTGTAGAGTCAGGCAAAAACCGAAAAGTTGTTTGTATTCTCAATAATATCTGGAGTCAACAATTAGTATAAAGGTAGAGTCGTTTTGTTAGCGGAGCCAAAATATAGTAAATAAAGAACTAGTTAATAGAAATAGTAATAGAAAAATAGAATCCCATATAGGTATATGGTGTATTTCGATCCATAAAAATATATAGTAGGGGAGAGGGGGGCACATTCGAACGATTTTTAAACTTTGTGTCATATCTAAAAATTCTACAGTTTTTAACTTCTTTACTATTTCACAATGCTTAGTCCAACTATTGTGCCACACAATCGTAGCATCGTATGTAGAAAAATATATAAGGTAAAGGTGCAATATCAACTTTAGTAGCAGTAGTCAAATGTTCAAAGCTGCCCCCCTTGCGGGGTAGCTTTGAACATATATGGGGCAGTTTTGAACTATCATCGAATTCAATGAAATTAAAAAGCTTTTAAATAATTTTATCAATAAACTTAACATTAGAAACGATGGAGATCAAATATCAGTACCATGTTAACTGAAAAAAATAATATACCTATTTTAATATTGCGATTGTACTAGTACTAATGTTAAATAACTTTAATATTATTAATAGACTAAAAAAACAAAAAAGTAGCTTTGGCTTCGTAGAAGTAATTAACATTATGGGATCAATCATAGAATAAATCTAATATTATGAAAATAAAACATAATATTTTTTAAATAAACAGCTTACTACCTTAATTTGAACTTAGAAAAATTAAATTTAAAGGAAAACATGAATGTAGTACGTGACGTAACCAGCAACTGAAATTGGGGAAAGTAGTCTACGTAAGAAATAAAAATTAGCTTCACGTTTTATCCCGCACACAGCACGGCAGGCAGAGGGAACCTAGTGTTAAGACTCTCCGTTCCCCACTTTCTGCCGAATTCTGGAGGCATTGCGTGTTGAGTGGCAGAACTCAACGCCGCGCTTAACCTCGACACCAAAGCGAAGAAATGGAAATATAAATTTAAGTAAATATTTCATCTCCTCGAGCGGGGATCGAACCCACAACCAGTCAGGATCAATCATAGAATAAAACTAATATTATGAAAATAAAACAAAATATTTTTTAATAAACAGCTTATTACCCTAATTTGAACTTAGAGAAATTAAATTTAAAGGAACATGGATATAGTATAGTGACGTAAAGAAAAAAATTGTACAAGCTACTTTTTTACTATTCATAGATGATGAAACATTCGCTAAAATGGAGCCTCCAATATTTATTAAGTGGTAGTCTAATTCCATTACGTAGTCTACATACGCACAGGTATCAGTATCTTCATTCTCGTCACAGTAAATTGTCACTTCCTCTTCTGATTCCAAATGCATTTTTGAGTCAGCTTCTTGTAATGAAAAGTTCAGTTTAGTTTTGTTTTTCTTTCGCGGTATTTTGTTATATATAATAATATTCAAAACTGCCCCCCTTATTTTGTTCAAAGCTGCCTCAGTGGTATTTGAAAAATTAAAAACGTTTTTTTTTCAAGTAAAAGTTTAAAAATTCTATTAATTTCTAGTTTATTGCATGATATATGAAAAATTCTAACTAAAAGAGGAAAAAATAAAACCATATACCATGAATTGGATCCCTGCGATCCTTACGCGTTTATTTAAAAATGTATAAAATTTTACTCAAAATCAAACACTCCTCGTAACTCAACCACGGGCTCTCATATATCAGCGGTGACAAGTGACACGTGTGCAGGTTAGTGCTGCCACTACTCAAAAAAAAAACTAACAAAATTTCTTTTTAAAATAGCTCTGTTAACACATATTTTCAAAGGTGCCCCTGTTCAAAGCTACCCCCCTCTCCCCTACTCGTAAATGATTAAGTTTTTAAAAAACATCTGGTGTTATAATCATTATTAATTATACTATTCAAAAAGTATATGTTCAAAAGGATAAATAGGTACATATATTGTTCACTTTTCAAATATCTCATAGATAGACAAATATAGAGACAAATCACTTTACATTTTGTGCTGGACACCACTACTGGACGGAATACCGTATTTTATCTACAGTAAGACTAGAGACTAAAATGAAATATTTTTCCCAATAACATTTAAATCCACTTTAATAATAATACAATTATTTTAGCTTCACGTTCACGTTGTATCATGCACACAGCAGGATAGGAGGAAATCTAGTGCTAAAACTCTCCGTTCTATATTTTCCACCTAATTCTGGATGTTAAGTGCTTCTGCTTGTTAAGTGGTGGTACTCAACGCCGTGCTTTGCCTCAATACATTAGCGAAGAAATCAAAATATTAAATGCTTATTTTTCTCGAGTGGGAAGCGAGCCCACAACGTCCCAAATGTCATGATTACAGTCCCACTTGTGCGCCCTGCGTCACGACTGACCTCAATGACTAAATATTTTTTTTTTTACTAACTGTTTACCGCTGCAACTGGAACTCCACAATCATATTAGCTCTGGTCACATTAGCAGCCACTTCGCGTGGAAAAATGTTGCAATCATAGCTATATTATACACCGCGATGAGGATAATTAACGCTGGTGCTTACAGAGACTGAGCTTTCCTTAATGCCAGCTTTATAGTATCTTAATGAAAATGTGGTGTAATGTCATTTTTTTTTGGAATTTTGTGTCAAAAATGTTTGTATGTTTTTGTTTGGCTGTTATTTTTCTTCTTTCTTTTCTTTTTTTAAATTTTTATATTAATTTTAGTATAAATATTATTTTTTTGATAGTATGTTAAGTTAAAATGTAACCTAATTGACTAAAAAATTATGAGAACCAGAGCTTAGAAAACTGATTCGATCAAATTGTTTTGTTTTTAATATATACAATTATCTGATGCTTTTATAGTTTTTTTTAAGAATATTTTATAATAAGCGCTTTAACTCTTTTAAACAATTACATCTTAAACAATATTGTAGATTTAAATAGTATAATTGGATTGTAAACCACTATACATTGGGCCTAAGTTCCCGAAGATATCATGTGCTATATAAAACTCCACACTTGAGGTATGTCGTAGGGCAGGGGCACAAGCGTGCAACTGTATGTGCGACTGATTGTGGGTTCAATTCCCACTCGAGAAAATTAAATATTTAATATTTTTATTTTGGTTACGTGGCGAAGCGTGGCGTTGAGTTCCACCATGAAGCTAAAAATATATACTTATTTAGAAACCGTATAATAATTTAAACGTAGCGGGATTCAAACCCGCGCCTCCTGGAAACCGTTCTCGTTCTCGTACGAGGTAACGTATGGCTTAGTGGTCAGAGCGTCTGGTCAGTTTCCAGGAGGCGCGGGTTTGAATCCCGCTACGTTTAAATTTTTATACGTGTTCTCAAAAAGTATTTTTCTTTCCTAAGTGTGGATTAACACTTTAAAAATGTCTAAAAATATATGTGTATACAACTCCATTAGAACTTATTTCCACTAAACGTGAAAGAAGCCAAAAAGAAAAGTAATAAATAGTATTTACATAAAGAATAATAACTCCATACCTAATTCCAAATACACAATTAAACGAGAAACATAAAAAGTTAATAACGCCTTCCACCGACCTAACGCCGAACCCATACATCTTCCACCAGTTCATTCCGAAGGTAGCCGCCCGTAATGGACGTAAAAAACGCACCACCTAGGCTTTATTACATTCCTCTCAATATGCCCGCTTTTTGCTTATTACATCCTTCAATTCTGGGCGCAATAACGTTTTTGTGATGTATAGAGGTATGTGCGGTTCAAATAATGCTGTATGAGAACGTGGGATTGTAACGTGTTAAGCGGGTGGGTTCTCGTACTAGATTATCTTGATTTTTTTGGGTTTAAAGTGTGTCTGTAGTGATCTAAATATATAAATATTGTATGTATCATTATATGTATGTCAATATGTATATAGAGGCCACCGTGGTGCAGCACTACAATAAACACAACGGTAGTGAGTTCGATTCTCACTTAAGGTAATGAATTCACTACCTATTTTCCATATTGAATTCAGTAAAAAAAATGGATGAAAAGTGACAACCGGAGTGTCTTTATACTAGGCTGAAAAAAATTGTAAATATTTTTATATAAATGTACATGTAACCTGTAAAAAATATTTAGTTCAAATTTTACATTCACAACATAAAACTACTAGCATTAATTGAGAACATTTCAAATGAACATCTCGGTCACAAGGTTAACGCGAACTAATATACCATCGAGTGTTTCCGTCATATAATTCTTGAAAGAGTTTTTTTCTTTAATACATCATTAGTTATAAAATATGGCATCCGGTGCTTTGATTGGCCGACGTGGACACTGAGGGGTCATATACTATTTTTTATAAAGCAAATATTATTTATGAAGTATGTTTAATTTGTAGAACACGTGAATTTGTTGAAATGCTTTTAATTTTTACTTTTGTAATAATTTTTGCTTGTTAATAAAAGCAAAAAAAAAGCGATATATGATTTCTAAATAAGTATTTTTCTTTCTTAAGTGTGGAATAGCACTTTAAAAATGTTAAAAAATAGTTTTCACATGTTTTTTTTTAATATTAATATAGAAAATTAAGCATTTGTACGTTGGATACAGATACAATAATCAGAGGAAGGAATATTACTATTTAAGTTTATATAAGCATTTATTTTAGCCCTTTTCCACGCGCACTAGAACATAGACTAATATTTTCCTAGGCTTATGCAATCTTAAATATGAAAACGTGAAATATGAAATATTATATTTACTATTTTTCAACAACATTATAACAAAAAAAAAAACAAAAACATTCTAAAATAACACACAAAAACACATACAATACAAAAAAGGACCCTACAAAACTAATTAAGCCATACATATAATATGCACAAGTTAAAGACGTATTCCCATTAGAACAAAAGTGCAAACAAACCCTAGAGCATTTGGTGTGAAAATATGAAAGAAGTATACGAGTACATAGAGCCCCGGATAATCTCGCCTGGACCGCCGCGGGCGCGTGATTAGCGCCTGAGAGCATTTTAAAAGCCTTAAAAGGTGCTGATGTACTTGATGATAACATAGAATAAATGTGACTCTACATGACTCTATTTTTTTGTATTTAATTTTAAATAGAATTTTTTGCTTACTTTTAGAGGCATTGCTTATTGAGTGGCGGAACTCAACGCCGCGGTAAGCCTCGTTACCAGAGCATAGTAATGAAATTATTTGATATTTCATTTTCTCGAGTGGGAAACGAAATAATCTATCAAATTTACAGCCGGTTTTGCCCCATCACAACGGACATAAATTACGATGAGTACGAAGTGTCTTAACAGTAGATTCCCAGGTTCCCTCTACCTACCCTGCCATGTGTGGGATAGAACTCAAGCCAAAAATATATATATATACAGAAGCTGTTGTTGGCGCCACGTAACAGTATTTGACTATAAAAGTGACGGCTGTGGATTCAATCTCGACTTGGTGAAACATTTTTATTTGCATATTTTTTCGTACTCTGCTAACAAAACAAAGCACGGTGTTGTTAACAATATCCTTATGTCAATTTTTTTAAATAGAAACATCATGCATTTTTAAAATATTTTCGATTTATTGTTTTATGTCGAGTGGCGGAACTCAACGCCTCGCATTATTTAATCACCAGAGTGAGAAAAAGGAAATAATCAAGGGAATAGATAAATAAATGGGAATCAAGCCCACATTCAGCTTTTTTACATTTAGTATACCGCTGCTCCATGTCAGCCTAGTATAACTATGTTTATAACGATATAAATGTATTTAGATATATAGAATCATTTTTTTTGCTATTTTAAGCTTGACGTATCTTCGTATATTATTTTCATAATCTCTGTCTCGGTCGTAGCGGGCGCGGCTCATTATTACTGTGTAATGAATGCCCGCGCACGATATTGTGGGGTATAGAGGGTGCAGCGAATGAACAACCTGTATACAGTATACAGCTCAGAATAGGTTGTTTTGCTGTTTGTGTAACATGTGCATGTATGTGCATGTAATGACACCGGACATGCCCGCACTGGCTTTGTTGGAACTCTTTAGAATATTGATGTGGAAAAAATATATATAGAAAACGTATTGTTTATAATTTTTGCAAAAGAATCTTTTTTTGTATGGGTTATGTGTAAGTTTGTCCTAATTGTGAGTACTGACTCACACCTACATATATGTTTGTTTATTATTTGGATGAGTAAAGAAAGAAATATTTTACTAATAAAATCTTTTATTTCATACTTAAAAAATAAGTTAAATTAAAATCAAATCAAGTTACACAAACTGATCTCACGTCCACCGAAATTAATATCACATTCAATATAACCTTTTCTTTAAGCCCATCCCTTATCTAGTATTTAATATTTTATCTAAACAAAAACCTGGGTTAGAAGATTTCTAACGTCACGCTGGACCTCCGTCAAAACGTGAAAAGGCATAGAAATCCCCAGTTCAATTAACAAACAGCCTGTATGCTTAATAAAGAAGCTCGGAGCTTTCATTACACCCTGTATAATGGTCCGTACAAATATTTTTAATCCTCGTTCTCATACATCTTCCGTAGTTCATTTTGCTGTCCAATGCTTTTAATATATTCTATATGTTTACACAAAATACAGCCTTATTCAAGTGTAGTTGAGTCACTATTCGCTTAGTGATGAATTTCTGTATGTGACCACGTCTAGTTAAGGTAAAATGTTGTTTATAATATAATACTCCGGGTAGTTGTGACGATGGTACTTTTTTTCTTTAGGTCGCTTGTGTAGTTCCTGCGATTAATATATTTTCTATGTAATTTGATTGAGAGGTATGTTATATTTATCTTTCCTCTAATAGTAAATATATGTTATAAAATAAACTTACCTAGATTTATGAAATACGACAGTGATATATCTTTTGTATTTCATATATTAAATGATATTGAATTAAGTGTTAAGAAAGATTGAAGGGTTCATCAGCAGATTCTATTGTAAAAATTGACATACCTCACACAGAGCTTAATAACATTACCTTACGTCTTATTATACATAATGCGTTTAACACTTGCACATTTCTGTTCTTTTACACGAAATAATCATAAATTGTGAAATATTACACCAACCTATCATCAGGAGGATTACTAAAATTAAATATAATTATAGAAAACAATTCTAACTGACAATTACTTTTACACACAGAAACTAAATTTTAATCTCGTTCCGGAGTGATCGGGGATTCAATTCAAAATCATTCGTACGTACTTCAAAGTTCAAACTCACGTTCATTTGTCACAGTTTCCTTTAACCTGTACATATGGAAAGATCTCAAATCACTTATACTTGTCAAGTTAATATCAGTTTTATTCAATAGAAATAAGATATAAAATTGAATGATTTGGGCTGAACAGTTAAAATTTTCAAATGAGGGTAGTGTCAGCAAAGCACAACGCACACTCCACGCCACGTGGCACAATTAGTTTCATTCATCGCCGGTCCTTCGTAGCGGAAGGTCGTACGCGTGTGCTCGCATCCGACGTATTCAACGTATTGCAAATGAATTGAGTTAATCGTTTGTAACGGTCCTCTGAAGATTCACAGCGGGGGGTAGAAATGGATGGAATAATATCTATTTTTAGTACTATTGATAGTTTATTTTTGTATAAGATAACACATTAATATTCTTAATTTAGTTTTTTTTTTCGTTTATATATTTCATTGCATATGGGAATTTATGAATGTTTTGATGCTAATTTGATATTATTTATTTGGATTGATCTTACAATGTACATGTGGGTCTATGTTATTTACATAATAAATAACGGCTAGCTTTGAAGTAAATGATATAAATATTGTAGTTAGGTTTTGATATATATGTACTTATACGTATATACTTATTGTAGAGTCACCTTGAAACATAAAAGTTTCCTACCGCTTTATAATTCCAAAGCAAACCAAAAGCTTCAATAAAATATGCGTGGCGGGTGGCCAAACGTGTTCGTGTATAGATATTATGTAACTATTGTGGTCATTACAGAGAATGAATAAGTATCGAACTCTACCCCCAGATGTTATCTATTTGGCACATATTTAACTTCTATAAGTTAACGTACCGTTCAGAACTTTTATTTATTGAAAAAGTATAACTTGAATGCTTGCTTCTAGTATTTTTGTTTTGATATTGTTTCAAAATAAAGGTATATTTGAGTTAATTACTGATTTAAAAGTTTAGATGAAAGTACTTGAAACTTGCTAATTCTTTACAATATTTATTAATCACCTTCACGCTGTATCCCGCATATAGCAGATAGGCAGAAGTAACCTAGTGTTAAGACACTACTTTTCCCACTTTCCGCAGAGTTTTTCAAGGTATTGCGTGTTGATTGGCCTAACCAATTGCTAGGCTTTTTTGCCTTAGTGCCAGAGTGAAGAAATAAAATATTAAAAAATAATAATTTGGGGGAACCCAAATGGGAATCGAACCCACAACCGTTAAAAAGTTATAGTCACACCCTTGTGCCCTGCGCCACGACAGCCTCAATACAATGTAGTATATTGTAAATATATTATGTCTATTTAATATATTTAATAAGAAGACACAGTAGAACACCGTTTGAGTGTAAATTCAATAGTTGTAGGTTCCATCCCCTCTCGGGGGAATGATCCCGTTTAAATAAACATAACTTCACGTTGGTTTGACAGAGCATTCTAACACGATATTCCCTTGGCCTACCGTGTTATGCGGGAAAAAGCGTGAAGATGCATTTTTTTATCAACTTCTGTAAGAAAAGGAGGTTATCTATTCGACTGTATTTTTTTTACTAAATGATACTGACGCATAACTCTTAGAAAGACTTATAGTATATCCTCCGCTTTAGTAAACTAGCAACGACATTTATTGAAACATCACGATAGAGCCTATTAAATACCACAACATGAATATATCTATGTAAAGCAAATGATGTATTACAAACAATAAAGAAGAAACATATAAGCATTCCGAACCTCCTTGCCGACGCTATTGAAAGTGAAATATCATCGCAAACAAATCTATAGGAAAGTAATGACGCGAACTCTATACAGAGTGTGTATAAATTATTATAATATTGCTCTACCGTTATTATGGAGTGTATGTTGGTGATAAATATTCATCACGATATTAATGGTCGTTTGACGGAGGGATGGAGTATTTTGAGATTAAATAAGGAAGAGAGAACTCTCTGTTTTCTGTTCCTTACTACTCTTTTGTTTCCCCCCTTTGCTGGACAAAGCCCGGCGTTGCGTTCCGCCACTCGATACGGAATATCTCGAAATTGAGCGGAAACTAAGGAACGGAGTGCCTTAGCATTACGTTCCCTCTACCTTCCTTGTTATATGAGACACAACGTGATACTTTCATATTAAAAATATATGAACGGCACCTAATCTTCCAAAAACATAAGCAAAATTAAAATTAATAGTAATATTTAACTCTCCTAACTCATACCATTTATTAATGTCCACTAACAATAAACGTAAAAGAACATCGCACTAAGTGAATTCGTATGTCGACGCCACCTTCAATTTAGTGATGCGAACCAATCATCATTACCAAGGGACCAAACGGTTCCTGGACGCACCTTCGAAAGAAAGAGATGCAAACATTATTACTTTAGACAAGAAAAGGAAAGAAGGTTAAGAAAAAGGCAATGATCGTAAACAATTCGGCAAATGAAAGATTATGTTTATCGAATTAAGGTGTTCCTTTTGCACCCAAATAAAAATTCTTCTTTATTGCCTCGGTCGTTTCTTATTTGTTTGTCTTTTAATATAGCTTAGTTTGTTTTAGGGAAAATGTATCGGTAGATATTACATTCGTTTTTATAAAACTAAGAGTATAAATAAGCATATGCAATTATAATATTTTTTTTGTTATTCTTAATCTAATTGGTTAGCAACTTGCCTTGGAAACCGTTCAAATTCTCTGGTCACTAAGATTATTAACGTAAAATATACGTTATTTTCTTATTAAGCTACGTCAAAATTCTTAAATTCGTTAGAATTTTATCGTATGCATAGGAACGATAAAAAAACTAGTTACATAAAATATACTAAGTAACCTATATGCATATAACATACTCAGTTGCTAATAACAAGTACAAAATAATTAATTTATTTATACAATATATTTTTTATGAATTTTATGAACAGTATCTTTCTTTATTAATTCGTCTAAAACTCTAAAATGTGAACAAAACATTTGAACTTTTGATTAAATTTTTGATGGAGTGACATATTGTCTTTTGAAATTTTCTTCTATTTTATAAATTTAATTCGTCCATCACAGGCAAAGTGTCCTTTTACCACGTGAGACTATCTCTTCGATTATAGTAGAAAGCTACAAGTATTTTATAATGTTACTCTATTATAACCCTTATAATCATTAAGTAGAGTTCAGTTTTGAAACAGACCTAGCGACGATCTTAAGTGAGTTTGATTTACGTGAGAAGACAATGCAATCTATTCCCAAAACTCATCTGCATTCTAATTTAAACCTTATGTTTATAACTGAAAGTTCAAATTCAACGACTCTACATTGAATAGAGCTAAAGAAGCACTCACATTTTACTGAAAAATGTGTAAGAAGTAAGGCAGGGAAAGCCACGGGATCCTTTATAAAGACATATTATTCTTTTGAGGCAGAGCGGGATTGCCGAGGCGCAATAAGTCCAAGTAATCCGTGAGGTACTGCTATCCAATTGTCATTGTTCTGTGCCTCTAATGAAAAATATTTTGTTTTCTCTTTTACTGTACATTGTATACAGTTTTTATATCAAAGAAATTGCAATCTTGTTCGACTTTTTTCGCTCGACCAGTTGTTGCAATAGGTATCAAATGCGCTGTGCATAAATCTTATTTAAGAGCTCTTTGAGTTCGTTTTCTATTTTAAAATTATGATTTAATAATAGGAAAAAAGTTTTATGTTTTATAAATATAATTAATATATTTTTATTTAATTAAAACCCTATAAATAGAGCAGTTCTAAATTATAATAAAATGTAATTACTTATGAGATTTTTTTTTATCCAAACATATATAAGATTTAAATAAGTATAATTTTTCTAAAAGATTTATAATAGATCTTTTTTAATGCATTACACTCATATGTGAATAGAAAGTACAATTTAATAATAGTGCTGGTTGAAATATTTATTTAAATTGATATTTTCATTTCTTCGCTCTGATGTCAAGGCAAAGCGCGGCGTTAAGTTCCGCTGCTCAACACGCAATGCCTTCTGAATCCGGCGGAAAATGTCGGAGTGTCTTAATCCTAATTTCCATCTACCCTACCTTGCTGTGTGCGTAATAAAACATATTTAATATTTATTTTATTTTATATTAATTAATAAAGCTCTTATAACATATATCTGTCTCTATTTATATCTAAAATATATATAAGTATACTACAGAAAAATATATAGATACTATAGAACAAACAGCAGTTAAAAAAAATATGTTAAATAAAAAAGTCTTAAAATTTTATTTGAAAACACAAACGTAAGATAAAGTAGAATTGGCTGTATCGATATACATTCGAACCGAAAATTTTGAACTCCATCCATGGAGCCGTATAAAACTAAAAAAAGACAGATTTCCTGCAAGTGCCGAAAGCATTTTGGCGCAGAGTAGAGTCCTAACAAATTCAAAACAACCATAAATCAGAGTGGACAAATAAAAAACTGAGGTAAGCACTGATGCTGTGGCCCGTCCCAAGCGTACGGGATTCAGGCCGCGTCCGGCCACCGGAAACGGCTCTATTGGCGTAAAAACTAGAGTCAACTGGCCAGTTTGTTTGGCGAATTTTTTAACAATCGATTAGTTTTTTTGCACAATCGCTTTGACGTGGCTGCCTTGTCCGCGTTTTTATAAATTTCGCCACTAGTTGAGTTTTTTCTATTTCGCTGTCCGTTTTATATTTTATCTTTTTCCGAATAGTTTTGGATCGGTCGAAAGCTTCTGAAACGTTTTGAATATAGACTTTTTTTGTTAGAAAAATCATTGCTTTTTATACAATCGTAATTCCGTTTATCCAATTCGTACAAATGTTTCGATTTTATTTAATGTCAAATCGTCGTAAAGGGAACTTAGTGTCATGACACTCCGTTTCCTATTTTCCGCCAAATTCTGGAGGCATTGCGTGTTGGGTGGTGGAACTCAACGTCGTGCTTTGCCTCGATACCTGGAGCGAAGAAAATGGAATTAATTATTTAATTTCCTCGATTGAGAATCAAACTCACAACTCTTCGCGTTTATTATATTCACGCTACATTCCTCTGCGCCACGACTGGCCTCAAATATTTCGATAACAATCTAATTCTAATTAAACAAGCTCCATTCACCGGCTGTACTTTCTATAAAATTCTAATCAAAGCTACCTACATAAACGATATCACATACATACTCGTATATTATTAACAAAAGTCCACCGTCGAATCCCCAAAGAGAACTCTCCTCCACACGCGCCGGCATTCGCCATGCACGTGTACTGCAAATTAAAGTCCGCGGAACTATTAATTGCCAGATATCGTTCTACCCTTCGTTCGCCGTGAGAAAGGCACAATTAAAGGTCGTTGTTAAAAAATGTTGATCGCTTTAGATGGAGCTTTTTGGTTTGGAGGTTGACTTCTGGCTTATGTAATAAACCACCAAAGTATAGGAGACTGTGGTAATGAAGAACAGATTTTATGAAGATATCTGCGTTCAGCTTTACGTTTCTTCCGGATAATTCAGATATATTCAGATAATTTGAAAAAAAAATCAGGCATCTTACTAATATAATATATGTTAAAGTTTGTGAGGATAGATGCCCTCTTTAACCCAGAACTAATCTGACTGTAACTCAACGGACTTGGATAGAATTTTACTAAAATATTGCTTATTTACTAGAATAGAATAGTTATTAGTAAAAATTTGGTTATAATATATAATAAGAATAAGCTTAAGCGGACAAAGCCGCAGGGATATTTTATTATTTAATTTATATAGAAGGGAGCAGGTTCGAATTTAATATGAATAAGTGGTAGAGTCCACGTGGCTGTAGATCAGATAGTCTTAATAAAAAAATCCTGTTTAACGAACATGAGACATTTATTTAATATTGCTTTTGAGAGTTTTGTTCAAGAATTGGCAATTATTTTTCTATAAATAGTCCTATTTTTTTCGGAAAAAGCAATTTTACACTTTTTATATAGCAGGATAGGCATAGAAAATCTAGTGTCAATACAGTTAATTTCCAGCTGTCCTGCTAACCTTGATTGGGAGAAGATAACATCGTTTTTTGATTTGTTTAGTTCATTATTATATGTACTTATATTTGCTTGAAAATATAAAACATACATAGTTACATAGCGCCTGATTATTAAAGCGAAGATTGTGGGCTCGATTGCCACTCTATGGAACCATTTTTTTCATTTCTCCTCAGACGAATCTAGAATTAAGCATATAAAGCGGCGTTAAGTTCTGCCACTCATCACGTAATGTCTACAATATTAGGGGGAAAGGTAGATTAGAAAATAATTATTTCTGATATTACAAATAGTGAAGCTGTATTTTTGTATTATATAGATATATATTATATATATGTATATAGGTATATCTATCTATATATCTATATAATCGTACATATATCTTTAATAGAATTTTCTATATTAATCCATTTCATCATACGGCTATCAAACTACAATCAGTAAGTAACATTTTTGAGCTCAATCACAGGGACTGTTCCCGTTACGTTATATAGTCCACGTGTCGATACCACTGATATCCTTGATGAAAAGATCCCCTGGCGATAGTGGCTGATCTTATCGGGCAGTCGGCCCAGATCGACAGATGGATGAGTGAGTTTGTTGTAATTGTTCTGAAATAACTTAAAATAGATTTTTTTGGGAGAAATAGCTCAGATTTTAATTTGGTTCAGAATATAGTTTTATTAACTAGATAAGGACCAAGCTTAAAAAAAATATAACATCATATATCACTTTGTACGTTTTTATCAATATCATTATATTGATTAATACATCATACCATACTCATTACTTTAACACTAAATCAGCTTCATGCTGGATCCCGCGCACAGCATGGTAGACAGAGGGAACCTAGTGTGAAGACACTCCGTTCCCCACTTTCTGCCGAATTTTGTAGACATTGCGTGTTGAATTACAGAACTCAACGCCGCGCTTTGCCTCTAAATCAGAGCGAAGAAATGGAAATATAAATTTAAGTAAATATTTCATCTGCTCGAGTGGGGATCGAACTCACAACCAGTCGGTTTTACAGTCACACTTCGTGCCGCTGCGCCACGACTGGCCTCTATTATCAACATTCCAAAAATACAAAAAAAACCTACATAATCTATAACAACCAACGATTCAATATCAAAATATCAACAAAACATAGGTAAAACCTACTGACTCGGAATCCAAATCAGTCAGTCAGTCATGTGAGAAAGCAACATCGCATTATTAATAAAAGCGTGCATAATTCGTCGATTGTGCGCCATTGAAAAGACGATTATCGCCCCACGTCTGCCACCCTCCTGACCAAGTACCTATTCATTCTTATTTAAATCTCTATTTACTATAACGAATCTAATTAAAAATGCACCTCTATGGAGGCTGAAATGTTTTGTTTTTTAGTTTATCGTGATTTAAATCAGTAATTTTGCATGTCGCGTTTGGTGTAATAATGACGGATTTGTGATTTTTAGAAATAATGCAAGAGATTTTTAAGAATTTTTTAGCTTTACTCTGTATCATGCACGTAGTAGGGTAGGCAAAGAGAACCTAAGAACTTAGTGTGAAGACACTTCCCATTTTCTGCCAAATTCTGAAGGCATCGCGTGTTGAGTGGCGAAACGCAGTACCTCAGGCGCCTCAGGCGCCAAGTCACTCTGTTTTGCTTATATTTAACTTGATTTAAAAAAAATCCAATTACGTTATTAGCAATCACAAATTAGTGATATGTATGTATTTTTAAAAAACGAATTACTAATATAATAAATTCACCATTTATTTATTTTTTTGAGCTTTTATAAAGGAACCTTGTAAAATAATTTAACATTTATATCATAATATTTCTGAGACTGGGCACATACTCGTATGTATGTATTCTCATTATATCTGTGTACTGTTAGAAGTTATAGGGACTCATTACATGCTATTCAAAAACAAAATATTTCAATTTAAAAATGTTTAAAAATTTTACCAAAAAACACAGGTTCGAGTCACAGTATTTTCAATAAAAAAAAAAAAGATTTTTTTTTCTCACATATTAAATATAATTTATACTATGAATAATACGTATAAATACAGACACTCTTTGTGTTAAGATCAATATTTAAAAAAACATTTTGCAAAGTCCTTAAAATGTTTAATTCTAGTTATAATAAAAAGAAATAGCTATATTATTTTATTATATGTATATTTAAAATATTTTATATTGTTAGATATTGATAAACGATTTGACAAAACAGAAAACAAAATCAAAATAAACACACAGAAATGGAACGTAATTAATTGAATGTGCAGCCAAATCTGTCACAAAAATAGCATTATTTTAATCTGTGAATCAGAAGCGAGGCTAATTCATAGCGAGCGTTGTCCCTTACATTAGCTAATACCCTCGACAATGCTGCTCGGTTCACACGCACGAACAATCGCTACCCCTGTAGGAACGATCGATGGGTTTAACTGACTTTTTTTAAGTTTAAAAGTTTAAATAATCTATACTTTTTAAATAAAAGTTTAGGTTTAAGTGAAAAATAAATTAATTTGTAATTAAAATTTATGAATGTGAGCTCAAAATGTAGAGCTTAACTTATACAATTATAAATTTAAGGAAATATTTCAATCTCCTCGAGTGGGAATCGAACCCAAAACTAGTCGGTTTTACAGTCACACTTTGTGCCCCTGCGCCACGACTGGCCTCTAATATAAAGTTAAAAATAATATCTTCTTATAATAGGTATTAATTGTATGTATAAGAACAATAATGTAATTAATATATATATAATAAAAAAATATTTGTAAAAACTAAAACCCCGACTGCATAAAACTAAAAAGAAAACCTCTTTAAATTATGCGGGGTTCCTGGTAAAGATTTTATTGATTGAAGAATTACTTATAGGTCCCGACTGTTAATCCTAATAAACTATTGGACTTGTTTATTTTCTTTTTAGTTTCATGCAGTCGGGGTTTTTGTTTTTACTAATATTTTTTTATTTTTCACTTTTTTGTTAGGATTTATTATGGTAATCATAATCAAGATATACCTATTTGAAATCCTCGTAGTAAGCTCTTGAATTTGAGACCCATATTGTGGTATCCGAAACGAAAAATGTTTTTTTCACTAAGTCCAATGGCGTACCACAGCCGCCATGATTGTTTTTATTTAACGTCACTTATCTAAGAACACTTGGGCTGCTAATACAAATCTAACGATACCTCAATTATGTAAATCCGTTCAGCGGTTCTGGAGATATGAGGTAATAAAGAATAATACATACATACAAGATACGCGCGAAAAACATAACCCTTCCTTAGCAGTCGGGAATAAGGAAATTAGATATAATAATAAAGTAAAAAAGCGTACAGACCAAGTGTCTAAAGTGCTGAACTAAAAAAAATGAGTTAAGTTTATTTTGGATACCGTATATGCATAAAGTATATAATTAAAAAAAACCTATTATTATATATATGTATCTCGCATCTATATGGCAGGGCAGGCAGAGGGAACCTAATGGTAAGACATTTCGTTCTCCACTTTCCACCGAGCTCGCGGGTTGAGTGCGCGAAACTCAATGCCGCGCTTTTGCCTTGGTACCAACCAATAAAGATAAATCTAAAAAAAATAAAAACCCGCTCCCTCGAACGTGAATCGAACCCGCAACCGCCAGTACAATCACACGCTTACCCCTGCACCACTACCGCTTCTAAAATATTATAATCACTTATAATAACAGTACCTCACAGGGGTGCACTGCAAACTGCATGCTGCATACACAGCAAGGTGGTTAGAGGCGCACGCGCCGGTCATTGTCCTCACCCCAAGCAAAATATTACATATTATCGTGAGATTTATTGCATGGAAAATTACACTTATTGTCGTTACATATACAGTGTCATAAATAATTTTTATGTTAATTACGAATCTCGTTAAGGTGGGGTCTCAACGGTTTTACGGCGTCACCCTCAACTTTTGATGTCTGATAGGCGGAATCAAATGTTGGAGTTTTTACATTTTAACTGAAAAATAGTTGTGTAATATTATAAGCATATACATATTGTAAGCATATACATATTATGTACATACAGGGCTGCAGTGTCTTACTTTAAACGCAACGGTTATGGGTTCGACTTCGATTTCCACTCGGGAACTATATTGTTGTATTTTCTCGCTTACTTACTATTAACCATTGAATTCTGCCACTCTACACAAAATGTCTCCAAAGTTCGGCGGAAATTTCCCCACTTTCCGGAATGTGGAATGTCTAGAAACCAAGTTCCCTCTGCATAACCTACTTTATACAAGATACAACGTAAACCTATAAAAGCTGCTAAAGTATAGGTATAGAGCACCTTCTGTTCTCCACACCCTGCCAAATCTTCTCTCAGTGCTCCCTAAAACTCCCTAACCCACCTATATTTCAAATTTCAAATTAAGTAGTTTCATCTGTGCATTGTATTTCAATAAGATAATAACAGAAAATAATAAGAGAAAAGTTTCATGTAAATATATATTTGAGAATTTTTTAATTTAAATGTAATTAGTTAGCACAATTTAATACTGAATAGCCGTAAATTCTTGTAGTTTTTTTTATTATTTAATCGATACCTACTTAATGTTATATAAATAGAGTTCATTATTCATTAATGGAATATTTCAAAGGAAAATATCGATTAATAACGGATTTGTCCAACTGTCACATGGCTGATGTGGACTTTGTTTATCGTCCAAGCAGTATCTATTATGAAAAATAGCCTAAATTTACTACTATTAGTAATTTATAAAATTATTATTTATGTCTGACTAATAATTATTCATAATACAACTTTTTTAGTAAAAAAATAAATAAAAAGAATGCCTCATTTTATTTTCCGCAGAGTTACGTAAGCATACGTAACTTAGTGCTAAAGTAGTCCCGTTCTTCACTTTCCACAATTTTCAAGACATTTTTGAGTTTTTAAGATTGAGTGGGGAAACTATACACCGTTTTTTGTATTTTTACCAAAGCTAAGATATGAACATAATTCATTAATTGGGAATCGAATCCACAGACGTCATCTTTGTTTTGAAATTTTAATTTTTCACACAATAACTTAACTCCTTCCTTAGTCTTAACTCAATTTGCATTCAAAATGTAATTTAATTTACCTAACAGTAGTTTATGAGGCGTTGTCAACGTATCGAATGATAATAGAAATTTATGTTTTGAATTTAATAATAGCAATAAAAGTGTCGCGTAATGTTGTTAGGAGTGCTCCTTGAGGGTGCAGGTTGAAGGGCTCGTTTAAATGTATTTTATATTTCAAGCTTACAAATCATTTATTTGGATCAATTTCATAGACTAAGTTTCTTCTTACTTAAGTTATAATAACTAAATAAAAATATGTAGCTTCTAAGAAAACACGCTTTTCTACAAATGCTATAGAATGAATATATATAAGTTATATAATGTGCTATAACTACAAATTGCGAAACACGTATATGCGACTAAATTCGAATGATTTATTAGAAACTTCTGAAGAGATTCACTACTCAGGCTTTATTATATTGTCGGATGAGCTTAAGTTTATATATTTTTGTAGCTCCACGCTGTATCTTGCACACAGCAATAACGCCGCATTTTACCTCGACGCCACAGCGAAGAAATGAAAGTATTATATATTTAATATCCTTGAGTAGGAATAGAGGCCAAAACCTGTCGCGCTCACAGTCACACGCTTCTGCCAATGCACCACGACTGGCCAAGTTTCATGACGATACTATTACCAAATTTGGGCATATATTAGTTTTTTTTTTTAGATTTTATTACATATTTATTTACATATAATAGTTTTAAGTCAACTTAGCAAAAGCATGTTGAAGTAATATTTGACTATTTTTGTGAGAGAATTATTGTGGGTTCAATTCTCACTCGGGGAAATCGCTTTTCATTATTTTCACATTTCCGCTCCTAAAGACAAAGCATATTGAGTTTCACCACTCCACACGCTAATATTTCGAAAATTGGGTGGTGCGTGGGAAACGGAATATCTCAAGTCAAGGTACGCTCTGCCTACTGCTATGTGCGGGTTAAAGCGTGGTGCCATAAACGCTTAGTTAATATAACAAACATTTAAATATCTCGTATATATAATTTTTATATTTAATTTTTACGTATATATTTTTTTTTTAAATACTTCATTCCCCCGAGTGGGAAAAGAATCCACGACCTGTCTTGTTTACAGTCACACCTGTACCCCTACTACACGACTGGCCTCAAAACAAAACACATTTTAAATCAATTAACTTAGTCTCTACCTCACCTTGTAGATAAAGGCACTAATATAATACATTTAGCTGAGTGTTCACTTCGGGGGGTGGGAGAGGCAAAGGAAAGGGGGATGGATAGATTCGTCTCGATTTGACTCATCATTTTAATTTAATATTTCGGATAGTCGGGGGGATTGAAACTGGATGTGTGACGTGTGAATGCTCATGATTGAGCACGCGATTCTGGCTATGGCTATATGACTTACCTAGGGTGGTGTTTTGGTAGCTTTCGGATTTTGATATTGACTTTTGATTTTTTATGCTATTTTATATTACTAGGTTGTATCTGCGGGTTGGATTGAAATAACAAATATTATTTATTAACAAATATTGTCTTGTAGTATCTTCGATTACTTACTGGGAAGACTCAGCGACTCAACTTGTAAAAAATTTATGTGAATAAAGCTGTTTTATTTATTTATTGTAATGTATGTTAAATGACAAAGTGCGAGAGGTAACTCGGACTGTAATTATAGAGGTTTTTACGAATATTAGCTATTATATTGTATTTTTTTTAAATCATCCAAAACAAAAAGATTTTTTAACATTTTTAAAGTATTATTGATGTTACACACTTAGCAAAGAAAAATACTTATTAAGAAAATGTATAAATCGGTAAAAGAGACGTGGGTTCAAATCTCGCTCCTTCAAATTTTTACACGTTTTCTTAAAAAGAATTTCTCAATACGAATCAGTAGTTCCTTAGGTTGAAGCGTACAAACCAACAGACTATCTATATAAGCATCTCTTACAAATTATAAAGAATTTAGCTCAATTTATCTTACTTTTTCAGAAACATAACAACTAGGTTACTTAAGTGACCATAGTATTACGGTAATTCGAACCTGAGCTTACTGTAACCAGAACGTAGAAATAATTATACCATAATATAAATTTTCTTTAATTTTATGGCTGCCAGACTATCATGGGGCAAAGGCACAAGAAAGTGTGACTGGAAACGCGACGATCGTAAGTTCGATTTTCATTCTAGTAACAAGGAAAAGTGCGTCGATAGGATTCGCCATTCAACACGCAATGCCTCGACAATTCGGCAGAAATGGTGAACGGAAGTGTCTTAATAGGAACGGAGTGTCTAAACACTGGGTCAACAAAATAATAAATAAAATCAGCTTCACGCTGTATCCCGCACACTGCAGAGTAGGTAGAGGGGACCTAGTGTTAAGACACTCCGTTCCCCACTTTCCACCGAGGTCTGGAGGCATTGCGTGTTGAGTGGCGAAACTAAACGTAGAGCTTTAAGAAATAAAAATATAAATGTAAATAAATATTTTATTTCTTCGAGTAGGGATCGAACCCACAACCAGTCGATCTTCCAGTTTGTGCTCCTGCGCCACGACTGGCCTCGTATAAAAAAGAATATTTACTAACGTTGACGTCATATACACTTAGTTAATTTAATCATTAATGCATTCGAATTTCTGCAATAAACACACCCTCAATATGGACAAACAACAGATCAGACAAATCTAAGTTTATTGACGGAATTAAAGTGCATATAAATTTTATGCAGTATTAACGGGACATTTCTCCGAGTTTATGAGATTGGGGGCATAGAATCTTACCTATTTTACGCTAAAGTGAATATTCTATAGAATATATATACTACTTTGTTGTTCAATATTCGTTGTATTTTTTTCTTAAATGGCAATAGTAATTTTATTATATAATTTTTCTCATAAAAAAAAAATTGTGTCCAAAAATCTTTGTTGTTTATATTTCCCCCACTGTTTTAAGCCTAGTTTCCTCCGCGAAAGAGAAATGAATGGTAATGCTTAGGTGGAACGGACTCATTTTAAATAAAATAAGTTTATATTTCCACCAGCACTTTGCGCCGGCCTCTTAGTGGGCAACACAGTGTAGAAGTAGAAGACAGTGTCACGCTTTCAGGTTCCGTTCAGGTTCCTACTCGGGGAAACAAATGTACATACTAATTAGGAACCTGAACTGAATTTCAGGTGAGATGAGGTGACTTCAAACTCACGGTGATAATGATGATAATATATAATTGCATTGTATGACCGCATATATAAAATATATTATTTTGAACAATAATTAAGTTATATATAATTAGTTATTATACTTTATTTAAAATTTAATTCAAAACAAATATATATTTTAACTTATCGTCGCACAATGTATTATAATTTCTTTAAAATTTAATTCAAACCGAAAATGTATTCAAATAAGTTTCTATCGATCTTATTAATTTTACCGAAGTAGGGGACTAGGTGTTATTGTGACCATAAATCCAAGTCGAATTGCGGACATATCTTTTAATGTTCGTATATTGAAGTGGTTAAATGGTGAGTCCCGATTTAAAGGATTACTTAATGGTAAACGATGGTTTTGACGATGAGTAAAATATATTACTCACCTAAGTGGTAAAACTTTCAATCCGTAATATAATTTAATTTACTTGCTTTTAGTTGGAAATTGGTTGGTTTTAACGTAATTCTTGTATAACATACTAAATTGTCAATATAAAATAAAACATGGACCTAGATATATCTTTATATGTTTTATGTACAAGAATTTTTCAAATTATTGACGGAGTGTAATTAAAATCTGTTAGTTTTCTTATTAAATAATAAATGATTTTTTTAAGCATCTTCCACGTGTCAAAAGGTACTCTTCCTTTAAAAATATGAATGTGAAACTGGCTGACTACTGAACATGTAATGCCTCAGAAATCAGATGGTGCGTGTGAGTCCTTCCTTGATATTCAGTCACTATAATTGAAAACGCAAAAAATAAACCAAATATAAGAAATTTAAGTAAAAAAAAAATACCAATGTTTAATGTACCTGTCGGTATATATCTACATATATAACCCAAAATTTAAATTAATAACATTGTTCCACTACTATCTATACTATCAAATCAAAAATATTAAAAAAATAAAAAATAAATAGTCACTATCACTTCTAATTCCGAAAAAAAGGTTTTAGGAGATTATATAATGAATGTTGTTACTAACACAGTCATAGAATTTTTTTTTTAAAGTGAGGATATTTTTATGTTATATCTTATTTTTTATTTATTACAATAAAATATTTAACTTGGCTCTGTTATCAAAGATAACGATTGTCAAAATTCACCCTATATACTCGTATAGGTATTTTTAACCGGCAAGTCGTAATCGTTATAATAGTAGACCATATCTGTCTCCGACGCGTGAGAGCTTGACAAATGAGTGTTTTATGCAAACTAGGAGTATAGCCACTACCGCCACACACACTCCTAGGAGTGCTGCAGATGAGGTGATGTTTGTAGTTTACTAGTTATTATATAGGGAACTTTAGTTTTTCTATTATATTTTATATTAAAAAATGTATTACATTTTATAATGTTGGACGGGTGCCAAGAGTCGCACGTTCAAATCCCGATCAAGTCTTTGTTTTGTTTCTAAAAAAAGTATTTTTCTTTTTTACTAATGAGTGTAGTACTTATAAGAGTGAATAATATATACCTATATATTTTTATATCATATATCAAGTATGATTTATAAATGAATGTATTTATATTTTTTATGTATCTGATTACTTGATAATCTATTAATTCTTGATTCGTAATCTTATAACATTATAATTTTTTATCCAAAAAAAGGCGAAAGTTTCAGCCAAATCAAAAAAAAACACTTGATATGCGACAATTTTGACGCGTTCAATATTTTATATTGACATACTAATGACTATTTGATTTATAATCCAATTTAAATGTAATTAACAATACAAGAAAAGTTTGCAAAAATAGAGTAGTAAAATGGCATTCATTTAGTTTTATCTGTTTTTCAGATTAACATGAACAAGGGCACAGAAGTGTCAGTTTGTATATTTTTTTAAATCATTGGTTTGGGGTCTATTACATTTACAGATACATTTTTTTTTCCTTATATATCTTTTATATACAGACATTACTACATACATCACTTACATTTTATTGTACCTATAGATGATAATTATGTGTCAATTCAGAAAAACGTCGCCCAATTATCGGCACACTAGTGGGCGCGCGCGGCTTCGCCCGCTTATTTGGACAAACAAATTGATTATACAAACTTTCAACCCCTTATTTGCACCCTTAGGGGGTGAATTCCAAAAAACCATGAAACACGTGTTCAATGAAATGTTTTAAGTCTGAATTTCAAATTTTATAAAAATCGGTGCCGATTTAAAAAAAATCCATACAAACTTTCAACCCCTATTTCATCCCTTTAGGGTTAAAATTTTTCAAAATCCTTTCTTAGTGGATGTCCAGAATATGAAAATAAACATCTGCCCAAATTTCACGTTTCTACCATCAGCGGTTACGGCTCTGCGTGCGTCTTACCTCAGTCAGTCAGCACAAGCCCTTTTATATATATAGATAATAAATAACTACTTCTAGTGAAATAAATACAAATAGAAAAAAAAATTCATCGACGCACATCACTATGAATATTCAAATCAGTAATTTAGATGGAGGTAAATAGACAGTGGTCGCCGCACACCATTTGTCCGACGATGTGAATTTATATGAATTCTCCTATTATAATAATTTACATTTTTGTAATTATTAAATTATAGTTACAATTATAAGAGAGCAGTTCTTATTTTCGTACGATGTTATACTAATACTTTTTCTAAGCTCCACGCTGTATCCATGTAACATGATAGGAATCTAGTGTTAAGATACTCTGCTCCCTTTTTACTCTCGCTTTGAAAGTAATTTATTCCCTCATATAAGAATCGAACCCACAACCGTAGTGCCACAGACGCTGCAGACACTTTTCACCTGCCATATTAACCTTTAGTTTCGCTCAACACACACACAAAAAAAACATAAAAAATTTTGGAAAGTGGGTAACGAAGTGTGTTACCACTAGGTTTCTCCGTTTATCATTAAATCAAAACAAAAAATCAATCAATGTTTCAAACTGGCGTAGTGTATTTCACATTGTATTCCACACGACACGGCACATTTAATAAACATTATTATTATCGACTTTTTGCCATACAAAAAGTAAGCCATCTCAAAGGGGAGAGTACACTTAATTTTGTTACGTTTCAATTCAAGCACGGGTGTGCATGTAACAACCAACCTTAGTATTAATCAGTAGGGTAACAAGATTCTGTATATAATCGGATGGTCTCAGCGGGACGCGGGCCACTTTATTAGATTGTCGCCCTAACCTGCCAGTGGTGTGATGAAGAATAAATGATACTAAATATATCTTTTTATTAATTAATATATATTTTATATAATATTAAAAGTAATATTCTTTTATGGTGTTCTTGTGGCAATTGTTGTGGAATTTGATGTGAACGTTTTGAAACGATGTTCTCGAAACTTACTCGGCAAAATTATTTTTTTATCTCATACCGTATATCTGATATATGCGGCATACGCAATGCCTCAAAAATAGAGCCGGTGCATAAAGAATGGAGTATTGAGACACTCCCACGCACTATCCAATTTCTGAGGCATTATAATATGTTCTGTGGTCGGCCACTTTCACATTCACATTTTAAAAAATAATATGAAGATTTATAGGAATTGGCTGTGGATGTCAAATCAGGCAGAAAAAAATAACTTATACTTAAAATAGACAAACAAGAATAAAATGATCTACCAAAGTCTAAATAAGTAAGTTTAACTAAAAAAATCCCTGCTTTCTGCCCTGCTTTTCAAATAGACAATCAGACAAATAAAAAAAATTGCAATAAAAAAACCGTTAACATTTACTTTATACTGCAATAGCTTACGTACAGTAAAAAACTCACCTTACCCCTCTCCCCACTATAAATACACGCTAGCGATTTTTAGTGTGACACACTCATATGATTTATAGTACTGGCAACAATGTGGACCGGTTACAGCTATGAAATTGTGAAGGGACGAGTGAAAAGCTTTTTGTTTTCAATACACGAACACGTGAATATGAACGTAGGCCTAGTAATTATTAGTACTGCATATGGTCAAATGTTACTTCTTTTATGTTTGTTATCGATTTTTCAATATGCTTATAAAGAGGCTATCGTGGTGCAGTGGAAGAGCGTCAGTAATAGTTATAGTTATGGGTTCGATTTCTATTCGGGGAAATTATTTATTATATTTTGTTTAACACACAATGTGACGTTGAGTTCCGTTATTCAACGACCAGTATTTTGAATTCAGGCGGTAATCTGGGAACAGAGTGTCTTGAAAGTAGAAACCTTGTAACTTGACATATCTGTTTTTACCTTTCTTGTAATGCTTTTAATGCAGCAGGGAAGGAGGGAATGAAAGATACTTACATTAGGTACTTTTTCACGATAACGTTAACAAAAACAGTTTTTAAAGTTAGTAAATTGAAGTTGTAATGAAATATTTAGTTATATCTTAACCAATACCTTTTGTAATCATTTTTGCGAAGACAAGCTAGATATAAATCTTGGAATAATTGTGTAAAAATTTCGTTTTAAAAAAAAGTGGGCGTATAAGTTTTGAAAACGTTAATAATTTATTATTAATAAAAGTATCTTTAAAACACCTACTTAAGTCCTGCTACATATAAATGTCTTTAAGAAATATCAATTTAACAACTTTACTTTGTATATCTAATTTCCATACACACCATTCATACCTACAATAACTGAATAACAAATCTGAGTTTCATTTCCATCATTACTTACGCGACATTGACTACAGCATCGCCTATAAAAACACGTTACACGTAGACGTGGGGTTCCCCCCAGCTACCCGAACTACCCCTTGCTACCCTTGCTAAGGTATTGTAATTATGCTCATTTGTTATTTCTCCAGCGGCCGCGCAGGCGCGATAAGCCGGTACATGCGAATAGGTGCGTCATTAAAGTGAGTTTTTTTTGATGCGCACGCGCCGCCATCCAGTATTATCTTTTTATCGTTGCACCCCTAGCGGGATTAGTGTCGCATACAGGGGTTGGTAGCTGTGTCACGTAAATGTATTAGTCTTACAACAAAAATTTTTGACTATAAAAAATATATATAAAAATACGAATGTAGTGTAATTTTAATTGTGAATATTTTTTTTAAAATACAAACATTAATTATTTATATATTATCTTAGTAGCTTTTATAATTTTTTTTTAGTATAGTAAAGAATTAAGCTGGAGTAGAATCTACAAGTTACTACCGCTCTTCTTGCACCAAGCTGGACAGACGGAATTTTGTGTCACTAGACACGCTTTTCCCAATTTTTACCCACTTTTAACACTTTATATATTGAATGGTGAAACTCAACGCCGCGCTTTAAGGGAGAACAGTTCAAAAATGCAAAACGATAATAATTTAAATATAAGCATTACCTTGAATGAAAATCGAACATACAACCATAGCACTTACAGTCAGAGACTGTCACACTTAAAAGAAAACCGTTAAAAATATCTAAACCGGTGTTTCACCTCTGTCTAGGTGTACAAAGCGCGTGTCACCCGTGCGTCCCCGGACAAATATTGCATTATACGCACGCGTCACGTCACTCATTGTCCTTCTTGCCCCCTAACCACGCGGTCACCCTACCCCCTAATCCTGCAGTTTAAGTACAGATTTTTTTTATTTTAATTTTCTATTATTATTATTATTATTTTGGTATTTAGTGCTTAATGCAAAGTTGCAGTTTTCTAAATTATTTTGTTATTCTTGTAGATCGTCGTGCCGCAGGGGCACAAGCGAACGACTACAAGCGTGATAATTGTGGTTGCGATTCCCACTCGTTAAAATGAATTTCTTAATGAAAGTTCTTGCAACGAGATAAAGCGCGGCGTTAACTTCCACACATAATGCCTCGAAAATTCGCGGAAAGCGGAGATCAGAAGTGTCTTAATGGGTACGAAGTGCCCTAACAGTAGGTTCCCTCTGCCTACCCTGCTTTATGCTGGGTGCAACGTGAAGATATAAAAAAAATTGTGGATATTAATTAGTAATGTCCACAATTTTTTTTATATCTTTATTATGTTATTATTCTGTTAGAATTTACTGTAATAAAACAACATCTTATATACAAAGTTACAGTCCGTTTTGACCATTTCTAACTGCAGACGAGATGGTTGTGAATTTGATTCCCACTCGAAATAATAATTATATTGATAATGTTTTAATCGATATTTATAATTATTAACATAACATTACAGAAGTTTAAGGTTACATTCGGTGAAACATTCACTTTTTTTTAAATATTGCAGAAGACGCAATCAAAATTTGTAAATAATTTTTCCGTATACATACATTTACTTACACATACAATTTGTTTCTAAAAGAAATCAATTAGATCATTTTTGAACCAAATGATTAATATTATATACTAAATAACACAGCAGCAAAATCTTTAAAACTGATATCTCAACACGTCAAATGCAAGCCCCAACACATTTAGAACTCATTTATCGTTAAAAAGGTATTAGCTCCTAAGAACAGAGACTGTGCCGCCACGAAAGTTCATAAGAAATAAGGATATTATAGTATAAATATAAAATATTTCATTATTTTGTTAATCGTAAAAAATATATATCTTCTATCTATATATACGTTGAAGAAAAAAATAATTGCCATATTTCTTACCAAAGAATTGTAATAACGTAGGCCTTTTTTATAAAAGGTTACGTAAAAATTTTTACATTGCGGGATTTAAATGCGCGTCTTTTAAAAAAACAAAACAATCCCGCTATGATTGAACTAATATAAAAATATGTTTTATATATTTTCATATTTTCACATATGTACGCTTCACGCTATAACGTAGCCCTATAGCGTGAAGCTATGAAAGTATATAAAGTATATAGTGGGATAGTTAGAAGGAAGCCAGAAGAAACAAAGCCACGGGTGCCCATACGCTACGGGTGTCTAAATACCTTCTTTCGCATAGTCCACCGACATCAAATATTTCATACATGCCATTCGCGGAGTCCTCATACTTTTTTCGTGACTTTTTATGAGTTTCTCCAGTATCATTAACACTGTGTTTTCGAAGGTAAACTGAGAAAATTAACAAACAATAACAAAAGCATCATTATTACTATTAAACTACTCTTATATCACTTCCAGTAACTGCTCTAAGAGACGAACCTTTCTATGAGGGGGACCTTTTTGTCGGTCTCAATTGTGAAAGGTAATTTTAATAGTCCAAATTAATAATTTCCTCTGCCCGCATGCTTGCCTGGTACCCGGTGCTCGCTCGCCGATTGCCGGCCCTTATCCCTTTGTGTATTTTACACCCATTTATGGAATTTTTAATGCCGCCACTAATTGATGATGACTGTGTGTTACTGTTAAATTATTTAATTTTTAGTGAACTATTTAGGTATTCTTGCTGCGTTTTGATAGTTTTCATATATATTTTACACATCTAAGTCTTCTTCTTGGCGTTGTTGTCAGAGTCTTCCTTCCCACTCAATTTACTCCATTTTGCAGGGTCTTCAACAATTGTCACTGCTTCAGCCATAGCTTCTTTTAACGTCCGAGAAGACGGGAACATATAATGTTAGGTGACACTCTTGGAGCTTATATTTACTCCACGGATTCTAATAATACCTAATAAATGTGTTTAATATGAGGTTAGACCGCGTTACTCTGCACTTCCAGCTCAACATCTTCATTTCTGTGACGAGAAGCTCTTGTGTGCTGAGATAGTGCTGGCCAGCTTCACTGTCGTATAATAGAACTGATTGGATCATACTCTTGAATATCAATGCTTTGAACTGGGGCGGTATTCTGACCAGGACACCATAGTCCTCTCACCAATTGGACCAGATAGTACCAAGATCGTACATTAATTTCTGTACACCTACTAAATACACATTTCACATCCAAAATTAATATTTGAAACATTAATAACTAAATTAACCTCATTTCCTACAAAAAAAAAACAAGATCGTGACCTACCTCACACAATGCGTTTAGTTTTATCAACTACAGTACCCAACCGCAGCTAAGGCGATGCGGGCAAACTATCAAAAGCACCTTACAAAGGGCTGTATTTAATTTTACACGTTTTAAGTTACTGCCGGTAGTTTTAGCATTGTCTTTTATAAGGTTAACCCTTTTATATATTGTTTGATGTGGCTTGTTATAGAGAGAGTAGCCTATTTTTTGTTTCACCCGCATGTTACAGAATGGGGTGTGAGAATGAAAGAGACAATTTGATACTTGTTTTTGCTGATATGGAAATACTTTACATGAAATTGAAGTAAATAGAATATTTACTTAACCAACCTTATAATCATTATAGAAAGAAGCCAGTCGTGCTGCAGGGACACAATGTGTGACTGTACAATCGACTGGTTGTGGGTTCGATCCTCACTCGAGGAAATGAAATATTTATTTACATTTATATTTTCATTTCTTCGCTCTGGTGTCAGGGCAAAGCGTGGCGTTGAGTTCCGCCATTCAACACGCAATGCCATTAGAACTCGGCGGAAAAGGGTGAACGGAGTGTCTTAACACTAGGTTCCCTCTGCCTACGCTGCTGTGTGCGGAATACAACGTGAAGCTTATTTTTATAATCATTATAATTTATTAGGGTATAAATATTATGTAAGTACATATTACCGGACTCAGCACATGTACCTACATAATATATATATTTAAAATTAATATTTTTCCTGTTATGATAAAAGTTTGCTATTCTATTACGGCACACACCGTTTACAACAGCACATCTATAATTGGTGTTCCAAGCGGTGTGTACTGTAATAGACTAGCTAAATTGGACCTGATCGGTCCAATCATGTTTACAGACCATCCATACTTTCATCAAAATAAGTCTTGTGTTAATATTTTAATGTTTTATAAATGGAAACTTATATTCCTTATATATAAAATTTTAAAAATTGTAAATAATCTTATTTCTTTATTCTATTGTCGTATCTTGATTGTTTAACCTTGACCTTCATACACCTTACAAAACAAAATAACCAATTCACAACCAACAACAGATAGATTATATTAACTTTGAGGATATCCTGTTATCTTTGGGACAATCGTGTATGTCCATAAACGAACTAAATGAGCCATATTTGAGTCAATTGAGCACCTACCCGTACCTGCCTATCTCCTAAACTGTGCCAATCATGTGATATGTTAGTCATGTGACAGTTGCATGCATGGAGTAGAAAATAAAAGATTTTTTATTTTTTTTTTGAGTTTTCCCGCAAGTGTTGTTTAGTATTTTTATTTTATATTTTGGAGAAATATTTGAAGTTTAAATTATCTGAGTTTTATAAAAAAACTCTGTTAAAATTCACTTAAATTGGCAATATGTAGGACGTAACGTGGTGAGATTTGTTAACTAAATTGTCAACTTATTGCAAAATGTTGAGGGATATGTAAAGAAATTTTAAATATTGACAAAACGTCTATTGTTGATACTAATGTAATTAACTATCGTGGGATAACAACATAGCGTTTTTGTGCTCATGAAGGTTATGGGTTCAATTCCCACTCGATTCCCACCGAGTTATTGCCATTTCCTTGTTATGCTTCATAAAAATATTTCACATTATGCATCTCCACAGAATTTCTAGTTCTTATGATGTCTCTCAGTAAATTGTCGGCTGACTCAGAGGCCACCTGGCGATCACCTTAACTGCCGCTCAATTGAAAACAATGGATACACTCAGGACGAATTACCTCGTTCATTATGTTAGTCATTTTCAATTAAATAAATATATAAATACAATATTGTCTTCGTAGTAAAGGAATTTAAGAAGATGCAATATGATTTTTAGCACTTTAGATTTTCGTATTTTTATATAAAAAATTGTAAATCCTCAGTTATCTTTGAGACCACAGTGATCTCAAATGTAAGGTGTAAATCTACTGGTTGTGGGTTCGATCCCCACTCAAGGAAACGAAGTATTTATTTATATTATTTTTTTTATTTCTTCGCTGTGGCATCCAGGCAAAACCGCAGCACTGAATTCCACTACACAACACGCAATTCGGCGAAAAAAGTGGGAAACGGCACTCCGTTTCCCACTTTTTTCAGTATTAAGACACTTCTTAATACTAGATTCCTTCTGCCTACGATGTCATGTGCGGCTGATTTCTAATGAGGTTTTATAACATTGTAATTATTTGAGTAAAATTTCTATTAAAGATCTTTAACCAGATTAATCTATACTAATATTACGAATTGAGACCGTCGCGGCTTAGGGTTACAAGCGTATGACTATAAATGCGGCAGGTTATATTTAAATGAAATAATTAATATTTTCTGTTCTTCGCACTGGTTTTGAGGTAAAGCGCGGCGTTGATTTTCGCCGTTCAAACGCCGTCAGAATTCAACGTAAAATGTGGGGCGGCGCATTTTAACGCTGGACTACCTCGGCCTACCTATTTGCGGTATACAGAATAAAGCTGAAAAACAAACTATGAACTATAAAGATTTTTTTTTCTTATATTCCTTTCATATATTTTTTGCGGCACGATTTTTGTTATCATTATGTGACAAATCACTATTCTAAAATCGATCCAAATCTGAATGCAAAAACCAAAATGTTAATATATCAACATATTGAATTTCTGCTACAAAATTATCACTCGAAAAAAATAATAGCCGGAGGCCGGTCGTGGCGCAGCGGCACAAGGTGTGACTGCAAAACCGACTGGTTGTGGGTTCGATCCCCACTCGAGGAGATGAAATATTTACTTAAATTTATATTTCCATTTCTTCGCTCTGGTGTCGAGGTTAAGCGCGGCGTTGAGTTCTGCCACTCAACACGCAATGCCTCCAGAATTCGGCAGAAAGTGGGGAACGGAATGTCTTAACACTAAGTTCCCTCTGCCTACCCTGCTGTGTGCGGGATACAGCGTGAAGCTATTTTTTTTTTTTTTAAATAATAATAGAGCTTACGGACGGACACTAAGACATATTTACGTGTAATACATAAAAAAAATTGAAATTCATAGACATATATTAATAAAATTCGGGTTACTCACTGACTTTGACATTGTAAAATGAAATTGTTAGACATTATTATGAATTTGTGCGAAACGTCCGTTAATTGCCGTCGAGACGATGCGGGTGCGCTATAAAAGGTCGTTTCATTTTTTAATCCGTCGTAGCACAGTGGCACAAGCATGTGACTGTAAACGCGATAGTATAGGTTCGATTATTACTTAAGGGAATGAAATATCTAATACTGTTATTTCCTTGTATAAAAAATTACTAATATTGTTTATCAGAATAGTGAGGCAAAGCACGGCGTTGGCATTTGGAAAGAAAGTGGAGAACGGAGTGTCTTAACTCTAGATTCTCTCTACCTACCCTGATATAAGCAGGATTAAGCATGAAGCTATAAAAAAAGATTAGAAGAATATGTGTTATAAGAATAGAAATTTCAAACAAACTCCAGAACCACATACATTAGGATACCAAAAGCTACCATGATAGCGTATATAAATATTTTGACAGCTTTATACTTTTTTCCCACACGACAACCCATGAACCAGTGTTAATAATTTAAATACAATCATTCCCCTGAACGAGAATCGAACTCACAACCATCCCATTCACAATCAGACGCTGCCCTACTATTCACGAATCATATAATCAACTTAAATACATATTTAATTATATAATTGGCAACTCTCTCATCCACGAATTGAAACGTTATGTTAAGTAATTTAACAATAAAATCGTCTTCTCCGAACGGGTGCAGGTTAATCATTACGGTTTCTCCGAAGCCCGCATGTAGCCCGCGAGCACCAATTGACGCAATGAACGCACGCGAACTAATAAAACTGATCTTAGTTAAGCTGGTTGGTAGTTGGATATGTACTCACCAGGTTTTTTTTTGTTTCTTCTACTATGTAATAAATGTGTAAATTTTGTTATTAGCTTCACGCTGTATTTCGAATATATTAAGATAGGCATCGGAACCTGGGATCCTAATGTCAACACATTTTTAACGTTAAGGCAATTCCGTAGCCTACTTTCATTTGACAATTAATTTGACTCACTTTTAATCATTGTATCATCATGGCAACAGTAATCCACGAGCTGGTTTAAGAGGAAGCCAAGAACTTAGAGGCTCTTCATCTTCAGAGGTTATTAGAAATCTTTTGAGTTTGCATGAGCATTTGTAACACCAAGTGGGGTAGAAAAACGTGTATTTTAATTTTCTTTTTAAACTATGATATCTGTACATCTTTCCATTGTGTGTCTTTTAATTTTTAGCACCTACTATGCTTAGCCGAGTAGGCAAAGAGAATCTAGCTCTGTGTTACTCTGTTTGCATCTGTTCCCCAAATTTTTACAACCAACACCTCCATTTTGTCTAATTAAAACAGAAAAATTAATAAAAAAACTACTTTCTGCTTTTTTCCGCACAAAAGACGTAGTGGAAACCTAATGTTAAGCTTGTTAATTTAACCAATTTTCGAGACATTATATTCCAATATCACGTCTTTTATCTTTGCCTTTTTATCAGAGTGTGGCAATTAAAATAATTCATTTCCTTGAGTGGAAATCAAATACGCTAATACCGCATTTCCAATCAAACACTGTTCCACTGCACCACGGCATCTATCATTTAGTTGATAATATGACAATATTCTATGGACCCCACGCGGCAAAGCCACACCTGGACGCGTATAGGATAAAGTTACTGCGTCGGTGCATTATTGTAGCATACGGGTTGACATCTGCTCTTACCGGTACAATGCGATCGATATTGATTATATAAATCTCACCTAGTTTCTTTTTTTTTGAGCTTCGTGATTTTATTTTAGTTTACGTAAGTTTTTGTTTGTATGAAATTAATGATACAAATAATTTCTTCATGCGAAATTAAGCATTATATATAAGATGGGTGTTGGTTCGATTTACAGTTAAAAAACAATTATAATATATAAACATATTTAAGTTATAGTATATTAGAATGTGGCAGTGCATTCTGTCATTCAATACATGTAAAATTTGTCAAAATGTAGAGAAAAGAGCTCTTAAAACTAAGTTCTTCTCTTTATTTAATGTATAAAAATAAAAAATAAAAACATACATACAACAATACATACACACGCTATACTTTTAAAATGCTTTTTTTTTAAATTGGAATAAAAATTTACTCAATAAAACATTTCAAGCCCACATACCAGAGGAACAACATATTTAAAATCACCATTCAACATAAATAAAATCAACATTTTAAAAATCCATCTAAAATACACATTAACGTAAAATCACGTACACGTACACGTACACGTACGTGCAAACACACACGTTGTAAACAATTTTAGTAGCAAGTTATTAAAACATTCGTTCGACATGACGTTAATTACTTAAGCCCGATGTTTGCGGCTGGAGGAGAGCGGCTAATAAATTCAATGTTTGAGTTTCTGTATAAATGAGTGGGTCATCCTTTATGCAAGGTAGGTAGAGTTGTGTGGATAATCATAATTTAAGGGAATATATGCAGTTTTTTTTTCTGAAAAGTAAATTTTGTCTCTAATTATTCTTGTCTTAGATTCTATCATTTTTTGTTTTCAGTTTTCACTCATTCATGATAATGATTGATTTTTACTATTCAGCTCTGATAGACATGTGTGGTACTGAGTTTCGACACTCAACGTAAAATGTCTCACAAATTGGGCGCCAAGTGCGCATAAAGAGTGGTTAGAAAAGATTAATTTGGTCTACTTTGCTCTGATATGTGGGAATAAGCGTGAAGCTGCTTTATTCAGTAGATTACGCATATCCAAGCGTTAGGACATGTAATTGCTTGAAATAAGTGATCAAACATTTTCGGTCAGCCAGATTTTAAGCATGAAACATCTTTTTCAAACATTTTTCAATCATTTATAACAGAAGTTTATGTTATTATGTTATATGTATATTTGATTAATTATTATCAGAGTTTTTGTTAAAAATGACATAGGGTTAAGTATATGCTTAGGTTCAAGTAAACCGACTCTACATATATCTTGTAATTTTTTTACTTTATTTTCAATGAATTCTTCATAGTTATTGATAATGAAAATATATTATAAAATATGATCCACCACGGAATATTTACCTTAACCACCTCGTTCAAACACGAGGTTATTAATCGAAGAGCCACTATACAGACCCCTTTGACTCTACACAGTTATTGAGAATTAATATCGAGGTAGTAATAATAGGTACATTTACTTATGTCAATATTCTAACTTGCATTGTATCATGAAATAAAATAAATTTTGCGTTTTAAAATGGACTCTACATAGAGATTTTAGAGTCTCTATCAGTTTTGACTATTAAACTTAGTTGGCTTTACATAGTGAGAGGGGCTCATAACAATTTGAATGTATTGTTTGAAAGCAAACACTCGGATCTCGGATACATCTTCGCCCTCAGGTGGAGCTAATAACTTGGTACAAACATATATATAGATACATGTAAGTATAGAGTTCGTAGCATCCGGTAATCGGGTGTTATGGGAACTAAGTTAAATAGTGTTTGTTGAATATTAAAAGATATAGATAGATAGATCGATAGATGTGAGCTTTATTATTTGATTGTAGACTAAGCGTGGCGTTGAGTTCCAATCAACGCGCAGTGTCTTGAAAATTTGGAGGAAATTAAGGAAATAATGCCGGAAACAATGCTGGAAAAAGCTCAACGAAAAAAGTATACAAAAAATACACATTAAAAGTGTAATCCAACTTATAATATAATTTTATTTGTTCTACAAAGTATGCTAATACAAAAATTAAAATGTTTAATTTCAAATTGAAGTGTTTAATGTGTGTATTAATTTATTGACTGAACAATATAATGAGATTTTGACATAATTAAAGACTAAACTAAATTTATTTATTTTTTTTCTACATTTTCTTATGCGATTAAAACCAATTATACATAATATGTTGAATATCGTTTAATCCTTTTATTTTTATATGTGCATTAGGCTATCGTGGCACTGTGAGACAAAGTGCGGCACTGAGTTCCACAACTCAGCACGCTGTATGTGCACTCAGGACGCAACGGGCAGAAGAGGAAAAACAAGCTAACTTTGTACATAATTTGTATTTTTTATTAACTTCACTCTGTGTCCCACACTTAGCAAGGTAGGCAGCGGAGACATAGTATTAAGACACTCTGTTCTCCATTTTTGCCGAATTTTGAAGGCATTGTTGAGTGGTGGAACTCAACGCCTCGCTTAGCCATAATTTCGGAACAGTCTAAATAATCTTTGTATACATACTTTACATATAAAAATATTATCAATAACTTGTAACATAATGAAAACCGCACGTTCCTATTGAAAAGGCTGAACAAATACATGTAAACATTAGCTAACATCGTAAGCAGAGTTATTCCCCTCACTCGCATAATATTACTGTTATTGCGCTTATTATACGTGAACACGCGTTATGACTGTACACAATCATACGATTTAGCGGGAAAACAGTTTCACGCTGTAGTACGCACAGGGAACAAGCCTTAAAACACTCCTTTCTTCCATTCAATTTTGACGTAGTCGATCGTATTTGAAGCTTTGACGTATTGAGTGACGGAATTTAATGCCACGCTTTATTTTCTTACCAGAGGGAGAAAGATAAGATAATTCTTTTCCTTAATTGAGATAATTCTTTTCTTAGTGGGTAAAAATCCTACATAATCTGATCTTCCCCAAGGATTTGATATCTTTTGAAGATTTCCCCTGCGAAAGAAAAAAAAATTTTCCGCACTATCCTTATATATTTTTTATATATTATGATATATAGATAATAAAATAATGTTAAATAAATCACAAGTTGATTTTTAAGGCTTTATAAAAATATAATGAAAATAAATCAATTTTCAATATAATTTATTCTCGCCTTCCACAAACCGCTTTCGCTTATAGAACGTGAACACACCTAGCCTAGCTTATCAAAGGTAGGTACTCCTTATACTACCTACTTGTATATATTTTGCCCTTACAACAATACTGGCAACGACTGTTTGTTACACAAACGTATGTAACGACCTCGTGACAAGAGATTGGACAGATTTCAACGATCAGTTAAGAAATTACTTGCGGATATGGATGGTGGGAGAGTGGAGTTTGTTTTTATTGAAGTGCTTGTATGGAGTGAGATAAACAAAGATGTCGATGTAGGTGATAAATAATAATGGGTTATCTTAATTTTAGTATATTAGTAATTTCATTTTAGTATGTGTACCTATACTAAAGTTTATTTAAATTTATATTAATTTTACTATAAAATTGTAAGCATCGTGTTGGTTGTCGGTTCGACTCCCACTCGAAAATTGATTATATTTAAATTCCTTCTATTTCTTCGCTCCAATATACAAAGCGTATCGTAGCGTTGATTTTCGCCACTCATCACGTTATGTACCAAAAATTAGGATAGCGGGGAACGGAGTGTCTTAACATTAGGTTCCCTGCGTTTACTCTGCTATACGGGAAAAACAGTGAAGATGTCGATTTTCTTTTCATTTGAAACTTTTTAATATTACTATATTTAAGACTCGACTAATTGACATTGGCGTCATTATTATAAAAATATTACAAAGCTTAGAGGCCGTCGTGGCGGAAAGTCTGATTGTAAGCCCATCGCATCACCGCATCATGGGTTCGATTTCCACTGATGGGACTAAATTATTTTTTTGCGTGGCGTTGAGTCCCACTATTCAATGTTTAAAACTTAATTGAGCGGCACGTTTAGGACGCACCGTCTTAACACCAGGTTATCTCCTCTACTATATGCGTATGAAGCTGATTATATTATGACTTCCCTACAATATAATGAATAATCAATAAATATAATAATAACACCTTCATATCCCCATAGTAATAATTGCTTTCACAAGCCACAAGGCGGTATTGTTTTCTATTACGGTGTGATTTTTCCCATCGACGCTACATGACAGTTAATTGAATGTGCAGCGAAAGGGTTCCGCCCTTGCAAGATTTATTGAACGCTTATTCCGGTTGAAATAATAATATTTTTATTATAATATTATGTTTTTAAGGAATTCGGATACTGAAATTTTGCTCAAGCACCAAGGCAAATCCCTTAAACTCGCAATACCTCGAAAAATTCAACGGAAAGTGAGGAACGGAGTGTCACAACACTAGATCTCCCTGCCTTACCCTGCTATATGCAGGACATAGCGTAAAGCTGATTTTGATATAGTTTTAAAATTTAGGTATTTAGTTATAAATTATAGAGTTTTTAACCGATTCCAAAAAAAGATATTATCAGTACATAATATTAAATAACATAATTATACTATATATACTTAAGTAATATTATATATGTATATATACTTAAGTAATATTGTCGGACTAAGATACTATTATGAGTACTTTTTACGTACTCGTGTGTCCACAAATTTCTCAGAAACTAAATTTCATATTGAGATGATCTTTAAATTATTAATTATCTAAAACAGTTGATTATATTATATTCCAACTGAGGGAACAAATTTTGTCTGGATTTTTTAACACTTTTTAGGGTATTAACGTATTTTTAGACATGTTATGTATCACATATACTTAGTTTAATTTTCTAAAATTATTTTCATTTGATATTGGTTATTTATTCACTGCTTCTTCAAAATATGTATTTTAAAATTTCATTTATCGTCATATTTAGAAATATTTCATAAAAAAAAATCGTGTACATTCAGAATATGACCGCAGCAGACACCTACGCGGCATACTTACGTCCCTGAGGAGGCGACTCAATCAATCGGGAACAAAAGCTAGACGGTTAATATTATATCTAATAACTCATAGCTCATATTGAATAGCTTATTAAAATAAAATATTTTATTACTACAATAGCTCTAGGTTCAAATTTATTTATTTATTTTATTCAAATTTAATTTATTAATTATATTTATTTAGGCCGTCTTGGCTCAGGGGCAAGGGCAGGGGATTTATGGGTATTCGTAATGCCTCCAAAATTCAGAAAATGGATAAAGGAATTGACTTAATGGATAACAGTGTCTTTACACTAGGTTTCTCTTTCTCTGCCTACCCTGCTAAGTGCGAGATAAAGATTTGCTCCCGGAGAAATTAAGTATTTTCATTACAGGCACTCTCTGCCTACCTATCTATATAAGAAATACCTAAAGCTGCTTTTATAATTCATTTTACACAGTTTTTACAAGAAATATTAAGAAAATAGTATCTGATAAAACACAAAACCTATAAAAAAATATTTGCTATGTCTCACAATATAATCGACAAAGGCAATGTTTCGTGTAACCACGTGGCACGTACGTATGCACCTGCCTGCTTCTCAAATATTAAAGGGCTTTACTTACGAGCTCTACGCGGTGTTCTTACTGAATGGAGTTACTTTTTGATATTTGTTTGTTTTCTTTTAGTTGGATTTTTGTAAGTAGAAAAATGATTTGTTTGTCTGTATATTTATTATAGATAAGTGAAAATTGACCCACTTACATACTTTTTACGTGTTGTATTTGGTAGCGCTAAACTCTTGTTTTTAACCCAAAACCGAAATGGAAATATTTTCAATAATTATTTTTTTATATTTATTCTATCTTGGCGTAGCCTCGTAGCAAATGGAATGTCTCAACACTAGGGGTGTTTGCCTGCCCTTTTAAATGTAGGATACAGCGTGACGCTAAAAAATAAACTAACGAAACAAAGTATCGAACCCACAACACGTATTTATATCAAAATTACGAATTAAGATGACTAATATTTATATTTACTTATAGGTTTAACAAAAGTACACTTAGATAACTAAATACGACTTGTATAGTTATTTATTCACTTATTCATGACTCTTTTGGGAGGTCATAAGTCAAAGATTGCAAAGGATACATACGTGGGAAGTTTAAAACTAAATATCTCAACGTTACGGTGCCCTCGGGATGTTAGCAAATACCTTGACAAAGTTAATATCTTGAGAAGGCCTTTGAATGTGGCCATTAAAATTACGATTATATTTGAATTATTGTTTTCTAGCGTATATGTTTTTGAGTTGTTTTTTTTTGTATGTCTTACTTAGTGATTAATCAATGAAATTAATTTTGTGTGCGGCGTTGTGTTACGCCACTCACTTACGCAATGTCTTGAAAAATTTTGTGAACAGTAGGGAATGAAGTGTCTTTAAACTAAATTGTATCTGTTTAACCAAAGAAAAGCTGACAAAATATATATGACTTGGTATAAATCGATGAAAAGAAGCCATTAGCTTACACTTAAAAGCTGTTCAAAACTCAATGTATGACAACACATTTAATTTTTATTCAAAAATTACAATTTCAAGTTACTCTTATATTATAGTTCAGTAAACTAAGTATTAAAATATATTTTTTCAGCTTCACACTGAATCGTGCTCATAGCAAGGTAGGAAGAGAGAATATGGGAACCTAGAGTTAAGACACTTCCTTCTGTATTCAGAAGGAAGTGTCTTAACTCTAGGTCTAGTGTCTTACTCTATTTATCTTATTAGATAACCTGAAGTAATCGCATATAGTGCAAAATTTGTAGTAATGTATCTTGTTTAGATTTTAAAAAAGTAACCTTTCAGTTCAAAAAAAAATCAACTAGTATGAAAACCCGCTTTTCTCATGGTCCCATATCTAAGGCCCGCTGTTCACTCACATAGTTCGCAAGTGGCCCACGCATTTAATTGCTAGACGGTAGATATAAATTGTACGTAAATTTGGATACACCGTAACGCATTCCTTGTCCTACTTCGGCTTTCTCACTTTCGTTACTACCGATTGAACGAAGATAATGGAATTATATTAACAATGTTATTATTTTAACCGTCGTGGCGCAGTGTGACAGCGTCGGCTGCGGTTGCGGATTCAATCCATACTTGGGTGATTTTTTTCTATTTAGCTCCGCTGTATCGCATACAGCAGAGGAGGCAGTATCTAATGTTAGAACAATTTCTTTCCCACTTTTTTCGCATTTTCGAGACAATTAGAACTCAACGCCGAGCTTTGACCAGAGGAAGGAAAAGACAATGATATATAGATTTTTTTCTACGTTGTAGAAAATAATAATAATATTCATTTATTACAATTATAAGAAAAAAATCTCTGAAGCCGAGTTTAAAAAAAACCTATTTAAATTCTCAATATTAATTTGCTTTGTCATATTCATGATTTCTGCATTTCCTTGAACATTATTTTTACAATAATATTTTCTGCCAAGGCACGGTGTCCCGCTGGCACGGAGCTCGTACCGGAAGTGCCCCTTGCCGTGACTTATCAACTTCCTTCCGGTGTTCCACTACGCATGACCTTGGGTGCAAATGTAGTAAGGATGTGTAAAAAGTCGTCTTATATTATATACAAATACATATAGTAAGTGTAATATTTAAAATTGTAATTATTGTGTTTTAAGGTATGTTATATTTCTAATTCCAAAAAAACAAAGAAAGAAAAATTATGTTTGACATATCATGGTAATATTTTGGGTCTATTGAAGTTGTACTCATTTTCTGCTTAAATGTACAGTATCTGATTCTAAATGTGATGATTGTACGTTTGATTCCCATTTGATGAAATTATTTTTTTTTCTTTTAGTGACTCTGACAAGACATTGAGAGCATCGAGGAATCAAGATCCCTCATTCAACACGTAATTTCTCTAAAATTTGACGATTCGTGATATTATTACATATATATCACAGAGTTTCCTAGTACCTACTAGGTTCCCTCTGCTTATCCTGCTATATTCGAAAAAAAAATAAAACAAAATAATTTGGCGCTTACATTTATGGTAAATTTCCATAAAACTCATACAAAATATTTATCTGTCGAAACAGACACCACATAAGTCACAGTGTAATCGCAATCGGAAACGGAAAGTACGCCATATTATATGCAAATTCAACAGTCCCGTCTTCCACACCGTTGCACCTGTGAAAACCAACTTATAATCATGAATTAACTAAAATTACACCAAAATAACCCCTTTTTATAAGGCACTAAAACTCAAATTCCTATACAAAGTTTAAAGCTTTTAATAACTGCTAAAATTAGCTCGACCATTCTAAATAAGACTTTAATACTATATGAAATAAAATAAATTTTTGAACGACATGGAAAATTTAGTGACAAATCGAATTATATACTGTTGGAAGGACAATGTGATCATCGCCTGTCAATACCTGAATTAAAGTGGCGTTATCAAAATTAAACCTTATGTTTCATGTAATAAAGATTATTTTAATTTGTGTCTAATAACAACAGTGAAATGCAGTTCACTATTTTGTTACGGTAATTGCAATTCTATATCGAGGTGGTTTGGTCGATTTTTGTGTAATTTTGATATAAACGTTTGTTCTTTCCGGTATGGTGGCATCATAGCTCGATTTTACGCAGATTTTCAGGTAAGCTAGTGCGGATATGTGGTTTTAAAGCATTTAGAATTGTTTAAAATATTGATAAAACATTTTAATATGAATTATTTATACAATTTTTATTACATTAAAAATAATATTAGCAATGAGCCATCGTGACGCAGGAGTACAAGAGTGTGACTGCAACGCGTTGTCGGTTCGATCCTGACTCGAGGAATAAATTATTATTTAACATTTAACATTTTGATTACTTCGCTCTGGCAACAAGGCAAAAGCCCGGCGTTAAGTTCCCCTACTTAACACGTAATGCCTCGTAAAATTCGGTGGAAAGTGGGGAACGGAATGTCTTAATACTAGATTCCCTCTGCCTACCCTGCTGTATGCGGAATACAGCGTAAAGCTGATTTAATTTAATTTATATTAGTAATTGTACTAGATACATATATATTTATAATTTATAAGCATTGTATTACTGTCCAGTATGTCCAAAACTTTTTCAGCTTCACGCTGTACTCCGCGCAAGGCAGCGTAGGCAGAAAAGAAACATATTAAATATTTCATTTTCTCGATTAGAAATCGGTCCCACAATCTGCGCTATGACTGATCTTAACTATTTATTAAAAAATATAATCTAAATATTTTCATTACTTCATTTTGTCTTAATTGGAAAAGCGGCTTTTTCTTTTTCTGAATGTTTTTTCTACTTTAACAAAAAGCTACGGAATGATTATAAATTAAACTTTACAGTTAATATACTTTACATATATATCATAATAGCACATAAGCCATAATTTATATAAATTATATTTTTTATAATTTAGCTGTTATAGGTACATTATTAAGACTAAGCGCGCAAAGTCGCGCCTTGGTCGCTAGTAATATGTTAAGATATTTCCTGCGACCAAGCTCAGATACTCTGTCTGACTTACAACTTTTGACCTATTTCCGAAGCTAGATTGATTCTTCAAACAATATAGGCTCTACAACAAATAATGTACAAAGTATATAAGATAAAAAAGCAGCCTCGTCACTGGCACTCATTGTGCACCTGCCACTCGAGTAATTAATTATACTCCCCCATACCTTCTTTTGCGTCAAGGTGCCATTGTTTTGGACAGGCTGATCGTACTGTTAGCTGTGACTGTGGTTTAACAAAGATTTTTTTTAGTTACTTTTCATCATTTTTTATTATATTTATAGCTTTCCGTAACCCAAAAGAACAAAGTGGAACCCTGTAGGAGCACTATATCATCCGTATGTGTGTATATCCGTTTGTCCTTTTTTATTTGTTTTCCGATAGGTTATTTTCCTTGAACAAACGCTCTTGAAAATTTGAGATTTTATAGTGCAAGTAAATGAAAATATACGAAAAATTTCATACAAATGAATAAATAATCCGCAATACTTTTTTTAGAAATATAATTACTAAAAAAAGAGACTTATCGTAGGACAAAACCGCAGGATCCTCACTTCAAATCACTTTTTAATTAAAATTATATCAAACAAAAGTACCGATAAAGACATTAGAACTCCATTTATAATTTTTATTTAATAGAATTTTCAAATATTTTTTTTATCAATTTACTGTTCACAGTACAACCAGCCCTAAGGTGTAGTGTCGTTGATTAACGATGGTTTAGACGTGTTTATTGTGAAAACGGGCGAGTCACGCAGTCAGTCAGTCACGTCACCAGATACGATAGTGGCAAACTGAGAGGAAACTTTCTTATAGCGCCAATCAGCTTTTGTGTACAAAAGTTGTGTTTTGTGATAAAGTTCGTCATTTCGGTGTTTTTGGGTAAGAGTTTAAGTGATTATGACTTTTCTTAGCTTTCACTCTGTATCCCGTATATAGAGCGATACCCAGAGGCAACGTAGTGTTAAGACAATTTGCTCTGCACTTTTTACCTAAACTTGAGACTTTAGTACGTCTAATGTCGTAAGTTACGGAACTCCACATCGCACTATATCTTTAAAACATAAAAATTAAACAATCTATTATTTATTAACATAACTTTACAAATATAAACTGCTAAACACTAATAAGACGGTATTTCTAGTATGTACGTCATTATATATGTTTATTCCACAAATATTTTTACACTACAAATAGACATTGAATTCATTTGAAAATTAAAACTAACCAAAACAGTTCCTCGCTTTTCCCGCATATTAAAGTAAAAAGAGACCTTTTTCAATTATACGGGGTTGCTGGTAAAGATTTTATTGATTAAAGAATCATTTATAGGTCCCGACTGTTAATCCTAATAAACTATTGGGCTTGTTTATTTTCTTTTTAGTTTTATGCAGTCGGGGTTTTTGTTTTTACAAATATTTTTTTATTTTTCACTTTTTTGTTAGGATTTATTAAAGTAATGATAATCATGATATACCTTTTTGAAATGCTTATATTAAGATCTTGAATTTGATACTCATATTGTGGTATTCGAACGATTTTTTTTTTCACTAAGTCCAATGGGATCCCACAGCTGCCATGATTGTTTTTTTTTAACGTCACTTATCTAAGAACACTTGGGCTGCTAATACAAATCTAACGATACCTCAATTGTGTAAATTCGTTCAGAGGTTGTGGAGATATGAGGTAATAAACAATATTACATACATACAAGATACGCGCGAAAAACATAACCCTTCCTCAGCAGTCGGGAATAATCACTCCCTCTAGTGACGATCCAATTCACACTTATCGCATTTACAAACAGACGCTGTCCACTGAGCCCACTGTGCCCAACTATGAAAATCATTTACTGGCAATCAACAAACAAAAAGACACCCATACAGTTGATACACTAACGATACTCCTTTATAGAAGGTGATGTAAGACATGTTATATCGTACCAGGTAAGATTAATATAATTAAAAGAGGAACGCTCTAATGCTAGCGGTGACAGTTTGACGAGTTGAGAAAATGATAACAGTAGTTTGTACTATGTTGTATTATTTATAGATGGACATTTGACTGACTGACTCTCAGTGTGGGTTCAAATCTTAATCAAGAAGATTCATATTCAAAATATCAGCGTAATAATTGGATGTATTGTATTAATTAGATTGAATATATTAAATTGGCAAAAAGAAAATATTAAATATTAGGAAATTTCTAATAAATATTGAATTTTTTTGTCATTGCTTATGGGGCCAGTCGTGGCGCAGGGGCACAAAGTGTGATACAAAATCGACTGGTTGTGGGTTCGATCCCAACTCGAGAAATGTAATATTTCCTATATTTATTTAAATTTATATTTTCATTTCTTTGCTCTAGTGTCGAGGCAAAGCTCGGTGTTGAGTTCCGCCACTCAACATGCAATGCTTCGAAAAATTCGACGAAAGGGGGAAACAGAGTGTCTTTACACTAGGTTCCCTCTGCCTGCCCTTCTATGTGCGGGATCCAGCGTGACTGATTTAATTTAATTTAGCTGAAAGAGAAATGATGCTAGCTTACCTATAAGTAAGTTAAAGTTTAATTATAGTGATTTTATACCTATCCAAATATTTAATAGCAATTAAAATTTTTATACAAACAGTCATTCATAAATAAAAAAAATAGAAAATAAAGAAAGAAAAACATACAATATACCATACATGTAATGTTCCAAGAAACAGATGTTATGACAGCGTTGAAAGCTTTACAGCACTGTCGTAGGTATTCATAGCATTTAGAACGGTGTTGCCAGATGCGTTGATAGATTTCTTATAGATGTACTAAGGTAAATTTAAAGGAAATCAGCGCATCTGGCAACACTTAAAGTATGCAGAAATTATATCACTGTAGTACAGTTTTTCTGCCGTGTGATCCCGACCTACAATAAGATTATCCTGGTACTGGTGGTGTCGTAAGAGGCGACTAAAGTACGTGTGGTAGAGCTACGTCGCCAGCAATGGCAACACGCATAGGCAGACTCGACCGGATCATTACCACTCCCGGCATTTAAAACCGGCGTGAAGTAGTGGCTTTAAACCACTGCGTTGCGCATCAGGTAATGCCGGGCTCCGGTGCCCAACACATCTTAAAGACAGGCAACGCACCTGTAGCTCCTCTAGTGTTGCACGGTGTCGTAGGCGGCGGTAATAACTTACCATCAGGTGACCCGAATGCTCGTTTGCCTTGTCTTTTCCATAAAAAAAAAGATATACCTGAATAAACAAGAAGGTGATAAGCACGAATTCCATTCAAGGTAATGTTACAATTTACGTTTGGTCAGAGAGAAGGAAATCTGAATAAATATATATATATATTACGTACTCCCGTATCAGTCTATATTATGTAGAAAATAAAGATAGGTGTATTAAAATATAGATAACTTAGATTATTTTTTTTATAATTTCGTCACGAAGAAAGTAGCAGATAAAAAATTCTGTCAGGACCACATGTCGGTAACGTTTTGTTAAAATATTTAAAAAAAAACTGAAATTTAACCTAATAACTACTCAGTTATTTTTATATTTGATATTACTTTACTTATCATCATCATGCATTATATAAAATAATCATGCATTCAATGGTTGAACTGAATATTAGTGCAGATTTTCCAATTATTTTTTTTTAAATTAACTAAATAAACTCGGAATTTAAACCTAGGACTACCTCTCCTTCACTAACGACACTATCTAATTTGTACCATAATATACATAAGTCTATACCTAACTATAGCAAGAAGCGATGGTTAAGATAATCACCAATAATTACACGCTATATGACCACGTTGACATACTAACAGTGTAAAATAGATAACAAAACTGTCGTTTGTGATAAAAGCTTTGTGAGTTAGAGGAAAGGATAATTGGGTGCAATTGTAACATACTTAGCTTTATTTCAATGGTCACTGGTTCAAATAGTGTTACGCTCAATTTCCATTTGGTTTAAGGGTTATATTTAAACTATTTGAAATTCATTCAATACACAATGTCTCGAAAATTGGGTGAACAGATTTTCTTAATATTGCCTAAGAGGTTATGCGGAAAAATCAATCAATGATCAACTATAAGTACTTATATATTATAAATTTGAAACAATTTAATAAACACCCAAAATATTAGTCCACTTGGCCGTCACCGACAGATCTCAGTTTTCAGCCCACTGGCTCACAGACCACCACGTCCACGTCCACGAGTCATAGCGACCTTTGTCTAATCATCGATGTAGAGTGATAAATGTATAGAGGGTATAGTAATATTATTTTATGAAAATATTAGGGAGTTTTGCATTTTATTTGGTGTTAGAAATATATATTGATTTGTATACATATATATAAATATATCTCGCGACGGTCATAGATTGGATGCCCATTCAGATAATTGAAAAAATATATTTTTATTTCCTCCTCCAGTAACGAGGCAAAGCGCGGCGTTCGCCACTCAACTTCCACATTTGGGCGAAAAGGTCTTAATGAGAATGGAATGCATTATTACCAGGTTACCAGGTTACCATTTTTACCCTAAAGGGATGAAATAGGGGTTGAAAGTTTATATGGATTTTTTTTAAATCGGCACCGATTTTCAGAATCGAAAATCAGACTTTTTAATTGAACATGTGTTTCAAGGTTTTTTAGAATTCACCCCCTAAGGATTCAAATAAGGGGTTGAAAGTTTGTATGAAAAATCTTTAAATCGCCACCGATATTTATAAAAATTAAAATTCAGGCTGTTAAAAATATTTTATTGAACACGTGTTTCGTGGTTTTTTTTAGAGTTCACTCCTAATGGTGCAAATAAGCGGGCGAAGCTGCGCGCGCCCACTAGTAAAATATAAATTAAGATAATTTTAATAATTAAAAAAATAAATATACATTTGTTCAAAATTATTATTAATAAGTCATTTCTATCAATTCGTAGATCAATTCATGTCACCAGCAGGCGACTTTTGGAGTGGAAAGTGTAAACTAAGTGGATGTTTCAACTGTTTCGGACATAGCGACACCGTTGCGGGTTTGACTAACTTCATTATGGTCGATATTCATATTAGTCATATAGTATCACGCTCTTTCCCGCATATAGCAGGGAAGACACAGGGAACGTAGTGTCAAGACACATCGGTCCCTTCTCTCCGACCAATTTTCGAGATATTGCTGCTTCAGAGGCGGAGTTTTAACATTTTTAGTTTATATGTTATTTATATGTTTTAATATATAAAATTAAATCAAAATCACCATGATGTATCCCACACACTGCAGGGTAGGCAGAGGTAACTTAGTGTTAAGACACTCCGTTTCCCACTTTCCGCCGAATTGTGGAGGCATTGCGTGTTGAGGCAGAACTCAACGCCGCGCTTTGCGTCGACACCAGTGCGAAGAAATGGAAATACAAATTTCAATAAATATTTCATCTCCTCGAGAGGGAATGGAACAATCAACAAGTCGGTTTAACAGTCACACTATGTGCCCCTGAGCCACGACTGGACTCCTCAATTATTTAATAATTTGTTTATAATATATTTTTTGAGGTCTGCTGCCCATAGGAGGTTAAATGTTATTTTATTTAAACTAATTGCACTTTTTACAAGTTGATTATATACAAAAAAGTACAATGATTGTTATAATACTTTTTTATTATTTTTAATTATTTTCTGCGACTTACATGGCAAATGTACTGACCCGGTACTCCACGAGACACTTTTTCAACAGAAAATATACACTACTGATAAGGATCCCATCGTAGTCGTATCCGAGGCGAGAAACTTCGACAGCACTCTAGAACTTTGAAATGTTGATGTGGTAATCTCGTGGACACTTTTATCCCTCTATACACCCGTAGGCTCCGAGCACATGTCACACACTATCCGACGCATAAACTCATTATGATAAGGTACTGAAAGCCGCGGTGCTTAAATTTAAAAATCAGTGGTAATAAGCTGAATTTTATATTTTGCGGTGTCTATCTATCTTTATCATTATGGTATACAGGATACTGCCCTTGATCTTATTGCCTCATATCTAAGCGAAAGAATCCAGAAAGTTAGTATAAATAATGTAAAATCATCTGGATCTCCTCTAAGGATGGGCGTTCCACAAGGATCTATACTTGGTCCCCTTTTATTTCTTCTTTATATTAATGATCTGCCTTTTTATGCAAAGAACCTATGTGATATTGTACTCTTCGCAGATGATACCTCTTTAATATTTAAGGTAGACAGAAATAAAACAAACTATGACGAAGTGAATAGTGCATTATCGCATATTCTTTATTGGTTTGATATGAATAATCTAATGTTAAATGCTAAAAAAACTAAATGTATTGAATTTGCTTTACCAAACGTTAAAAAGCATAATTTTAGTCTAGAAATTAAAGGAGAAACAGTCAGTGTGTCGGAATCAGCTATTTTCTTAGGTTTAACGATAGATTCCAAACTCCAGTGGAACACTCATCTAGAAACACTTGCGGATAAACTCAGCTCTGCCGCGTTCGCAATAAAAAAAGTAAGACAAATGACGGACGTTGAAACTGCCCGACTAGTCTACTATAGCTATTTTCATAGTATTTTATCTTATGGAATGTTGCTATGGGGCAGTGCTTCAGATATAAATTCAATATTTATTCTTCAAAAAGGAGCCGTGAGATATATTTATAATCTAAGAGCTCGAGATTCTCTGCGAGATGTTTTTAAAGATGCAGGTATTATTACAGTTGCTTCACAATTTGTATATTATAATATTCTGTTTGTCCGGCAAAATGTACAGTGTCATAGTAAAAATAGAGATATACATACGATAGGAACGAGAAATAAAGATAAACTTGTTACGCCACGTTTTCGCCTCCAAAAAGTTAATAAATCTTTTATGGGTCTGAGTATACGTGTATGTAATAAACTTCCACAGTGTATTCTAAGTTTGCCACTACCACAATTTAAAGTAGCTTTAAAAAAAATACTAACAAGTAAAGCTTATTACACTGTTCAAGAATATTTAGAGGATAAACATGTATGGAAAACATACGGGTGTATGAGACGGGCGGACACTACTACATACACCGGAGCTGGGACATAAAATAGTACCACACACCTACTCATCGTATACCAAGTCGTCGAAGTGGTATAAAATATGTCAATGACTAACGCCATTCAAGCATAGCTTAAGTATCGCAAGTGTACTGCGAGACGGCGTCAGCCACGACATAGTTAATGTCGCTATAACAGTTCGCATAAGCTCATCGCGTCGACTTCCGCGACGTCAAGCAACATCCAATATTATAAATCCATTCATCCATCCAATATTGATCAAAGATAACTTTGATCCGCAATATGTGTCGCTCCTACACATAAATTGCCTTTATAAGAAATTCGATCCTAAAAGATCGTGCCATCATAGGCTTCGAATTATCATATTATATTTATTATACATTTAGTACGAGTCTTTATGTGCATTATATTTATTTGTACCGTAATACTTTAGAGTTCGATTCGACCGCTGCCTTCCGAGCATCACCACCACCTATATAGACGGAACGACGGTTGCGACACTCGGGACGACAATACACGAACTCGTCTCAATTAATATGGTATTAAAAATATATAGTTTGTATTATTCATAATTAACTATGTTATTAATGTGTATTGTCATGCATATTTTAATTTATTTATTTATTTTTAACTTATACCCAAGGTACATACTGTTACAAGCTGATTTAATTTAATTAATTTAATGATGAAATGTGTGTGTGCGGTGCTGGTTGCACACAACAGTGTAGGCAGAGGGAATCTCGTGTTAAGATACTCTGTTCCCCACTTTCTGCCGAATTCTGTAGGCATTGCGTGTTGAATGGCGGAACTCAACGCCGCGCTTTGCCTCGAAAATATAAATTTAATTTAATACGAGGCCGGTCGTGGCGCAGCGGCACGAGGTGTGACTGCAAAACCGACTGGTTGTGGGTTCGATCCCTACTCGAGGAGATGAAATATTTACTTAAATTTATATTTCCATTTCTTCGCTCTGGTATCGAGGTTAAGCGCGGCGTTGAGTACTGCCACTCAACACGCAATGCCTCCAGAATTCGGCAGAAAGAGGGGAACGGAGTGTCTTAACACTAGGTTCCCTCTGCCTACCCTGCTGTGTGCGGGATACAGCGTGAAGCTAATTCTAATTCTAATTCTATTCTAATTAAATATTTCCTTTCCTCGTGTGGGGATCGAACCCAAAACCAGTCGGTTTTACAATCACATTTTGTGCAATTGCGCCACGACTGTCCTCAACTTTATTTATGTTCAGAAATCTATACTTATAATAAATCTGTAGAAAAGTCGTTTCTGTACATTGAAAATATTTAAAAAAAAAATAGCCATGGTGTTAAAGGATAATTAACAGAATCCATTTCCAACATTTTTGGAATTTTTGTCTGTTTGTCTGTTTGTCTGTTTGTCTGTTTGTCTGTTTATCTGTTTGTATGTTTGTCTGTTTATGTGAACACGTATCACGTAAAAAGTACACAATAAATTTAAGCAACTTTTCAAATCAAAGTAGCTTTTAGTGTTTATTTCATTGTAATCGCTTCACTGTATCAAAAGATATAAGTATTTAAGTTTTCAAGAAGTTAATATTTGAGATATTAAAAAATCGATACAAGTAACGCTATCTATTGACAAAAATAGTAGGTACTAACGAATCTTGATACTCTCTTTCATACACGTAAGGCTATCACTAATTGCGATGGGATCTTAAATAGATGGCGCTGTGCATAAAAGAAAATATATTTATATTTGAAAAAAAAAGAAACATACGCAATGATATTTATTGACTACACATGATACGTTACGTTTTTAAAGTACAATTGTTCATAGTACTAGCTACAAAGTAAACTAAATTGAATTGTTGGTGAAGATTACCTTCGTAACAGTCTAGCTTAATTCTTAATTATTTAACACTGATAAAGAATGACTTAATATTCAAAGAAATATTTTGAATAGGTTCTTCAGTCAGTTCGTTCGTTTATGTTATTAATATTTTTTTAAGAAACATATAAAAAAAATCACTTTTGGTAGCAACCTCTAAAAAATTGTGTCTCAAGAAAAAATGCTCTGACACTGTTTATAAAAATATCCCTGACTATTTATTTGTATTTGTGTCACAGACCATTAAGTACAAATTTTAATCTGTACTTAAATTGATACAAAATTACAACTTAATTAGTTATTCTTTTGGTGTATCTCCTTTCATGAAACTGGTACGAAAACTCTCGGGGCATGAGTACGACTTGAACTTGCCCGAAAATGTTGATTATTTTATAGATTATATAAAAATGCCTAAAAACGTGCTTTCTATGTATATCCTGTATACCAATTATATATTTAACTAATAATGTTATTAATTTAAAAACTGTACAGGAGCTTAATATAAGTTAATTTACAAATAATATCGTGAGTACTTATCCAAATCAATTAATTAATAATTAAGGCTGTTTGTAATATATATATTTCTTAAATGAATAATCATGTAATTTAAGCGGGCAAAGCCGCGAGCAGGCCGCTAGTAATATATAAAAATACACGTAAAGTAAGTTTTTTCCTTTGCCCCATCTGTTACATATAATATATGTATATTTATATATGTAAACAGGGTGGAAGCGTCAGTGCTCCTTTTACGGGAACAGCGTGCTACTAACAGCATAGGGTAAAATATTTCAAACCCATACCTAAAGAAATTTATCAAGATACCTCAACGTTTAGACGTAAGATTTTTATTTCATATCACATAGATACCAATAACGTAAACACATATTACTACAAAAGTTAAAAAACTTTGAAATTTGTCGCCAATACCTACGACTCGATTTCAGGATTTCATAAGGCGTATGCGGCGATTTCCCTTTGATAGATTTTTGTCTGCGTGCGTCCTTCTCGATGAATCGCGTTTTATTTTACAACGATTATTTTATTATTTATTTTGTTTGAAAAAATAAGTATTTCCTTTTTGGAAAAATAAAAAAAATATATATTAAGGATTTTATAGAGTAGTTAAAACTGTGGTTTCATTTAAAGTGGTGCTGACAAAAACACTCTGTATATGTGTATTTTTATTTATATCTCAATACAATGGTCCTTAAGGCTTCGTAGTGGAGTCCATACGACTCTGCTACTTTCTTAAATTTTTTCACAAAGATGAACGCTGGTATCTCTTGTATATTGTAGTCGGTGGGGATATCCTTGGTAACGTCTATGTCTACCGTAAGTATTATAAGGTAGTTCCCAAATTCTTCGTTCAGTTTGTATGGCTGGGGAATGTAGTACTGGCAAGAGCCGCAATGGTTCGACAAGAAGTAGAGCATTACTAGAGTATCGCCGGCCCCGGAAAGCAATTGCCTTAGGTGATTGCGATCCCTGACATAGTACCTTTGGAAGTAACCTGTGAAAAATCAAGTGAAAAGGCTAAAAATTACACGTCACGCTGTAGTTGATATAAACCACACTTAATAACCATATTAATGGAACCTCTTCAGTATAATGCCATCTATATTGGGTGCCAATTGTAACATTAGTATGTATATAATTAGAATTAAGATTAAGACCACTAAGCCATGCGTTCTCCGTGTTTAAAAATATTTAAAAAAATAGTTTCTCTCTTGCCAAACGATAATTCTTAGTAATTATCTTTGGGTAGCGGAAATTTGTAAAAATCTCCCTACAGAGATGCTAACAACATAAATAAGTTGTAACAAGCGTAAAAAAAATGTCGACGTAGCTTGGCGAGAACGCATGGCTTAGTGGTCAGAGCGCCTGGTCGGTTTCCAGGAGGCGCGGGAGTCCCGCTGCGTTCAAATTTGTATACGTTTTCTAAATAAGTATTTTTCTTTCCTAAGTGTGGAATAACACTTTAAAAATGTTTAAAAATATCGTACATTACAATCCGCAACGCGGTAACCACTACCTAGCTACATTTACTATTATTGTGTTACAAAGGCTTACCCGCGACTAGATAAAAAAATACAAAATTAAAATATTTTCATGCAACATATAAATTGTATGTTATATAGAATAAAAAGAAAATTATATGTATGCTACTATTCACACTAAATAAATTGATCAAAAAATTGGAAACATTATTTAAATACACGAATTAAAATCTAAGCGGCTTTAGGCTAAGCCAGCACCACTGCCGAGGACTAGCCCATTGCTATTTGAAGCAGATCCACTTCCAGCATCAGCACCTCCAGATCATGGTCCGACACCAGCTCCTGCTCCATTACCTAAACCAAAGCCAAAACCAAGACCTAGGAAGGCTTTGTTACTTCCAGAACTTGCTCTAGAACCCGCTACTCCTCCGTTACTTCTAGAGCCTGCTCCTACTCCAGCTCCTCCACAATTATCACTGGATCCTGCTTATACATCAGTTACTCCTCACCATCACCGGATCCGCCGTCACTTCCAGAGCCTGCTCCTGCACCAGCTCCTCCGTTACTTCCAGACTCGTCCCCCGTGCCAGCTCCTCCATCACCCCCAGAGACTGCCCCTGCGCCAGATCCTTTGTCACTTCCAGAGCTTGCTCCTGCGCCAAATCCTTTGTCACTTCCAGAGCTTGCTCCTGCGCCAGTTCCTCCGTTATTTCCAGAGCCTGCTCTTGCGCCAGTTCCTCCGTCATTTCCAGAGTCTGCCCCTGTGTCAGCTCCTGCACCAGTTCCTCCTTCACCACCTTCGTAAAAAAATTACAAATTTAAAATTGCCTTACATAATATTTTGAGGCCAGTCGTGGCGCAGCGGCTCGAAGTGTGACTATAAAACCGACTGGTTGTGAATTCGATCCCCACTCGAGGAGATGAAATATTTACTTAGATTTATATTTCCATTTCTTCGCTCTGGTGTCGAGGTTAAGCGCGGCCTTGAGTTCTGCCACTCATCACGCAATGCCTCCAGAATACGGCAGAAAGTGGGAAACGGAGTGTCTTAACACTAGATTCCCTCTGCCTACCCTGCTGTGTGCGGGATACAGCGTGAAGCTGATTATTATAATACTTAGCCTGCCACTGCCACTCACAACGCAATGCCTCCAGAATTCAGTGAGGAAAGTGAGGAATAAAGTGTCTTAACACTAAGTTCTCTCTGCCTATCCAGCTGCGTGCGGGATATATCGTGAAACTGATTTTTATTTATATTGATTTATAAAAACAATGTTAATTACTAAAGCTTGTTACACTGTCCAAGAATATTTAAAAGATAAAAATATATTTAATTAAGATAATATATCTATAATAAATATATCTATCTGTCTGTTTGTTTGTCTGTCAATAGCCTTTATCTCAGAATCAAAATTAATAAGGGTACTTTCGGTTGACTTAGAATTATGAAATTTGGAAAGTAGCATTTACAGGTAGTACTAGGTTAAACTACTCTGTTAAAAAGTCTGAGAACTATACATTTGTAGTTAAATCCTACAAAATAGCCTTAAAACGGAGGTAAAATTTAGCATGAAAGCCGCTAGTTCAAGTAAGGTATCAGATGAAAAGGCTTTAATAAATTACAGTTCTTATTCGATTTACATTTGAAATAATTTCAAGGAGCCTTACTTGGGTTAGCCTGAACTGCCAACAGACACTGAAAAACAAAACAAAAAAATATATAAGGTTTTTTCGCTTAATAATAAGTGAGATTTTTTTTATTGATAGGCATACATTAGTGCTCTAGCTCACCTGATGGTAAGTGAAAAAAATATATATTATGAAGAACAAAAACAAGAACAGAGTTAAACAGCGGTTGCACGTTCTGCCACTGAAAGTGCCTCTCCCAAAATATTCGAGACTTGCACTCAAATATTTCATATTTGGCCGTCCACTACCACCTTGAGATCGAAAAACCGCACTCCTGTTCCTGACTGAGACGCATATCAAACGTTCAGCTGACGCCTCGTAACTCAACTACCCTAGCTACTCGTTTTAACATAGGTTCGAACTACGAGACGGGGTTTGTGTGTACGTTCGCGATGACATCTACATCAAGCGTCTCAAAAACTTTGAGGTACCAGATTTATCTGTACTTTGGGTACTGGTCGATACTGGAGCAACACAAAATGGATATACTGGTGTCTACCGCTCGCACAGTGGCGATCCGGAAATAACCAGGCTTTTTGGTCGTCTTAGCGAAGCCGCTGACGAGGCTCAGCAGAGGTACCCGGCCGCACAGTTATTCGTTCTGGGGGATTTCAATGTTCATCACAAAGAGTGGCTGTTCCCATACCAGACGACTGACCACGCTGGGCGAGAGGCGCGCAAATTTTCATTATCGCTAAATCTTTAACGGTTAAAAATCGTTTCAATTAAAGTACCTCCTACAAAAAAATCTCTAAGAAGTAAACATCATCACCTAACTATATCCCATGCGATGAGATAATAATTCATAATCAAACACGATACCTGTGTCAATTAGTAAAGAATTGGGTATCCTATTAATCTAGATCATACTGAAAAGGTTACCATGTGCTGGCAACGTTGTTAAAATAATAGGATACGAAGTATGAAATCCTTACATGCTTTTATTGACTAGAAAATAGCTAATAATATTTTGAATTAATTAAAAAAAAACTAGATCACAATCGGTAGACGTTTACGAGCAACGATCAGAAAGACACGCATATAAATGGATGAATGACATTGGGTTTCTTCAAGCACAAAAAAAACTATTGAAAAAAAATATATAATATCTTACCAATACCAAAAATAAAACAACGGTCGTTTTCATCTTGAAAGTTGTACTGAGTTTACATGAAACACCTTCCTTATTTATACTTCAACAGAACACGTCATAAAGTAAAAAAAAATGTACACTGAGTAAACACAAATGCACCTATGTATATTTATATATTGCTAATTATTTATTTATAGACTAGTGGTTTTATTCAACTTCCGCCTTATTTAATTAAAATTGGTTCTGATGATTTTAACTGACTATAATAGTCAATTCAAGTCAAGTGTTTCCTACAACAACCGATTTATGTTAACCTTGCAAATGTCTTTAAAGACATAATAATAATAAAAAAAATACTACAGTGTCCACGAACTATGTCAAGTCGGGAATCGTTAAATAGTTCATATCATTGGAAGTCATTGGTATTTAAAAATAAATAAAGATCTTGCAGGGCAGGGTAAGCATTGGTAGAACGCCGACATTGGCCACCGTTGCCTTTAGAGACTTCTCTGGAAATATTCGAAGCCACGGTAACTTACAGGAAGATCACCATGTCCCTCACACTCCACACCACCACAACTCCTCGAGGATAGTTGGAGTTGGAGATGGACATACTACCTTATCCTATCTCCCTATCTCTTCCAACTTTGAAGAACAAAAAGAAGAGACAACTACAAGAGCGTGATCCCACCATTCTTTTATACGGTGAATGCTGGCCAGCACAATCTCGGCACAGACAGGAGATTTGTGTCACGGAAATAAAGATGCAGACGGGAATATACCAAGTAACGAGGTCGAAACGCATCCGTAACACTTTCAGTCGAGGTAAGTACACTGTACCGCGTCTGATTTACCTACCGCTCTTAGATAGTATCATGTATTATACACGAGGAATAGTTGTTATTTACAAATTCTATTGTGAAATATATACTTTAGCATCTAATCAGTTTTACACTTGTTAAGAAAATACAAACATATAAACATATATTCTTTCCTAATTATAATATTTTCAACCTTGATAATTATAGTCATTTTGGTTATTTTTTTTTTTATTACTGTATAAACAGATGTAATGATCAAATAATTGAACAGATATTGACAAATATTTACTTATGTATATACATATTAATAATATGCGCCGAATATTCATTTGGTATTCGGTATTCGATGTATGCGGCATGTTTTTCAACATTCGTATCCGGCCGAATTATTCGATTATGGTGCCGAATATATTCGGTTTGATTACTTTTATTTAATTGGCTGCACGACACAGTAGAAATTAAAGATAATACGTCTTATGTAAAATTTAAATTATTATTATAAGTTAAATGAGTAAAGTTAATAAAATATAGCAACTAACTTCATATAAATTTACTTTGAAACCTCAATTCAACATATTTATTTTTAACTTATAGATAATACAATCAACATTTCTTTTAAATCTTAAATCTGCAGTTATTTTTAAAATTCAAAATAAAATTTGTAAACCATAAATCAACATTTTAAATTTATAATAACACTAAACAACATTTTAAATTTATAATAAAACTAAATATATATTGAATACTCTACTACTTGAACTATACGAATGCTTATTAAGTATATTTAGGAAATTGTTTTCAGTTTTGGAAAAGGATTGGTAAGAAAATATAAGCCTAAATGATCATAATAATCTGAAAAAGAATAATAAGTAGAGAAAATTCTTATTATTAGAAAAAATATCTAACTAATTTAAATGAACAAAAATAATAAGTAAACGGAACCAAAGTAAAATATTAATAAAAAATAAATATTTAAAAGTATTAAAATCAAAATGTGTTATGCTATGTTTGCTATGCTATGCGTGTGGTTATTTCCATAATACTCAAAGACAATAAAAAATAATTTTATATTTTTTGTTTCTGTCAATGTGTAATTTTATATTTTTGTCTGTCTGTCTTTCTATTTCGCCGAGCTAATATCCAGAACAACTGAACTGATTTTTATTGAACTTTCATTGATCGATTTTACTGATTTACCCGGGAAAAATCTTTTTACAAAATCGTCAACGTCGTCTGCCCTTTCGATTCGATCATACCGTGTGGTTCGTAGGCTAACTAATTTTGAATCAGTGATATCTCCTTCAGTATTTATTAGAATGATGTACAGTAAAATATAATCTCTATATATAATAAGACAGTAAAAATATTTTGTCTGTACATTAAGTAATTTTGACTGAAATGGATAGAGGGACACTTAAAAAGAATAATAGAAAGCAAAATGATTTTTTTTGAATTTCTTGTCTGTCTGTCTGTCTCTCTGTCTGTCTGTCTGTCGACATATTTCTGTACGCAAAATGTCACCAATTGCTTTGTTTTAACTCAACTTGAGTACTAAAGTTTAGTTCATCAAAATCGGTTCATTAAAAAAAAAGTTATCGTCATTTGATGAACTCAAGGCATTACTTTGCCTGCGAATATTACATAGCAATCGCGCTGGTATGACCCTGGCTAAAGAATGACATTCGAAACGTCTGGTTTATATGATTGTTGATAAAAATATATATTTTTGAAGCACTATTATACAATATTTTATACAATAAAGTAAGCAAAGTTGAATTGTTAGTGGAGATTACTTTCATAAATCATAACAGTTAAGTTTAAGTCGTAATTAATTCAACCGGCCGGTCGTGGCGCAGCGGCACGAGGTGTGACTGCAAAACCGACTGGTTGTGGGTTCGATCCCCACTCGAGGAGATGAAATATTTACTTAAATTTATATTTCCATTTCTTCGATTTATTTTAATTCAACACAGAGATAAAGAACGATCTTGAAAGAAATATCAAGTAAATACAAAGATATTTTGGTTGGTTCGTTCATATAATATATGTAACTAATTTAAAAACTGTACAGGAGTTAATATGCTATTAATACAGTTATTTTACAAAGAATATTATGAATCCTACAACCTAAATTAAATTATTCACTGACATCAGCACATTTAACAGAGTTTTAGAATTATGATGAGACGTATATTATATAAGTAAAAAGAACATAAAGTTACAAAAATATATACGTGTAATACATAATTAGCTTTATGTATATTTTATAAATATCAAATATCAACAATGGTCGTATTTTTTTATTTAAAACAATCAAAAGTTCTTTGACGATAATGTCGTAAAAAAAATCATATTAGAAGTCATTATAGTTGTCAATCGATTGTGCTTATTAAATCAGTAATTATGTATTTTAAGCGGGCGAAGCCGTGGGCGAGCCGCTAGTTTTAATCTAAGTGAAATGCTAAAGGTGACCGTTATATTTATTTTGATAAGGATTGAATACGAAATTATAGAAAATACAGTAATAATCATAATAATCATAATCATAATTTATTGGTAACATCAATTACAAGTCAAACAATAAACAGAATACACATTTAGGTTATATGATAATTACACTATATTACATTGCATTATCTTATATTAATTCAACTTTTATTAATTTTTTTATTTATTTAAATTATTCGAAAAAATTCAATATATAAATTAAAATTGTTGTTCTATCGAATATCTTATAATTAATTTCTAAAAATTCTTTATAGCTATAAAACGACTTCTCGATTAACCATTTCTTTAATTTGTATTTAAAAGCGTTGACACTAGGAGCATTTCTGATATCACAAGGTAGTCTATTATATACCTCTGGACCCATCACTCCAACAGCTTTAGCCATTTTTGATAAAATTCGACTAGTTGAGACTAGACGACTCGGGAAACGCATACTATAGAGAACTACATCACTGCGTTTAGAAAATTTTTCGTAGTTTGTTACCACATATACCGCGACGCTGTATATTAACAACGATGGTAATGTCAATATACCTAGTTGTGAGAAATATGGTCGGGCGGAAGTGTCTTGGCCTACTTTAGCGATAATTCGTATCGCTCGTTTTTGAATTCGAAAGAGACGTTCCCAGTCCGCAGCACGACCCCATATGTCTATACCATACTGCAAGGAGGATTGAACCGACGCAAAATAGCAAGCTCGAACTGCGCCTGTGGCTATGGTTGACGCTACGCGACTTAATGCAAAACAAGCCGAGGATAGCTTTATAGTTAACTGCTGTATGTGTTCATCCCATTTTAGACTATGGTCCACATGAAAACCGAGAAATTTCGCAACATTTACTTGCTTAATAGAGTTTCCTCTTATTTTTACATTTAATGGCTTATCGACTCGACCCCCAAGATTAAATTTTATAAACTGAGTTTTTTCAGTGTTAAGGACTAAGCCATTAATAGAAAACCACTCATGCAAACAGGAGGCTATATTATAATTATAAAAATATATACATTCGTTTTTGTTTCCGGTTGAATGTTATTTTTATTATTATTATTATTTCTCTTTATACTTAGTTTTTTATAACAAATTGTTTTAACGAGTTTCGCATCCTTCTCCTGTACACATTTATTTTTATTTAAGAATTGTGAATTAGGATGAGGCTGAAATACAGCGCTGTAGACAACACGTCTTACAGCATTCGCTGAGCCTCACTCCTTTTACCGTTTTGTTTTTTTTTTCTTACTTTTTTTTAATTTTTGTATTTGTTTTATTTATTTTAATTGTATTAGTAGTCATAAAACGGTAATAAACTTTTTTGAATTTGAATTTGAATTTGAATTTATTTAAGCCTTGCTCCAAGCTGCTAATGGATGACTCAGCAACTACTACCGCAACATCATCTGCGTACATAAATACTTCACCTTTTTTTATATAAGGAGGTAAATCATTCAATAAAATAGTGAATGCAATATTTGAGAGGGAAGATCCTTGCGGGACCCCATTATCAGATGTGAGTTTAATTGATTCTAGACAAGATTCTTCGTCAACTATCGCCTGACGTCTATGAGACATAAAGTCTACTAGCAATCTAAGCGCTGGACCATCAATTCCATAATGTCTAAATTTCATTTTTAAGATTGTTCTATCTGCGACATCAAATGCCTTGGAGAGGTCGCAGAGAAGTAGCGCTACTTTTTTTGTTCGCGTGCCTATAATATTTTTAAAATAACCTCTCGAATCATTAAAGTGGTTGATCGACCACTCCGGTACGCATATTGGCGGTCTGATAGTGCATCTATGTCTAACAAAAAGTTCGTTAGACGGGAAGCTACACCATGTTCTAACACTTTAGCAATAGCAGGGATTATAGCAATTGGTCTGTAGCATCCGGGATCGCTTTTGTCACCTTTTCCTTTATACAGAGGGCATATTTTTACTTCCTTTAGCGGTTGAGGATATGTTCCATTTTTCAAACATTTATTAAATAAACTTTCAAGAGGATAACACATAGTATTACTAATGTTACGCAATAGTTTTATAGAAATACCATAAATGTCTTTAGTAGGTTTATTGGCAATTTTTTTAGTTATGAGTAAAAAAATATCTTTAATTGTAAAAGGTTCAAATCTGATACATTTGTTAGAACAGCTTGTAACTGATATCCCAAACACCTTTTAAAATATTGTTTAATAAATAATGCCTTGGCTCGTGATGTGTCTAATGGTTAGAACTCTTTATAGTTGTGATCGTGAAGAACCCAACATCTTTTAGAGATTCAGAGGAAACAGTGTTAAGAATTTCATATTATGCCCTTAGAAGGTATCGCTTTAATAAGATATTTGCCATCAGAAGTTGTTCTTGTGTCAGTTATTTAGATAACTGTAGACTCGACAATATAACATTGTCATAACTCGAAGCTCGTCCGAAGATAAGCCAAGAGCGCGTCCTATCTTCCTCTCCACTATAACTGCGAACTAGTTATAATAAAAGGAAGAAAGAGTACGGGCCCCTCCCCGCCCTACACCGTGAGTTCCGACCAGACCGTGGCTTTACAGTCATCGTTGAACCCTCCGGGACGTTTGTGTGTGATCTTTCCGAAGGTACTTGTTACGCTTGTTTATATTAAGATTGTATTAGAATAGTGATTCGTGATGTTGATTGATTTGTGAGATCAATATAAGTCGTTGGAACGAACGCACTACCGCTAGGCGGCCGATATGTTAAATAAACGCACGGCACACACCCCACAGTCGTGTCTCGAACCGTAGGCGGACACTACTACATACACCAGAGTTCCAGGACATAAAATAGCACCACACACCCGTATGAAGGCGGACACTACTACACACACCGGAGCTGGGACATAAAATAGCACCACACACCTACTACTCGTATACCAAGTCATAGACGTGGTATATAATATATCAATGACCAACGCCATACAAGCATAGCTTACGTATCGCGAGCGTACTGCGAGACGGCATCAGCCACGACATAGTTAATGTCGCTATAACAGTTCGCATAAGCCCATCACGTCAGCCTTCGCGACGTCAAGCAACATTCAATATTATAATATGGATCAAAGATCCACAATATGTGTCGCTCCTACACATATATTGCCTTTATAAGAAATTCGATCCTAAAAGATCGTGCCATGATAGACTTCAAATTATCACATTATATTTATTATACATTTGGTACGAGTCTTTATGTGCATCATATTCATTTGTGCCGTAGTACTTAAGAGTTCGACTCGACCGCTGCCTTCCGAGCATCACCACCACCTATATATACAGAACGACGGTCGCGACACTCGGGACGAGAATACACGAACGCGTCTCGATTAATATGATATTTAAAATATATCGTTTTTATTATTCATATTTAACTATGTTATTTATGTATATTACCATGCATATTTTGTTTTATTTATTTATTTATTTTTAACTTATACCATAGGTATATACTGTTACAAGCTGGAAACTTCATTCAAAATCTTATGTGAAATATTTATATCCGCAAAATTTTGTCCGTTTAATGCCGAAACGTTCGTAAATTGTACATTTAAATAATTCATTACTTCTAATTTATTGGAAAAAAGTTGTCCATTAACTTTTTTAATGTCTTCAGTAAATCGCTGGCGAGGTTTGTTATTTTTGCCCGATTCACGTTTTAATATATGCCACATAGTTTTAGTTGTATTGTCGCTTATACTTATTAAGTTACTATAGTAAGAAGTTTTCTCTGATGTCAATTTGTTTGCATAAGGTTTTTTAAAATCTTCAATCATATATTGTAAATGTAAATAAATTAGTTGAAAATTTATTAGCAAGATCTGTCATTAAATCTAAAATATACTTTAAATTTAGAATGTCATTTGTAATCCAGGTTGTATTTTTAACTTTCATTGGTTGTTTATTTATAAAGGGGAAGCATATGTTTATTTTATTAATATATTTATGATCGACTTAGCCAGGAGCTCACATGAATTATTCTTTTTACATATATCTGGCCAATCTATACTTTCAATAGCAATAATAAAGTTACGAATACAGGACACAGTGCACTTACGTATCTTTTGGGTGTGGTCCGGTGGGGAGGAGGTTATAAAAAACTCACCGCGCACAGCGTAGTGATCACTTATGTTCGTCACGACGGCTGAAACAGTATTATTATTACCTGAAAAAATTATATAAACATGGTCTATCGAAGTTGCTGAGTGTGATGTGACTCTCGTTGGAAAATCGACTATATTTTTGAAATTATGGCATAGCAATATATCATGTAATTTTTTATATTCCGAACTATTTCTTAAACAATTAATATTAACATCTCCAACAATTATACAATTTTTATTACTATGGCTTAAGTTATCGAGAAGTCGTTCTATAGCAACCAGAAAGTCGAATAATAATGTCAAATTCGATCTATAAATACAAATAACAGTAATATTAAAATCAATTAAATCTATCGCAGAAATTTCACAGCACTTTTCTAAAGAAAGTTTGCAAATATCTGCATTTTCCTTTGCAATAATACATTTATTAACATATATACATGATCCGCCATGCAGCGACTTATTTCTACAATAACTAGACATTAATACAAATCCGTCTATATTAATACAATTTAATTGTTTGTCAGTCAACCAATGTTCCGTCAATGCTAATACATCACAGGACATGCTTTTTTTTAACAATACCTCAAGCATTTTCGTCTTATTGCTTAACGATTGAATGTTTTGATGACATATAACTAAACGAGATGTGTAACTATCACTGTACTTATCCATCTTGCTTTGTACCGGTGTGACCGTTGGCGCCGCGTCCAAAGGGCGGCCGCACGGCACGCCCGGCGTCGCTTCGAAACCATTCACTTAGTTCAGTGCGTGGAGGCCAGTTATCGGGACACATGAAATATTCAAATTTACTACTCGGGACTTTTATGATGAAAGATGCATAGTAGTTATGTTTCAGTTTCGTTTTTTCAACAATGTACGCATCGTCCGGGCATTTTTTTTCCATATAGGATCTGAGCGCATCTTCAGTCGTATCTATTTTGAAGAAACACGCATGAATTTTTTTCACTCGCTCCACAGTTTGCAACTCACAATCAAACGACCCACTCCCTCGAATAACTTGCCGTTTATTTGTTCTGGAACGATAGTGTACTTTTTTCCAGTTTTTCTCGTTACTTTCGACATCATTGGTAACACTAACGTGCGAATTATTAATTTGAGAAATGTTATTTTGTATAGTCGCGAGTTCCGTTGGTGTCTTTGTAGTCTCACTTGTATGAATGTCGTTAGAATTATCGTTATTACTCGATTGGTTTACCTCTGATAGTTCTCGGCAGCGCTTTAAAGCGTCCGGATCACCTGACGCAGTTTTTAGGCGAGCTTGTCGAACGGGTCGCTGCAGCGCTTTTTTTTCTAAATTTTTCTTTGATTCCTCGGGGGTAATCGATGATTTTTGATAACACTTTAGCTGAGATATAATGACCATTTGACTATCTATTATTACATTCTGATCATCAATCTTGCTTTCCAGACTGCTAATCTTTTCAGATAAACCCAACACTGTCTTTTGTAGATCGCGTATTAGATTTTCTAGCACTTTTTGAGACATTTTACTTCTATTTTACAATTTTTTACAATTTTTTATGCACAGACATCCGACGCGTGACGCGTCGTCGTAACGAATAATCCAACAAAAAATATTAAATATATTAAAATTACTAATTGCGTAAAAGATAGACAGACAGACAGGCAGAGTTACTTTCGAATTTATAATATAGGTATGGATAGTTAAGTCGCAGATTGAGAATAATAGACACTACAAACATATGAAGAGATAGAGGTACACTGTAGAAATTTAATATACGAGGAGCACTCCATGTTTTTCAGTATCGATATGATTTACTAAGACAATGTTGAAGAAAATTGAGCACCACGCTGTGATTAAATTCCTTATTAAGCAAGAAAGAATCAAAGAACATTCCTGGACAGAAGGTGGTTGCTTATTAAGAATCTGTAACTTCATTATCTACTGTTCAAACGTAGTGAAGTGAATTTAAAAGGGGCAGAGAGAACATTGAAGACCCTCGTCCGTCCTACCCAGTTACTGCCTCTACGGATAAATGTTATAAAAGTTACTTGTTGTACTTAAAGATGCCCAAATGAAGGAGATGACTAACATTCCTATCGGTACTATATAAACTATTCTTCATGACTACTTTAAACTTTCAGAAGTTAGTGCGTGGTGGGTACCGGGCGATTGCTCACAGCGCCACAGAAACAAGTGCGAGTCGAGTAATGTAGGGAGTTATGGAGCTTCGTGGTGAAAATGCTTTGAGTATTTTCGAATATTTCAACTTGGCGTAATTTAAGGGAAGAATAAATTAAAGAAAAAGACGGGGTAAATTGGCCGCGGGTGCTATTTCTCCGTGTCAACGTTTCACATGACGCGTGTTTCCAAGGCTAATGTTCGCGATTGTGGCTTTGAAGTCATCAACCACTCATCCTATAGTCCAGAGTTGGCACCTAGTGATTACTATTTGCTCCGAAATTTGAAAATGATGTATGTGGAAAACGATTTGATGGAAAAGAGCTGAAGGCGGCTTTTATTAAATGTGCATTCAGGCAAGAAGGAAACTTATTTTTTGCAGTTTTTAATATCAGGATGTAGCAAATGTATTGAGGGCTTATGGGGGTAGTCCCCCATAAAAAAAGATACAGAATCAAGCGGGTCACATGATAGTCAATCATCCATGACACCAGAGGACCTATAGGTGCGTTGTCGTCCTTTAAGGTGAAGATAATGGCGCTTTTTGAAAGTTCCCTAATCGTATTGACCTGGAAGCACCATGACAGGTAGTCCAATCCACAGTTACGCGGTGCGTGGAAGGTAGTTCCTACGAAACCGCACTGTAGTGGAGTGACACGTTTCTAGATAGAGTGGATGGTATTGAAGTTTGTTACATACTGTGCGGTTACAAAATTCGGCGGCAGGTAACAGATCAAACAGTTCCCCAGAACACTCTCCGAGATAAGCACAGCTAGTCTCTACGCAGAGCCAAAGTGTCAAGCCCTTCGTAGATCATTGGGTCCTCAACGATTCACAACGGCTCTGCGTTGTTTGCAATCAAATGGGTCGAGCTGACACTAGGGTGCACCAGCGCAGAGATGAGAGCAGTCCTCCATATAAAAAAACACTGGCTAAATTAGACTTATGCATTGCCTACCAATCGTAAGGGCTATGGATTCTAGGTAGAAAACCTTCACCTGCATAACTATCTAATAACACAGCGATTGGACTTTTAGGATCTTCTGCAATGACAAGATTCGTCAAGGCAAGACAATAAGTTCTTCACAACAGTTATAAAACGCCACATAATATTCATCTAAAAAATAATAATATTCTGTAGAGGTCTTTGCTTGTTTGTTATAGTTCTAGTTCGCAATTTTCAGAAGCAAGAAATCTCATTCTAAATCGAGGGTCCAACAATTTATACTTAGGTATTATATAGGAAATTTCTGGTACATTTGGACAATTTTTGTAATTTCGTGCTTTCGGGTGGCGGTGAGGTAGGGCCCGCTCGTTATGTAGCCAACGACGACAGGTAGCATATTAAAACCTGTTTACGCGGCAAAATAACGAAAAAAAAAATGGTAAACCGAATAATTCGGCCAAATATCTGGTTCGGTAAAGTTTAAACCGAATAGTATTCGGTTATTCGGTGTAACCACTATTCGGCACATCATTAATCTTTTTCAATATCGTCGTGCCGTATTCGGCGAATATCGTATTCGGCCGAATTATTCGGTTATGGTGCCGAATACATTCGGCTTGATTATTTTTATTTAATTATTAATTAGTAAGTTTAAAGAACTAGAAGAAAAGGCTCTGAGCACTTAATGAAGTAGGCCCGGGAGTAAGATGCGGTCGAATACACGTGCTACGTCGAATAAGACTGTTATTGCACTCTCCTTTCGGTTGATCGCTGTAACGGCGTAGTTTAACCAGAGTAGTATACCCGATCGCCAAACTGCTCGCTTCGTGGGTAGATGTGCGACTGGAGAAGTGAGAGGAATAACTTCTCGAACAGCTTGGTGACCGCGCTAAGGAAGGTTATAGATCGGTATCCCTTAGGCTGCTATGGGCTCTTCCCAGCCTTGGGCAACATGATGAGCAGGCCCTCTTTTCAAGCCCGGGGAAAGAAGCCACGCGGGTGCGGCGGATCCATTTTTATAAACAAAATGTCGCAGGCGCGGGAGGACGCGTGGTGGTCGGCGAGCCGTTACACAGCAAGAATTTTTTAGTACCGTAATTTCAAATATGTGCTAGTAATCTTAAATCTTAATAAATACTTTATTATTAAAATTAAAAACAGTAAAGAACATTTTGATCTACATTAAATGGCCAAGGTAATTAATATACTTATTTATATACTGAGAGTAAGAGATAAACATGAGTCGTCGATATAGCTTTTCTCTAAAACTATTTGTAATTTCGAAATATTGTAAAGATCAAAATTTATCTTTGTTTAACGTAGAAAATTAGCAACCGATTTCCTCACCAGAGTCCTTCCGAAGATGATGTCTATTATGTCTTTAGATAGGTTGTGTTTTCAACTTTCAAAATCACTTTTTTTTTTTGCCAAAAACTTTAGATTGTATGATTATAAAATAGAATAAAATTTTTCATTCTCAATTTCTCAATCACAGTTAGAGATTTGTGAAGCTTTATATAATCTATGTTTTCACCTGGAATTTTTGCGGAATCCGAATTTGTGTGGAAAATTAAACAAACAAACATTGCATATAAAGTATCCCGGAGTATTTTTCAATTACTATCAACAGTAGAATGTCGAATTATTGTTATACTAATGTTCTTGTTTACTTGTTATACAATAGTTCCATATTGTGCAATTTTGAATATTTTTTCGCTGATATGATAATAAGTGAAAAACATAATTTATTTATATATATAAAAGAACATGTACCTGACTGACTGAGGTAAGAAGCACGCACAGCCGTAACTGATGGTAGAAACGTGGAATTTGGACAGATGTTTATTTTCATAATCTGGACATCCACTAAGAAGGGATTATGAAAAATTTTACCGCTAAAGGCATGAAATAGGGATTGAAAGTTTGTATGGATTTTTTTTTAAATCGGCACCGATTTAAAAAAAAATTGAAATTCAGACTCTTAAAAACATTTCATTGAATACATATTTCATGGTTTTTTAGAATTCACTCCCAAAGGGTGCAAATAAGGGGTTGAAAGTTTATAAAATCTTTAAATAGCCATCGATTTTTATAAATAAATAAATTCAGACTGTTAAAAATATTTTATTAAACACGTCTTTCGTGGTTTTTTTAGAATTCACCCCTAAGGGCGCAAATAAGCGGGCGAAGCTGCGCGCGTCCACTAGTTTACTATAAGAATATTGGTAGTTTTTCAAAATAACCTATAAGTAATTCTTCAATCAATAAAATCTTTACCAGGAACCCCGCATAATCTGAAGAGGTCCCGACTGTTAATCCTAATAAACTAATGGGCTTGTTTATTTTCTTTTTAGTTTTATGCAGTCGGGGTTTTTGTTTTTACAAATATTTTTTTATTTATTTTTAAATACCAATGACTTCCAATGATTTAACGATTCCCGACTGGACATAGTTCGTGGAAACTGTAGTATTTTTTTTATTATTATTATGTCTTTAAAGACTTTTGCAAGGTAAATCTATATAATATAAATCGGTTGTAGGAATCACTTGACTTGAATTGACTATTATCTAGTCAACTAGAGTCATCAGAACCAGTTTTAATTAAAAAGACGGAAGTTGAATTAAACCACTAGTCTATAAATAAATAATTAGTAATATATATACATAGGTGCATTTGTGTTTACTTAGTGTACAATTTTTTTTACTTTATGACGTGTTCTGTTGAAGTATAAATAAGGAAGGTGTTTCATGTAAACTCAGTACAACTTTCAAGATGAAAACGACCGTTGTTTTATTTTTGGTATTAGTAAGATATTATATTTTTTTTTCAATTGTTTTTTTTTGTGCTTGAAGAGACCCAATGTCATTCATCCATTTATATGCGTGTCTTTCTGATCGTTACTCGTAAACGTCTACCGATTGTGATCTAGTTTTTTTTTAATTAATTCAAAATATTATTAGCTATTTCCTAGTTAATAAAAGCGTGTAAGTATTTCACAATTCGTATCCTATTATTTTAACAACGTTGCCAGCACATGGTAACCTTTTTAGCATCATCTGGATTAATAGGATACCCAATTCTTTACTAATTAACAGAGGTATCGTGTTTGATTATGGATTATTATCTCATCGCGTGGGATATAGTTAGGTGATGATGTTTACTTCTTAGAGATTTTTTTGTAGGAGGTACTTTAATTGAAACGATTTTTAACCGTTAAAGATTTAGCGATAATAAAAATTTGTGCGCCTCTCGCCCAGCGTGGTCAGTCGTCTGGTATGAGAACAGCCACTCTTTGTGATGAACATTGAAATCCCCCAGAACGAATAACTGTGCGGCCGGGTACCTCTGCTGAGCCTCGTCAGCGGCTTCGCTAAGACGACCAAAAAGCCTGGTTATTTCCGGATCGCCACTGTGCGAGCGGTAGACACCAGTATATCCATTTTGTGTTGCTCCAGTATCGACCAGTACCCAAAGTACAGATAAATCTGGTACCTCAAAGTTTTTGAGACGCTTGATGTAGATGTCATCGCGAACGTACACACAAACCCCGTCTTGTAGTTCGCGTCTATGTTAAAAGGAGTAGCCAGGGTAGTTGAGTTACGAGGCGTCAGCTGGACGTTTGATATGCATCTCAGTCAGGAACAGGAGATGCGGTTTTTCGATCTCAAGGTAGTAGTGGACGGCCAAATATAAAATATTTGAGTGCAAGCCTCGAATATTGGGGAGGTGCACTTTCAGTGGCAGGACGTGCAACCGCTGTTTAACTCTGTTCTTGTTTTTGTTCTTTATAATATTTTTTTTATCACTTACCACCAGGTGGGCCAGAGAACTAATGTTTACCTATCAATAAAAAAATCTCACTTATTATTAAGCAAAAAATCGTTATATATTTTTTTATTTTGTTTTTCAGTGTCTGTTGGCAGTTCAGGCTAACCCAAGTAAGGCTCTTTGAAATTATTTTAAATGTAAATCGAATCGAATAAAAACTTAAATTTATTAAAGTCCTTTCATCTGATACCTTACTTGAAAAGCCGCTAGGGCTTTAATGCCAAATTTTACCTCCGTTTTAAGGAAATTTTAGGATTACACAAACGAACACAAATACATAGTTACAAATGTATAGTTCTTAGACTTTTTAACAGACCTAGTACTACCTGTAGATGCTACTTTCCAAATTTCATAATTCTAAGTCAACCGAAAGTACCCTTAGTAATTTTGATTCTGAGATAAAGGCTCTTGACAGACAGACAACCAGACAGTCAGATATATTTATTATAGATATATTATCTTAATTAAATATATTATTATCTTTTAAATATTCTTGGACAGTGCTATAGTAATTAACATTGTTTTTATAAATCAAAATAAAAAAAAAACAGCTTCACGACATATCCCGCACACAGCTGAGTAGACAGAGAGAACTTAATGTTAAGACACTCTACTCCTCACTTTCCTCACTAAATTCTGGAGGCATTGCGTGTTGAGTGGCAGTGGCAGGCTTAATATTATGTAAGGCAATTTTAAATTTGTAAAGTTTTTACGGAGGTGGTGAAGGAGGAACTAGTGCAGGAGCTGGCACAGGAGCAGACTCTGGAAATGACGGAGGAACTGGCGCAGGAGCAGGCTCTGGAAGTGACAGAGTATCTGGCGCAGGAGCAGTCTCTGGAAGTGACGGAGGAGCTGGCACGGGAGCCGACTCTGGAAGTGACGAAGGAGCTGGCGCAGGAGCAGGCTCTGGAAGTGACGGAGGATCCAGTGATGGTGAGGAGTAGCTGATGTATTAGCAGGATCCGGTGGTAATTGAGGAGGAGCTGGATTAGGAGCAGGTTCTAGACGGAGGAGAAGCGGGTTCTGGAGCATGTTCTGGAAGTAACAAAGCTTCCCTAGGTCTTGGTTTTGGATTTGGTTTAGGTAATGGAGCAGGAGCTGGTGTCGGATCATGATCTGGAGGTGCTGATGCTAGAAGTGGATCTGGTTCAAATAGCAATGGGCTAGTCTTCGGCAGTGGTGCTAACTTAGTCTCTTAGATCAATTTATTTAGTGTGAATAGTAGCATACGTATAATTTTCTTTTTATTCGATGTAACATACAATTTATATCTTGCATGAAAATATTTTAATTTTGTATTTTTATCTAGTCGCGGGTAAGTCTTTGTAACACAATAAAAGTATATGTAGTTAGGTAGTGGTTACCGCGTTGCAGATTGTAACGGCGTAGTCAACGACAATGTGCGACAGGTCATTTCAACATCGTACTTCTTAATAGTAGTATAATTTTAAAAATATATATGTCGGAGAGACGACCGAGTGGTGGGCGTAAATAATAAACGAGTAGAACCTCAACCATGTCCTGGCCTTTGGGTTTTGGTTCTACTCATATGTGAACACATGACACATGTACAAACACTCAGCAAAGTATAATAAATAATAAGAAGGTAGTCAGTAGAACAGTCGTGTCAGACAAACATCAGTTGTTGAAGATAAGATAATTAATGATATTTTACTCTTTCGATGATATGAGGCTCGGAGCAGTGCCTGGGACTTGCGACCACAGGTGTAGGCTTCAGGGTACCCTTTCCGACATATCAACACTCACCTTCACTGCTCCAGCTCAGTGCAATTACAAATAGGTGTTAACTACATTCATAATTACGATAATAATTGATTAACTAAATAATCAATTATCCGAACAGTCGAGGTTAGTCAGTAAGAGAGCACGAGTAGTGCTCCGAGCCACACCAGAGACAAGACTGCTCGTGCAATGTCCGTGCGGTCTTTGAGATAGTGAAAATTCACCTTGAATCATAATTTTTTGACAATCAAGATGGCGTCGTAGTCAGTCATTACTTCGGCTACAACATTTTTATTTGTGTTAGCCAAACAAATTCGACTTGAGAATGGATTTTTCATCACTATGTTTATAACCCCTTAGTTTTTTTCAAATATTAATTTTATCTTTAAATTATATTGTGTATTTTTAAAGTATTTTGTGTTTTATTAAATATCTTAATTCTATTTTTAAACATTTTTAAAGTGTTATTCCACACTTAGGAAAGAAAAATACTTATTTAGAAAACCGCCCGCTACGTTTAAATTTTATACGTTTTCTAAATAAGTATTTATCTTAATTCTAATTATATACATACTAATGTTATAATTGGCACCCAATATAGATGGCAGCATACTGAAGCGTTTCCATTGATATGGTTATTAAATGTAGTTTATATCAACTACAGCGTGACGTGTAATTTTTAGCCTTTTCACTTGTATTTTTCACAGTTTACTTCAGAAGGTACTATATCACGAATCGCAATCACCTAATGCAAATGCTTCACGCGGCCGGTGACAAACTAGTAATGATCTACTTCATGGCGACCCGGTGCAGACCTTGCCAGATCTTCAATCCCCAGCTAGACAAACTGGGCAAAGAATTGGCGGACTCCGTTAAAGTACTTACGGTAGACAAAGACAAGGCCTTGGACGTCACCATCGACTACAATATAAAAGGGGTGCCAACGTTCGTCTTCGTGAAAAATTTTGTGACCATATTTGAGACGGATGAAGCCCACTACGAACACCTAAAGAACATTATATTGAAATTAAAGTAAAAATATACATATACAGTGTGTTTTGTCTGCACCACTTTAAATGAAACCACATTTTTAATTACTCTAAAAAGCCTAATAAAATATTTTTTTTCTATTTTCCCAAAGAGGAAAAAGTTATTTTTTCAAACAAAATCTCTATATATAATAAGACAGTAAAAATATTTTGTCTGTACATTTAGTAATTTTGACTGAAATGGATAGAGGGACACTTAAAAAGTATAATATAAAGCAAAAAGATTTTTTTTTAATTTCTTGTCTGTCTGTCTGTCGACATATTTATGTCCACATTTTTCTCTGAAAGTACTGAACCGATTTACTTGAAAATTTCACCAATTGCTTTGTTTTAACTCAACTTAACTACTAAAGTTTAGTTCATCAAAATCGGTTCATTAAAAAAAAGTTATCGTCATTTGAAAGAAGTCGTAATTAATTGAACACAGAGATAAAGAACGATCTTGAAAGAAATATCAAATAAATACAAAGATTTTTTGGTTGGTTCGTTCATATAATATATGTAACTAATTTAAAAACTGTACAGGAGTTAATATGCAATTATTACAGTTATTTTACAAAGAATATTATGAATCCTTCAAATCAATAATTTAACATTTAAGGCTGTTTCTGAATGAGTAAATTAGATTATTTACTGACATCAGCACATTTAACAGAGTATATTATAATAGGTAAAAAGAACATAAAGTTACAAAAATAGATACGTGTAATAAATAATTTGCTTTATGTATATTTTATAAATATCAAATATCAACAATGGTCGTATTTTTTATTTAAAACAATCAAAAATTCTTTGACGATAATGTCGTAAAAAATCATATTAGAAGTCATTATAGTTGTCAATCAATTCTGCGTATTAAATCAATAATCATGTATTTTAAGCGGGCGAAGCCGTGGGCGTGCCGCTAGTATATAATAAAATAATCGTTGTAAAATAAAACACGATTTGTCGAGAACAACGCACGCAGACAAAAATCTATCAAAGGGAAACCGCCGCATACGCCTCATGAAATCCTGAAATCAGTCGTAGGTATTGGCAAATTTCAATTTTTTTAAAATTTTAGTAGTATTTTTGTAGTAATATGTGTTTACGTTATTGGTATCTATGCGTAACTGCGTCACACGAAATACAGATGTGAGATAAACATCGTGATATGGAAAAAAATCTTACGTCTAAACGTTGAGGTGTCTTGATAAATTTCTTTAGGTATAGGTTTGAAATATTTTACCCTATGCTGTTAGTTGTATACTGTTCCCGTAAAAGGAGCGCTGATGATTCCACCCGGTTTTTTATATATAAATATAGATATATATGTAAGAGACAGGGCAAAGGAAAAAACTTACTTTACGTGTATTTTCATATATTATTCCTGAATATAAAGAAAGTTGAGGCCAGTCGTGGCGCAGTGGCACAAAGTGTGACTGTAAAACCGACTTGTTGTGGGTTCGATCCCCACTCGACAAAAGGAAATATTTAATTAAATGTATATTTTCGTTTAGTGTCGAGGCAAAGCGCGGCGTATAGTTCCGCCATTCAACACGCAATGCCTACAGAATTCGGCAGAAAGTGGGGAACGGAGTATCTTGACACGAGATTCCCCTTGCCTACCCCCTTCCCGTACCGCACACACACATTTTATCATTAAATTAATTAAATTAAATCAGCTTCGCGCTGATTTAATTTAATTCATCTAATTTAATTTAGTTGATGATGCTAGCTTACCTATACGTAAGTTATAGTTTAATTAAAATAATTTTAGACCTATCTAAACATTTAATTTGAATTTTGATGCCTGTCGTGGCGCAGCGGCACGAGGTGTACTGCAAAACCGACTGGTTGTGGGTTCGATCCCCACTCGAGGAGGTGAAATATTTACTTAAATTTATATTTCCATTTCTTCGCTCTGGTGTCGAAGTTAAGCGCGGCGTTGAGTTCTGCCACTCAACACGCAATGCCTCCAGAATTCGGCAGAAAGTGGGGAACGGAGTGTCTTAACACTAGGTTCCCTCTGCCTACCCTGCTGTGTGCGGGATACAGCGTGAAGCTATCTCTTCTCTATCTCTATATATAATAAAAGGATAGAAAAGTCAATTCTGTATATGAAAGATATAAAAAAAATAAAAATTAAGTCGGTTTATATGTCGATTATAGAACCTAAGAAACCACTAAACAGAATTCTTGTCTGTCTGTCTGTGTGTCTGTCTGTTTGTTTGTTCGTCAATCACGCAAAAACTACCAAACAGAAATTGATGAATTTTTGCATGGTATTAGCCTAGGGTCTCAAGGTACATTTTTTTGGGTTTCATTCCGAATTTCATTATAGTTTTATTTAAAAAAAATAAAAACTAAAAGATGTAAATTACTTAAAATACCGATAACTACTGTATGAAATTTATTTATTTTTAGCATGGTAATAGTTTAAAACCTATTGCAACTTATAGAATAGTTTTTATCATAGAGTACAAAGAAATTTTACCAGAAAAAATAGCATAATTATATTTTTTTATAAAAAAAATCGACTTCTTCAATTTCAATCGGATTTCATACTCTGAACTTAACCAAACTTTCACCAAACTACCCTTTATGTGTACCCTTTCTAATAAAAAAATAATCATTAAAATCGGTTGAGTTGATATTGAGATATTAGTCCATTTGTCGCGCACAAACATAATGTAAATTTGAGATTTATATGATTTTTTCATAGATACCATTGTCGGAAATGAACTAAATTAAAATAGGACTACACGGGACGCACTAGCTTCCAAATAAAAAAAGAATCATCAAAATCGGTTCACACAGTCAAAAGTTCTGAGGTAGCAAGGATAAAAAATACAGTCGAATTGATGACCTCCTCTTTTAAGAAGTCGGTTAATAGAAATTTGACATAATTAAATTACGATTATTGTATTTAACCACAATTTAAAAGAAGAAAGTAAATTGAGGCCGTTCGTGGCACAGGGACACAAAGCATAAGCTGGTTGTGGATTCTATTCCCACTTGAGGAAATTAAATATTTATTTAAATTTATATTTCCATTTCATCGCTCTGGTGTCGAGACAAAGTGCGGCGTTGAGTTTCACTACTCAGCACGCAATGCCTACAGAATTTCGCGGAAAGTAGGAAACCGGAAGTAGTGTCTTAACACTCCCTCTGCCTACCCTGCTGCGTGCGGGATACAGCGTGAAGCTGAAAAAAGAAGTGCAATTAATAGTTGTTTAGTCTACCATAATTATTATTTTAAACGTCAACGTTGGTGACATTAACAAAAATAATAAAGTAGGTATATTTTTCGGGACTAGCTCAAATGGCGATATCTGCAATCAAAAGTACAGTAATACTCCGACTTACGCTACCCCGTTTTACGCGAATTCGGAAATACGCGGTTTTTCATTTTGATTGCCGCGCATTGGCTCTCTTGCTCTGCACACAGTGTTCAGTTTGTGACAGGTTTAAACATGTTCCGCGTGAAATTTTACGTGCGCAGTGTTTTTTAGCGTTTTACTTATAATCTCTAATTATAACGTCTAAAAGAACAAAAAATGAGTAATTTGAGCATAACAAGAAAAGAAAACACTGTCTTTGGAGTGAAAACTAAATATAATTAAAGACTTTGAAGTAAAAATGAAAATTTGTGAATTGGAAAAGAAGAAAAAAATAACTCGGCAGACAACATTGTTAGAATATATGAAGCCTTCCAGCTCAAAATAATTCCGGTTTAGATTACTTTATTCATAACAATGTAATTTTTTTTATTATCCTACACTTTATTAAACGTTTTTCTTCTAAATTATGTTTTTTTTTAAACTCTGGTCCTGATTAAAGAAACTTTATATGCAAAGTTGAACACCGACTTACGCGAATTCGACTTACGCCCAATATTAATAACCTATCTCCAACGTCAATCTTAGATTGTTTCATATATCTATCCAATCTAGAGATTGGATAGATGTATGAAACAATCTAAGATTGACGTTGGAGATAGTTTATTAATACTGGGCGTTACACGGCAATCGCTCGGTCCCACCTACCGCGTAAGTCCGGGGTATTACTGTATATGTATTTGGAAAGTAAATTGTGATTGTGAGTTCATAGTTTATAAAACTTTATATTGTGTTTAGATGACGCGGTGATGTCAATACATTTTAATCATTATATATATATAATATATATATATATATATATATATATATATATATATATATATATATATATATATATATATATATATATATATATATATATATATATATATATATATATATATATATATATGTATGTAATGAATGCAACTTTATATATATATATATATATATAAAGTTGCATTCATTTACAGTAGATATATTTCTCAAGAGAACTTTCTCAAGACCTTATATATAAAAAATACATTAAATAATCATGTTAAGGAAGTATCAAATATATTAATGTCATCTGTTAAAATAACGTAAAGCTGATTAAACTTAATGCTATATTCAAAACAAATGAATTGTATGTAAATTTATTAATACGTTTCAAGTATGAAAAAAAAATGCAATATAATTGCTCTTCTTCTCCTTCTTCTTTTTTTTCCAATATTTTATATTTCTATTATTTATATCAATATATCAGGGACGTAAACGCGGGAACAGAGCCATGCCATCTTAATACAAAGTAACCTCTAAAAAATGTATTTACGTGTTATAGTTAAAGAATAAAAAGAATGTGTGATTCCTCTATAGAATATATTATTCTACATTATATCATAAAAACAGGTTTAAATAGTGCATATGAAGGTATCCTCCTGTAGTATAACTAAGTATTTTCAATTACTATCAACACTACTATGTCAATACTATTTGGTACCTATTATAGTGTAATTTTGAACATTTTGAATATTTTCCTGCCATTATAATGAAAAACATTGACTATTTTTGAATTCGAAAAAATAATTTATTAACTATAAAAATATTGGTAGTTTTTCAAAAGGTATAAGAATTAAAAATTGCCTAAAATATGCTTTCTTCGCAAGTGTTGTAATAACTATTGGTATCTATTAACCAAAAAAATACTATAAATATTAAATATGCTCAATTATACAGAGTTTTTTGTCAGTAACATTTTAAATGAAACCACAGTTTTAACTACTGTATAAAAAACCCAAAAATAAAAAAGTATTTTTTTCAAACAAAATAAATAATAAAATTATCGTTGTAAAATAAAATATAATTTGTCGAGAACGACGCACGCACACATAAACCTATCACAGGGAAACCGCCGCATACGCCTCATTCCGAAATCGAGTCGTAGTTATTGGCGGCAAAGTTCAAAGTTCTAAAGATTTTAGTAGTATTTTTGTAGTAATATGTTTACGTTATTGGTATCTATGCGTAACCGCGTCAGACGAAATATAGATATGATTAATCATCGTGAAATGAACAAAAAAACCTACGTCTTCACTGTTGATGTATATTGCTTAATTTCTTTAAAATATTTTACCCTATATACTGTTTCCGTAAAAGGAGCGCCGCTCGACGCTTCTCATCTCTTCTTTGTTAAAGGCCGTCGCGGCACAGGGGCACAAAGTTGTGGCTGTAACGCGACTGGTGTGGGTCCGATCCCCACTTGGAGGATTGAATTATAATTTAATAATATTTTCATTTCGTTTAATAATATTTTCAGTTCGCACATCAGTCACACATTACACGCAATATCTTAACACTAAGTTGCCCTGCTAAAGGCGGGATAAAGCGTGTATCTGGTTTAACTTTGTGTGAGCCGATTAAAATAAAGTCCAGTCCAGTTGAGGCCAGTCGTAGCGCAGCGGCACGAAGTGTGACTGTGAAACTGACTGTTTGTGGGTTCGATCCCTACTCGAGGAGATGAAATATTTACTTTAATATTTACTTTTTAAATTTATATTTCCATTTCGTCGCACTGGTGTCGAGGTTAAGCACGGCGTTGAGTTCTGCCACGCAACACGCAATGCCTTCAGAATTCGGCAGAAAGTGGGGAATGGAGTGTCTTAACACTAGGTTCCCTTTGCCTAACCTGCTGTGTGCGGGATACAGCGTGAAGCTGATTAAAATAAAACTAATACTCCATATTTAAGGGCAGTTTGCCAAAATACGAACAAAAAAAAGTATTTAAATCGGTTAAGCAGTTTCTGAGATTATCGTGAAGAAACGCACAGACAAACAGACCAACTGACCAAGTTTTATTACATTGTTAATTGTAATATCATCTATGTACAGACACTGATGAGTTAGGATTTTATTGTAAGTATCTATAAGTTATGTTTTTATTTCAAACATTCAATTGAAGATTCTTATAGGAGATACAAAAATGCGACCTAAAGTTTTAATAACTTTCTCATAAAAAATCTTCATTGCGCTGCAAACATACATAATAGGTATATCAAAACACGAACATATTTTAGTGTGTTAAGTAAATAATTCTGTGGTATAAGCGGGCGAAGCCGCGAGCGGGTCGCTAGTAAATAAATAAAAATTATTATACAACAGTCATTAATAAATAAAAAAATAAAAGCTATAGAAAGGAAAGCATACGATACTGTAATACGATGTAATGTTGAAAGAAACAGATGTTATGAACATATATGAATAGCATTCAGAACGGTGATTTCTTTTAGATATACTAAGGTACATTTAAAGGAAATCAGCGCATCTGGCAGCACCGTTCTTAAAGTATGAAGAAATTATACCACTGTGGTGCAGTTTTGATATATCTGAATAAACAAGAAGGTGATAAGCACGAATTCCATTCAAGGTAATGTTACAATTTATGCTTGGTTAGAGAGAAGGAAATCTGAATAAATATGTATATTAGATACTCCGGTATCAGTCTTTATTTTGCAGAAAAAAAAGATAGATATATAAAGATATGCGCAACTTAGATTGTTTTTTTTTAATAATTTCATCACGAGAAAAGTAGTTGATAAAAATATGTTAATTTTTCATAATTTCTTTAAAGTTAAACAAGGTAACCCACATGTCGGTTACGTTTAGGTAAAATATTAAAAAAAATCTGAAATCTAACCCAATACCTAATTAATTATTTCAAAACGAGGTATTTATAGTAAATACCGAATGTTAATTATAGAATTATCATCATCATGCGTTATATAAAGTAATGCATGAGCATTACTTTATATAACGCATGATGATGATAATTCTATAATTAACATTCAATGTTTAAGTTCAATATTAGTACAGATTTTTTATTTTTTTTATAGGTTAACTTAATAATTACATAACTCGGAATTTTAACCTAGGACTAACTCCCCTACACTAACGACACAATCTAATTTGTACCATAATATAAGTCTATACCTAACTCTATAACAGCGATGGCTAAGATAATCACTAATAATTACACGTTATATGACCACGTTGACATACTAAGTATAAAATAGATAACAAAACTGTCGTTTGTGATAAAAGCTTTGCTTTGTTAGAGGAAAGGATAATTGGGTACAATTGTAACATACTTAGCTTTATTTCTATGGTCACTGTGTAACTGATATCCCAAACACTTTTAAAAATATTATTTATTAAACAACGCTCGTGATGTCTCTAGTGGTTAGAATCGTTTATAGTTATGACCGTGAAGAACCCAAAATCTTGTAGAGATTCAGAGGTAACAGTGTTGAAAATTACATATTATGCCATCAGAAGGTATCACTTAAATAATATATTTGAAGAAGTTTATTCAAATAACTGAAACTCGACAATATAACATTGTCATAACTCGAAGCTCGTCCGAAGAAAAGCCATGAGCGCGTCCTATCTTCCTCTCCACTATAACTGCGAACTAGTTATAATAAAAGGAAGAAAGAGTACGGGCACCGCCCCGCCCCTACACCGTGAATTCCGACCAGACCTCAGCTTTACAGTCATCGTTGAACCCTCCGAGACACTTGTGTGTGATCTTTCTGAAGGTACTTGTTACGCTTGTTTATATTAGAATTGTTTCTATAATGGTGATTCGTGATATTCATTGATTTGTGAGATCAATATAGGTCGTTGCACTGAACGCACTACCGCAAGGCGGCCTATAAGTTAAATAAACGCACGGCACACACCCCGTTGCTAACTCATTTGTATTGTATATTAACACAAGTTGTTAGGCACCCGTAGACGGACACTACTACATACACCAGAGACGACTGGCCTCCTGAAATTAATAATTTGTTTATAATATATTTTTGAGTTCTGCTGCCCGTAGGAGGTTAGATGTTATTTTATTTAAACCAATTGGACTTATTTACAAATTGATTATATACAAAAAACATACGATGATTGTTATAATACATATTTTTATTATTTTGAATAATTTTATATTTTAGTTCAACCTTCTGCGACTTACATGGCAAATATACTGTCTACGGGTCACTTTTTCAACAGAAAATATACATTACTGATAACGATCCCATTGTAGTCGTCTCCGAGGCGAGAAACTTCGACAGCACTCTAGAACTCACATCATCAACGGCAATGGAGGCAAGGGAGGTACCTGTGATGCAGTGGGTCAATGAGGTCCCCAGATGCGGTAAAACTATTTGGATTCTAAAACACTCCGACTTGAATAAGAACATTATAATCACCACTACCAAAATAACGTAAACACCTACTACTACAAAAATACTACTAAACATAGCCGACTTTTCATTCGCAAAAAACATATCAGAAGGAAATGGGGATATTCGTTGTTATATTTTACACAATTACCTATTTTCTATAATAAACCTAAAAACCTTCGATCAATTATACACTAGATTAAGGATTACATTACATTACTCTAAGAAATTTTGAAATCTTGACGTTTTGAAGTCTTGTGGACACTTTTATCCCCCTATACACCCGTAGGCTCCTGCGAGCACCTTCATGCTCTATCCGACGCATGAACTCATTACGATAAGGTACTGAAAGCCGCGGTGCTTAAATTTAAAAATCAGTGGTTATAAGCCAAATTTTATATTTCACGGTGTCTATAGGAAAACCACGACAATCACAGAGGATTAAAAACAATTGAAAGAAAAAAATTATAAGAGTAAAATGTTTTATATCCATTACGCGCTATTTGAAACTAAGCCTTTTGCTATTGTTTATATTGACTGGTGCCATATTTTTAAGCCGTATTTGTAATCTGTTATCTAGCATATAGTTCATCGAAACTAAAAACGTTCAACTTTCAAAATCACTTTTTAATTTTTTTTTGCCAAAAATTTCAGATTTTATGATTATAAAATAGACAAAAATTTTTCGTTCTCAATTTCTCAATGACAGTTAGAGATTTTGGAGCTTTATATAATCTATGTTTTCACCTGGAATTTTTGCGGAATCCGAATTTGTGTGAAAAACAAAACAAACATTGCATATAAAGTATCCCGGAGTATTTTTCAATTACTATCAACAGTATAATGTCGAATTATTGTTATACTAATATTCTTGTTTACTTGTTATACAATAGTTCCATATTGTGTAATTTTGAATATTTTGAATATTTTTTCGCTGATATGATAATAAGTGAGAAACATAATTTATCTATATATATAAAAGGATACCTGACTGACTGAGATAAGACGCACGCACAGCCGTAACTGCTGGTAGAAACGTGGAATTTGGATTTTGGACAGAAGTTTATTTTCATAATCTGGACATCCACTAAGAAGGGATTTTGAAAAATTTGACCGCTAAAGGGATGAAATAGGGGTTGAAAGTTTGTATGGATTTTTTTTAAATCGGCACCGATTTTTATAAATTTGAAATTCAGACTCTTAAAAACATTTCATTGAATACATGCTTCATGGTTTTTTAGTATTGACTCCCTAAGGGTGCAAATAAGGGGTTGAAAGTTTATATAGAAAAATCTTTAAATGGCCATCGATTTTTATAAATACATAAATTCAGACTGTTAAAATAATAATATTTTATTAAACACGTCTTTCGTGGTTTTTTTAGAATTCACCCCTAAGGGTGCAAAGTAGCGGGCGAAGCTGCGCGCGCCCACTAGTTTACTATAAGAATATTGGTAGTTTTTCAAAATTTATATGAATTAAAAAATTGCCTAAAATGTGCTTTGTGCGTTGTAATAATTATTGGTAAAAAAAATACTATAAATATTAAAAATTATAATAGAGGTCAGTCGTGGCACAGGGGCACAAATGTGTGAAAACCGTAAACGCGACCGGTTGTGGGTTCGATACCCACTTGAGGCAATTGAATATTTATTTAAACGTATATTATCATTTCTTCGCTCTGGTGAGCAAATGCGTTGAGTTCCGCCACTCAGACACACAGGCCTCCAGAATTCGGTGGAAAGTGAGGAACGGAGTGTCTTAGCACCAGGTTCCCTGTGCCTACCCTGCTGTGTGCGGGATACAGCGTGAAACTGACCAATTAACTATATTTATTTATGTAAATATAAAAGTTCACGATATAATACCAGATAGTCATTTTGATCTTAAAATAAATGTAATTCTCGAAAATAAAGAACGCACAAAAAAGTGATCATAATATGTATATAAGGACATAAGTAAATATTTGTCAATATCTGTTTAATTATTTGATACATCTGTTTATACCAGTGGTTTCCAACCAGTGGTCCGCGGACCACCAGTGGTCCGCAGAGGCCTTAATATGGTCCGCGAACGATATATTGCGAATCGAACCCACAGCCTTCTGCCTACCCTGCTGTGTGTGAGATATAGCGTGAAGCTGAAAAAAAAAGAATCCACAGCCGTCGCGTAGTCACACGATTGTGACACTGAATTATAGAAGTTACTCGTGATATATATATATATACAGAAACTTTAAAATAGTTAATTTTTATTATACCTACATAATGGTCCCTGCTATCAAGAATGATAAAAAAGTGGTCCTTGATCAACAAAAGGTTGGGAACCCCTGGTTTATACAGTATTAAAAAAAAATTAAACCAAAATGGCTATAATTATCAAGGTCGAAAATATTATAATTAGGAAAAATATATGTTTATATGTTTGTATTTTCTTAAAAAGTGTAAAACTGATTAGTTGCTAAAGTATATATTTGACAATAGTATTTGTAAGTAAAGTAACAACTATTCCTCGTGTATAATACATGATACTATCTAAGAGCGGTAGGTAAATCAGACGCGGTACAGTGTACTTACCTCGACTGAAAGTGTTACGGATGCGTTTCGACCTCGTTACTTGGTATATTCCCGTCTGCATCTTTATTTCCGTGACATAAATCTCCTGACTGTGCCGAGATTGTGCTGGCCAGCATTCGCCGTATAAAAGTATGGTCGGATCACGCTCTTGTAGTTATCGCTTCTTTTAGTTCTTCAAAGTTGGAAGAGATAGGGAGATAGGAGAAGGCAGTATGTCTGTCGGTGACTCAGTATCATTATATCACACACATTTATTTAGAATATGCATCTATACCTATTTAATAAAATAATATAATAAATATAAGTACACATACACATTCTAACCTAACTTACCTAACATTACATAACTAACTTAAATAAACATTAGTGAAAATTAATAAAAATTATAAATAAAATAATATATACCGATCGCTGCAACTGTGCCATAGGGACAATATGTGTTACCTGCCGGAACCGAGCGGCCGTGGTTCGCGCGATCGCCTCCGTCAATACATACACCAGTCGCGATTTACGTTCTGACGCAAAAACCTTGTTACTTTGTGTAAGCTCCTTCTTATTAATTAACGTGGAAAATCACTACATTCCTATATCTTGCCTTTTTCCCATTGCGTCTTCTTTTCTTCATATAGTGTATGTGGACTGTAGTATTTGTTATGACTATATATATATATATATATATATATATATATATATATATATATATATATATATATATATATATATATATATATATCAATTTAAAAGACAAAATAATAATACTGTGATAAACTTTGAATTTAATTTTATCCCGCACACACCACAATTACACCCATATGTCCATCTCCAACTCCAACTTTCCTAGAGGAGTTCCTGTGAGGGATATGGTAATCTTCCTGCAAGTTACCGTGGCTTCGGATTTCTCCAGAGAAGTCCCTAAATTCAACGGTGGCCAATGTTGGAGTTCCACCAATGCTTGCCCTGCCCTGCAAGATCGTGCGATGTTTCGTTCAATTTCATCAATGACTTCCAATGATATGAATTATTTAACGATTCCCGACTTGACATAGTTCGTGGACACTGTAGTATTTTTTTTATTGTTATTATGTCTAAAGACATTTGCAAGGTTAACATAAATCGGTTGTTGTAGGAATCACTCTTAGAGGACTTGAATTGACTATTATAGTCAGTTAAAATCATCAGAACCAATTTTAATTAAATAAGGCGGAAGTTGAATAAAACCACTAGTCTATAAATAAATAATTAGCAATATATAAATATACATAGGTGCATTTGTGTTTACTCAGTGTACATTTTTTTTTACTTTATGACGTGTTCTGTTCAAGTATAAATAAGGAAGGTGTTTCATGTAAACTCAGTACAACTTTCAAGATGAAAACGACCGTTGTTTTATTTTTGGTATTGGTTCTTGAAGAAACCCAATGTCATTCATCCATTTTTATGCGTGTCTTTCTGATCGTTGCTCGTAAACGTCTATCGATTTTAAACTAGTTTTTTTTTTTAATTAATTTAAAATATTATTAGCTATTTTCTAGTTAATAAAAGCATGTAAGGATTTCACACTTCGTATCCTATTATATTAACAACGTTGCCAGCACATGGTAACCTTTTCAGCATCATCTGGACTAAAAGGATACCCAATTCTTTACTAATTAACAGATGTATCGTGTTTGATTATGATTTATTATCTCATAATAATAGCCTCATAGAATGAGATATAGTTAGGTGATGATGTTTACTTCTTAGAGTTTTTTTTTGTAGGAGGTACTTTAATTGAAACGAGTTTTAACCGTTTCTAGCGAAATCGTGAAATTTCGGTATGTCATGTTTCTTAGGAATTTCGGGAAATCTTTTATTTAGTACATCTCTACATTTCAACGATACCGGGTGTTAGCATATCGTTGATGTGCACCAAGAATAGGATTGCGGACAGTACAGATCCTTGAGGAACTCCGGCATTTATAACCTGTTGATCAGATACGCGGCCATTTAGGACTACTTGTATCGATCGCTCACGCAAGAAGTTTGATATCTATTTGCAAAGGTCAGCCAGTAGTCCGTATGCGGGAAGCTTACTTAAAAGGCTTGCATGCTAGACCCTGTCAAAAGCTTTGAAGATATCAAGAGATACGGCAAGGGCTTCACCATATCTCTCGATAGCCTCACTCCATATGTGAGTGGCATACACAAGGAGATCTCCTGTTGACCGCCCTTGATGAAATCCGTACTGGCTATCGCTTATTATCCTCCAGATATGCCACAAGTCTTGCAGAGTATAGAGGTGACTGATATGGGCCTCTAGTTGGCAGAGTCTGCCTGACTGCCTATTATGGGCACAGGTTGCACATTTGCTAGCTTTCACGATTTTGGCACCATTACAGTCTCTAGTGTGAGTCAGAACGGGAGACAATTCAGGTGCACAGTTTCGCAGCACCATTGCAGGAATGCCGTCTGGGCCGCTCGCCTTATTCATGTCTAGATTTTGCATGGCGACGCGTACCTCTTTTTGACGGATGCGGACAGCTGCCATAGAGCAGCGCGAGGCAATGATGATGGTATTTTAAATATGAAACTAGAAGTGTTTTTAGTTTTTATATATGAAACTAGAAGTGTTCCATGGAAAAGAAGTAGCGCGTCTCATCCCTGACTTGTATCGCAACACCGTTTTATACCGCAAGGGCCCTGATCGGATGGTGAGTACACGGATACAAACTTCACCAGACAATGGTCAGAGGAGCCCACAGGTGTCGAAATTGTCACGGAACATCGGGCTGCGTCTGTAGTCAGCTGTGTGAGACTCTACATCGGGACCTTCGTTGCACAATTGACCAGCTGGGAAAGATTTAGCGATAATGAAAATTTGCGCGTCTCTCGCTCAGCGTGGTCAGTCGTCTGGTATGGGAACAGCCACTCTTGGTGATGAGCATTGAAGCCCCTAGAACGAATAACTGTTCGGCCGGATACCTCTGCTGAACCTCGTCAGCGGCTTCGCTATGACCAAAAAGCCTGGTTATTTCCGGATCGCCGCTGTGCGAGAGGTAAACACCAGCATATACATTTTGTGTTGCTACAGTATCGACCAGTACCGGTTTTTGATGTAGATGTTATCGCGAACGTACACACAAATCCCGGCTCGTAGTTTGAACGTATGTTAAAAGGATTAGCCAGGGTAGTTGAGTTACGAGGCGTCAGATGGACGTTTGATATGCGTCTCAGTCGGGAACAGGAGATGCGGTTTTTCGATCTCCAGGTGGTCGTGGACGGCCGAATATAAAATATTTGAGTGCAAGCCTCGAATATTGGTGAGGTGAACTTTTAGTGGGAGGAGCTTTTAGTGCTACCGCTGTTTAACTTTGTTCTTGTTTTTGTGCTTCATAACGTTATATATTTTTTTGTTTTGTTTTTCAGTGTCTGTTGGCAGTTCAGGCTAACCCAAGTAAGGCTCCTTGAAATTATTTTAAATGTAAATCGAATCGAATAAAAACTGAAATTTATTAAAGTCCTTTCATCTGATACCTTACTTGAACTAGCGGCTTTAATGAAAAATTTTACCTCCGTTTTAAGGCAATTTTTAGGATTTTACTACAAAAGTATAGTTTTCGGACTTTATAACAGACCTAGTACTACCTGTAGATGCTACTTGCTAAATTTCATAATTCTAAGTCAACCGAAAGTACTCTTATTAATTTTGATTCTGAGATAAAGGCTCTTGACAGACAGACAAACAGACTGACAGATAGATTTATTATAGATATATTATCATAATTAAATATATTTTTATCTTTTAACTATTCTTGGTCAGTGTAACAAGTTTTAGTAATTAACATTGTTTTTATAAATCAAAGTAAATAAAAATTAGCTTCACGATATATCCCGCACACAGCTGGGTAGACAGAGAGAACTTAGTGGTAATACACTCTATTCCTCACTTTCCTCACTGAATTCTGGAGGCATTGCGTATTGAGTGGCAGTGGGCAAGCTAATAATTTTAACATAATGTTATATGAGGCAATTTTAGATTTGAAATTTTTTTACGTAGGTGGTGAAGGAGGAACTGGTGCAGGACTGGCACAGGAGCAGACTCTGGAAATCACGGAGGAACTGACGCAGAAGCAGGCTCTGGAAGTGACAGATGATCTGGCGCAGGAGCAGTCTCTGGAAGTGACGGAGGAGCTGGCACGGGAGACGAGTCTGGAAGTGACGGAGGAGCTGGCGCAGGAACAGGCTCTGGGAGTGACGACGGATCCGGTGATGGTGAGAAGTAACTAATGTATTAGCAGGATCCAGTGGTAATTGAGGAGGAGCTGGAGTAGGAGCAGACTCTAGAAGTGACGGAGGAGAAGCGGGTTCTGGAGCAAGTTCTGGAAGTAACAAAGCTTTCCTAAGTCTTGGTTTCGGCTTTGGTTTAGGTAATGGAGCAGGAGCTGGTGTCGGATCATGATCTGGAGGTGCTGATGCTGGAAGTGGATCTGGTTCAAATAGTAATGGACTAGTCCTCGGCAGTGGTGCTCGCTTAGCCTAAAGCTGCTTAGATTTTAATTCGTATATTTAAATAATGTTTCTAATTTTTTGATCAATTTATTTAGTGTGAATAGTAGCATACGTATAATTTTCGTTTTATTCTATATAACATACAATTTATATGTTGCATGAAAATATTTTAATTTTGCATTTTTTTATCTAGTCGCGGGTAAGTGTTTGTAACACAATAAAAGTATATGTAGCTAGGTAGTGGTTACCGTGTTGCGGATTGTAACGGCGTAGTCAACGACAATGTGCGACAGGTAATTTCAACATCGTACTTCTTAAAAGAAGGGTAATTTCAAAAATATACAGATATTTTAGTAAATAGATACTATTGTTTTTATATTCGCTATGTTATAAACGTGTACAAGGGTCCCCAAATTGAGGTTTTTTAAAACAGTTTATTACAATATGAGAAGCAGAGGAGATAGTGAAAATTCACTTTGAATCATAATTTTTTGACAATCAAGATGGCGTTGTGTCATTACTTATTCTTCAGTATGGCCCCTTAGTTTTTTTTAAATATTAATTTTATCTTTAAATTATATTGTGTATATTTAAAGTATATTGTGTTTAATTAAATATCATAATGCTAATTATATACATACTAATGTTATAATTGGCGCCCAATATAGATGGCAGCATACTGAAGAGGTTCCATTAATATGGTTATTAAATGTGGTTTCTATCAACTACAGCGTGACGTGTAATTTTTAGCCTTTTCATTTATATTTTTCACAGTTGACTTCAAAAGGCTATTCAATGTCTACGATCGCAATGACCTAAGGCAAGCACTTTCCGCGGCCCACGGGAGACTAGTAATGATCTACTTCATGGCGGCCACGTGCAACCCTTGCCAGATCATCGAGCCCCAGCTAAACAAACTGGCCAATGAATTTGCGGGCTCCATTATAGTACTTAAGGTAGACATAGACAAGGCCGTGGACGTCGCCAATGACTACAGTATAGAAGGGATTCCAACGTTCGTCTTCGTGAAAAATTATAAGAAACTAGAAGTGTTCCATGGAGCCCAGTACGAAAAGCTAAGAGCCATTGTATTGAAATTAAAGTAAAAATACACATATACAGAGTGTTTTTGTCAGCATCACAATGAAACCACAGTTTTAACTACTCTATAAAAGCCTAATAAAATATTTTATTTTCTATTTTCCCAAAAAGGAAAATGTTATTGTTGAGGTATCTTGATAAATTTCTTTAGGCATGAAAATTAAATTAAATGTAGGTAGGGGCTTATTTCTTTAGGTATGGGTTTGAAATATAATAAGTTAATGCTATATGCTGTTACTAGTATGCTGTTCCCGTAAAAGGAGCGCTGACGCTTCCACCCTGTTTATAATAATAATAATAATAATAATAATAATAATAATAATAAATAACACTTTATTGCACATAAAACTTTACAAGTTTTCATTTTACTTATCCATATATAATTTATCAGAATATGTGCAATGGCGGCCTTATCACTGCAAGTGATTTCTTACAGGCAACCACTAAGATATAGTAAACTATTATTAGGACACTTATGTAGGCGCAAAAAGTATTAAGAAATATTTATCACAAACTAAATATATATAATAAGAGTTAACATACTGTTAGCATAAGTTACGTATAGTGTAGTAATAGGTGTCACTGTAATTATGAATACGTCATTTGATATTGTTTCCATTATCGATTGTATTAAGCGGCGGTAGTGTGCTGCGTCTTTTCCGGCGGATTTCCAATATAAGCACAAACGACACGGCACTCGTGTTCATTACGTTCTAAGATATTGTCAAGACAACTTGTCATTATAATTCATATTTCAATATTGTGACTACGACAGTATATGTGTATATAACAAGTGTAAATAAATTTATTGTAAAAGCTGGATTTTGTGTCTGATTTGTTAGTTCGCCTAACAGTTCAGAAGCGGGATTACGAAAGGATATACAAAATTTCCTGCCACGCTCATAAAGTGTAAGTAGACCACATATATATTCTTTTTTTTTCCTTTTCTCTCATTTTTCTTACTCCTTAAAGATTAGCTGAATAATTTGTATGTAAATTGAGTTCTCTATAATTTTTAATTTTTCTATTCTGAATATAAGCAGAGTGTTGCTATTCTAATTATAGTTTTTAGTTACTCTTATTTCTTTTACATCAAACAAACAACAAACGGATAAATGAAAGATCTTCAATGGAAATTTAATAAATAGTTTTAACAGTTAAAGTTTACTGATGACGATACATAGAAATCTTGTACTTCGAACTTTTCGTTGTGTGGTGATTGATAACCTTTATAACAGCCAGAGTGGTTTTTTTTATGAAGGGAATTATTGGACACATTTGGAAGGTTGGATAATTTGAGAATACACTGGATGATGTGCATACCTAAACATTTTCCATTTTATAGTACTTACGTAACGTTGCAGTTTTGAGGGTAGTTGATAATAAATTATAAATTTAGAATTTGAGATTGTTTGAGATATACTTTAAAAGAAGTATACAATTGCTTATAGCATCTACGTTGGTAGACGTGATCGATAGGACATTAGTTCTTCCAATAGAGTATTTACTTATACGGGTGATAATTTAAAGATATTTGACACCATGATAATTCACACGTTTAAAGATATATGACATTCATTGGTCATGAATAATTTCAGTTATCAAGACTTTCTGGAATACTTATTTTGAAATATTTATAATGGGTATATTCTAAATTTATTTATTAGATATCTGGAATATTTCTTTCGTTGTTTTTGTCATTCTTTGGAAAGCTTTTACATCGTATAGAGGATATTGTATTTCGCTATCTATTGGTTAACTATAAATGATATTAGAATTGTTTTTGTGATGACAATAATATTAGTGAAGTAACTATTTTGTTGTCTTAAAAACGTCAATATGATTTTGTTTTATCATCAAGCGGAATAGTTCTACATATATTCTTTATGTGTAGTATGTTTAGAATTGATGAATTATCTGAATTGAAATTTGTAAATATTTTCATTGGTTTTCACTTCCGGCTTTGTCACTTTATTGAGAACTGTCGTCTTGTCGTTTCCTATTTCTGTAAGAGTTACAAAGCTATTCTCGTAATGTAATAGTCTCTTTTTGAAGGTATTATTTTTGAATTAGATTGTTCTATGGTATACGAATTTATTAACACGTATAATAGACACAAACATAGAAAATATATTCGTAATAGCTATGGGATCTAATATTCCAATGAAATTAAAGTACATGTGTTCTTATCTCAATTTATTAGTATCTCATTTTATTTGTGTTATGACATATGGTAAAAATTCCTTTCTTTTACGGGATAAATATATTGTGATTTGATAATTATTCCTGGTTTTGGATAATTGTTGTTAATGTGGATATTACAGTGTAATTCTCTTTATCCCGTGAGGATCAGCCAGCTTAGGGAACTTTGGTGGCATTCATTATTTGTTCAATTGACTTTCTTTTCCGTTTGCTATTTGTTTGTTATTAACATGATGTCAAAGTATTGGCCCTGTTTCACGTAATTGTAGACAAATCTAGATTTTATTTGTTTATTGGTCCATTATTGTCGATTAAGTGTTTTTATTTGTAATTTTCTCTGGAGCGTTAATATTCTTGGTTATTATTACTTTATAACGATTAAAAGTCGTGTAATTGTAAAGATAAAATATAATTTATGTGCATTTATGGCCAGATTATACAGTGTCGGTTAACTTATTAATTTTTATGAATTTCGAATGTCAAAGTTATTTGAATAGATTTTCAAATTCATAAATTTGAAGGAATTTTATGTTAATATAATTAGGTTGATAAAAAAGTTATTATGATGTGTGCAAGTCTAAGCTTATATTGTTTGAGTTTCAGGAACATGGAAAATAATATTGCCCGAGGATAGGGCTTGAGATTGAATGATGCCCGAGGATAGGGCTTGAGAATGAATGATGCCCGAGGATAGGGTTTGGGATGATGATGCCCGAGGATAGGGTTTATGGGGCGGATGGTGCCCGAGGATAGGGTTTGGGGTTGAGTGATGCCCGAGGATAGGGTTTAGGGATGATGATGCCCGAGGAAAGGGTTTGAGGATGGATGCCACCCGAGGTTAAGGAGTTAAGCATTCATCCTTCATCATTCGTCCCTCGTCATTCATCCCTCATCATTCGTCCCTCATCATTCGTCCCATATCATTCGTCTTTAATCATTTTAATCGTACCCGAGGTTAAGGGTAATGGATGGATTATACCCGAGGTTAAGGGTGATGAATGGATTATACCCGAGGTTAAGGGTAATGGATGGATTATACCCGAGGTTAAGGGTGATGGATGGATTATATTTCAGGTTAAGGATAATGGATAGATTATACCCGAGGTTAAGGGTGATGGATGGATTATATTTCAGGTTAAGGATAATGGACGGATGATACCCGAGGTTAAGGGTAATGGATGGATGATATTTCAGGTTAAGGATAATGGATGGATGTTACCCGTGGTTAATGATAATGGACGGATAATACCAGAGGTTAAGGGTAATGGATGCAAAATACTCGAGTTTAAGGATAAGGGGAGCTTAAGAATCAGGTTAGTGAAGTCATTTTTGAGCTCATTAAAGAAAATGATGAATAAGAATTGATTGATTTTTCGAAATTTGAATTGATATTAAAAAGTATTTCTTTTAACTTGTTGTAATTGACCGGAATGGAATAAATTCATAGCGAGTCGTTCCCAAACGATGAGAATTAAGTATATTAATTTTAACAAATATGTTAGTATAAATGTGTTTACGATGAGACACGAAGCAAAATTCTTATAAAATAAAACTTTTAAATCGGTGTGAAATAATGGCTATTGGTTGGTAAATGGTGGAAATGATCACGGTGTAGCAATAGATACAAATAGAGACATACGTAGGTAGGTAGGTAGGTACAGTAGCTTAAGTTATGAATCCTAAAAAAAATGTTTGAAATATTTTTTATCTGAAAAAATAAAAAAACCATATATATAAAGGGGAAAATAATGATAATGGTAACTATAAAAAAATGCAATGTATAGCTGAATGAAGTGAATCGAATTCAAATTATTCTTTTTATTTTTATTTTAGTAGCAAAATTACTAAAAAAAAGTCTAGTGAATCTATGATGTAAGTCTTACCATTGGCTCAGAAATATATTTAGATTTATTTTGGCTGAGAAGAGCCGACAAAATACTCAAGAAAACAGTATTTGAAGATAACATTTACAATAAAAGTACAACAATCGTTACTTTCCAGTTTTAACATCGACATCTTTTAAGTCCATATATTAATATCGTTATAGTAATATAGGATACAAGCTTTGCCTAGTAATTGAAAATTGGCTGTGGAATTTTATAATGCATACGAACATGGAAAATGATTTGTGTATTGTTGATAGTGATGTTTCATATTCATTTTAGCTTGATATTTCCATGTCTTCTTAAGATAATTAGTCCTGAGAGACAGACATACAGACAGACGTACGTAAGGACAGGACTTAATGCATAAGCGTTTGCAGATATTAAGCACTTATTATTTTTTACATGTGACTGGCAACGGCTGTACGTAAGAGTTGATGGTCAATCTTCGCGGCATATCATTGAAGAGACTTTTGTCCAGTAATGGACGAGGACAGGCTAATAATAATTGTGGTGATGAGGATCATGGTTATGAAGACCATGGTGATGATATGGATCGTGGTGATGATGAGGATCATGATCATGATCATGATGAGGATCATGGTCATGATGAGGATCATGGTCATGATGAGGATCATGGTCATGATGAGGATCATGGTCATGATGAGGATCATGGTCATGATGAGGATCATGGTCATGATGAGGATCATGGTCATGATGAGGATCATGGTCATGATGAGGATCATGGTCATGATGAGGATCATGGTCATGATGAGGATCATGGTCATGATGAGGATCATGGTCATGATGAGGATCATGGTCATGATGAGGATCATGGTCATGATGAAGGTCATGGTCATGATGAGGATCATGGTCATGATGAGGATCATGGTCATGTTGAGGATCATGGTCATGTTGAGGATCATGGTCATGTTGAGGATCATGGTCATGTTGAGGATCATGGTCATGATGAGGATCATGGTCATGTTGAGGATTATGGTCATGATGAGGATTATGGTCATGATGAGGATTATGGTCATGATGAGGATTATGGTCATGATGAGGATTATGGTCATGATGAGGATTATGGTCATGATGAGGATTATGGTCATGATGATGAGGATTATGGTCATGATGATGAGGATCATTGTGATGATGAGGATCATGGTGAGGATGGAGATTATGATGGTGAAGATAGCAGTCATTATGGTTGTGATAATATGGTTTGAATATGGGAATAATGAGGCGAGCGGTGTCACGTTCTGTTTATTGTATTTGACTGACTGATCATGGCTACACAAATTGTGTGTTGAATATTTGTTTTAAATGAGCTGCTTTTATATGTAAGATTTGTATAATGTTTAAAGTAAACGTGTGTCATTAATTATTAGATGTGGTTGAATGGAAAATAACTGTGATAATATATATGGGACTTTAATAGGAAATAGAATAATTCTATACAGTCTTGCTGGTGCTATTTAGCAGTACTTTTTATATGTTAAGCTTATAGAGTATATAAAAGTTAATGAATGAGGCCAGTCGTGGCGCAGGGGCACAAAGTGTGACTGTAAAGCCGACTAGTTGTGGGTTCGATCCCCACTCGAGGAGATGAAATATTTACTTAAATTTATATTTCCATTTCTTCGCTCTGGTGTTGGTCGAAGCTAAGCGCGGCGTTGAGTTCTGCCACTCGACACGCAATGCCTCTAGAATTCGGCAGAAAGTGGGGAACGGAGTGTCTTGAACACTAGGTTCCCTCTGCCCTGCAGTGTGCGGGATACAGCGTGAAACTGATTCATTTATTTTATTTTAAGTTAATGAATCTGCTCAGTTTACAAATTCAAATGTCATCAATTTCCTCTTTTAATTAGCATACTCTTTTAATGTACTAAAATAAGTGTTCGATATTAAATAGAAATATTCCATGTAGCTTTGTTGGTGCTGTTGAGCCAAATTCTTGTGATAAAAAAAAAAATTAATAATATGTAATAATTAAATTATAACATGAATGTATATGAACACTGATGGCTCATTGTGTTAATGAGAATTATTGAATTGTATAAATCTACATAATTATATAGAATATAATATACATAATTATATAATTGTTATATAAATCTAAAATCAAAAAACTAAAAATGTCTAAATCCAAAAAAAAATGCTTGCAATGTAAAATATAATGTTTAAGTATTTTGTATAATCAATTTAATAGCGTAATGAATTAAATGTAGTTAACATTTATTTTACTTAATTTTAGTTAAATAATAAGAGGACTCCTTTACAGACATCACACATGAGTCTAGTTTTATGTAATAATTATTTTGATTTTATAAATTACGTTGAAAAGATAATGTATTTCAAATTGTATAATTTACATATTATGACATGTAAATATATCCAATGTAATAATTTTTGTAAATATCCTCACTTGTACTAAAAATATGATTATGTTATGTAGCTGTTGGTACAAAACTAAAGTTGTTTAAATTAGGACATATAAAAATTGTGAACTATTCTTAAATCGCGAAGGGACTCGCGATTAGCAGGATGGCCGAGCTGTTAGCATAAGTTACGTATAGTGTAGTAATAGGTGTCACTGTAATTATGAATACGTCATTTGATATTGTTTCCATTATCGATTGTATTAAGCGGCGGTAGTGTGCTGCGTCTTTTCCGGCGGATTTCCAATATAAGCACAAACGACACGACACTCGTGTTCATTACGTTCTAAGATATTGTCAAGACAATTTGTCATTATAATTCATATTTCAATATTGTGACTACGACAGTATATGTGTATATAACAAGTGTAAATAAATTTATTGTAAAAGCTGGATTTTGTGTCTGATTTGTTAGTTCGCCTAACAATACATATAAACATAAACATATTAATACATATATACATACATACATACATACATACATACTTACATACATACATATATACTTATGAAAATTAATTATGTATATAACACATACAATATTATCAGATTATGAGTGCTGTTCAAGGTAGAAGTTTTTAAGCTTACGTTTAAAGATTCCAACGGATTCAGATCGTCTAATTTCATCTGGTAGTGCATTCCAAAGTTCCACTGTTTTAATAGTGAAAGAGTCTCCATAACATTTCGAGCGGGATAAAGGAATTTCTAGGAGGTTGTTGTTACGGGAACGGAGGTGCTGGGAGTGAAGGGTATTCGACCCCAAGAACTTAAACCGTTCTTTGAGGTACGAAGGAGTGACGGGATGGTAAAGGACTGTGTTAAGGAGGGTAAGAGAATGTAGGTGCCGCCGGTCTTTCACAGTTAGCCATTGTAACTGACATCCCACCCTACACTCAATAAAATATTTAAATAATAATTTTAATATTTTAGTATGGCTCGTGATACGTCTAATATAGTTAGAACTCTTTCGTAGTGATCGTAAGTAATCCAAGATCTTTTAGAGATTCAGAGGTAACAATATAAATATTAAATGTACAATAAGTTTAATATAAATACAAATAAAAGATATTATGATAAATAAAATGTCATTGTCTGTCCGTTTCATTATCTCGTGATATTTCTAAAGAATATCGTAGACGTCCTGTCCTCCTCTCTGTTATACCCAGTCATTACTGATAGTTATAACTAAGGGGGGATAGTGAGTGGCCCCGCACCCGCCACTTACCGTGGATTCCGGCCATTCGGCTCTGAACCCTCCGGGACGGATCGGAATAGTTAATATTTGTGATTCTTATAATGGAAAACCATAATCGCAAAAGCGAAAGGTCAATTATTCTGATGCAAAGACCGAAGTCTAATATACATATTTGCAATGGAATTGAGATTATTATATGTAGGCCGTAGCCATAATTATATAACATATAACTCTCTGCTTCACATATCAGATCGAACTCCCTACCGCTAGGCGGCCGATTATGTGAATCCACTTCAGTTTGTTTCTTTAGAGGGCATTACATTAATACACCCATTTATATATTTCATATTATAATTATTCTGATGCAAAGACCGAAGTCTAATATACATACTTGCAATGGAGTTGAGATTATTATATGTAGGCCGTAGCCATAATTATATAACATATAACTCTCTGCTTCACATATCAGATCGAACTCACTACCGCTAGGCGGCCGATCATGTGAATCCACTTCAAGTAGAAAGTAACTAGAGGGCATTACATTAATATACCCATTTAACTTTCGTGTATATTTCTTATAACTATATATTTACTAATCGTATCTTAATAATATTGAATTCTGTACGTATAATGTGACGTGTTTAATGTTTCTTATTTCCGTATGAATTTGTTAATATAGTATAATTCGTATTATAATTATTACCTTCGTGCTCTTATTATATTCGTGCCCTAGTTTCAATATTAATATAATTTATATTCACTGTTATTGTAACGCCTCTTTTAAACAGAACCGTCGTGGAATAACACGCACAGCACACACCCTGCAGCTGTTTGTCTGAACTGACACTAGACTCAGAGTTGTGGGAATGTAATATAGAAATCATTAATTGAAAATACTCAGTTATCGCTAGGACAGCCAGCGACTCCAAGTAGACATGATTCTACTACCAGTTCAGTAAAGAACCTCAGTGCTGAGAAGAACTGGCGGAAGAAACTCAGCAGCAGAATCCAACACTACTAAAGCAATTCGCTTATACCAAATATGCCAGCACCAGTGACGCCCGGCTATATATTATAAGTATGTCGTCGACATCAGTCGATTGACGCATTATATTATCTACGATAAAACCAAGTGTTAGACAAACAAGCGGACACTACTACATACACCAGAGTTCCAGGACATAAAATAGCATCGCGCACCCGTATGCGACGGGCGGACACTACTACATACACCAGAGTTCCAGGACATAAAATAGCATCGCGCACCCGTATGCGACGGGCGGACACTACTACATACACCAGAGTTCCAGGACATAAAATAGCATCGCGCACCCGTATGCGACGGGCGGACACTACTACATACACCAGAGCTCCAGGACATAAAATAGCATCGCACACCTATCCATCATACACCAAGTGTTAACGTTGACGCACCACAAGGCACCGCGAAACTATCTAAATATAATATATATAAAATTAAATGCCACGGCAATTCACTTAGCCAAGCACATTAGTACCAACGAAGCCAAGCAGCAGTCGGTTCTGACTATAATATTAGTTAATACTAAAACAAGGGTCAGTGAACTCTAACAGTCGTATAAATCGTAAATAATTAATATTTGGTTAATGTCTAATGTCTATTGTATTTAATTAAAGTAATATATAAAAAATATTGAAAGATTACTTTTATTGTAGGACATTAAACAGACTCATATTTATATGATATTTATATAATATATACTAAAACAAGGGTCAATGAACTCTAACAGTCGTATAAATCGTAAATAATTAATATTTGGTTAATGTCTAATGTCTAGTATATTTAATTAAAGTAATATATAAAACATATTGAAAGATTACTTTATCGTAAGACATTAAACAGACTCATATTTATATGATATTTATATAATATATACTAAAACAAGGGTCAATGAACTCTAACAGTCGTATAAATCGTAAATAATTAATATTTGGTTAATGTCTAATGTCTAGTATATTTAATTAAAGTAATATATAAAACATATTGAAAGATTACTTTTATCATAGGACATTAAACATACTGATATTTATATAATATTTATATAATATTTATAAATTGTAAATATATATTTTTATATAATAGTTTTACATCATATTATAAATTATACTATTATATTTATATTTCCTTTTATAGTAACATGTTAAATATTTATTAATATATATAGAAATTACATTTATAAGTTATTATAATTCACCAAACCTATTTAACTTTCATTTCACAATTCCCATACACGCGTCTAACGAAGATGGCGGCAGGCATTCTGCGTACATTAATTTAATTGTAATTTTATATACCTCGTAAAAACATCTTCATGTATTTATTTCCATTTACTATATAAATAATATTTATCGCTGGATATTGACGGCATTAATATCACTCTTCTTTATTTTAATAATAATCTATTAAAAACTTACCGACGAAGTATTTCAATACAAACAATCGTAAATAATGAAAGCACTTATAACTTATCTTAGCAACCTCAAATACTTATATCACAATTGAAAACACAATCTCACATGCTTTCCATATACATCAAATATAACTAGATATATGTTAATTATAAATTAAAACTTCTCGTAAACATTTAAAACATGCATCCTTCCTCAGACGCGTCCGCCATCTCCCTTCTCTTTCTTTTCCCTTTCTTTTCTCTTTCCTTGACTTTGACGTGGACAGTAGCTTATTCAGCCAACATGATATTTTACAATAATTAAAATATTAATTATGTTATTATTTATTTTAAATTATAATACATAACGTTTCATTATAATTATTAAATTATTTTTAATAAATATATTTTATATCTGAGTATTTTACCTACGGTATATTACGTCACTTCAATATTACTTGTGAATGGAACGCGTAATTAAATAACTGAACTAAACTATTATTTATAAGATTATATTTATCTTAAGCTATAATTAAATAATATTATAATTTATATTTATAATATTTTTTTATAAATGTTTTTTTTTTAAACTAATTATATTATTTACCAACATAATTTAGTTCTGGTATGGATCGTTACACCATTTAAGTTGATAACGGTATTGTGTTACATGATCGTACTTCCTCAGTCCAAAGATGAACCGGATTATGAGGTTTTGCATCCGTTCAAGTTTATTAAGTAGTTTATATATTTATATATATAAATAATAATACATAAACATATATACGTAACAGATGGGACAAAAGAAAAAACTTACTTTACGTGTATTTTCATATATTATTCCTGAATATAAAGAAAATTGACACCAGTCGTGGCGTAGTGGCACAAAGTGTGACTCTAAAGCCGACTGGTTGTGGGTTCAATCCCCACTGGAGGAAATTAATTATTTACTTAAATTTATATTTCCATTTCTTCGCTCTGGTGTATAGGCAAAGCGTGGCGTTGAGTCCTGCCACTCAACACGTAAAGTACCTCCAGAATTCCGCTGAAAATGGGAAACGGAGTGTCTTAACACTAGTTTCCCTCTGCCTACCCTGCTGTTTGCCGGATACAGCGTGAAGCTGATTTTTTATTTTTTAAATAAAAAAAAACATTTATAATAATTCCACAGCTAAATTAAAACAAAATACACGATTCAATATTTTAACTAAATTAATGTTCCATATGTATGTATACAATACAATCCTTAACAGTATTTCTCTCTTATAGCTTTTGGCGTCTACTTGCCATCACTTGGTCATGGGACGAGCCCTATATCACAAGAAGTACACCATAAGCTTGATTTGCGTTCGCTTATAAAAAAAATTTGATTAGACATGACCATTTGGCTTGAGAGTAATATTTAGGGCACTATACATTTATCACCTATTTATATAATTTTTTGGGCCCGCTACGCCGACGAAGCTTTAAGGCGGGACGTGCGTCGCTTACAGCTACCCTTTTTAGTGGAATCAAGGACTTTTGTTGGACAGATACGGATTGCATTATAAAATTATAATTTCTGAATGTTTAAAAAGAAATTTTATATCCTCTTTTCTTTTATTTTAATATTATATGTATGGGAGATTATTAATCGTGTAAAATGAGTAATAAATCATTCGAAATAATAATAATTCGAAAGTCACACTTTGTAGATCTAAACCTAGAAAATTTAAAATATTATACTATAAGGGAATTTTCTAATATTATACTTACCATAGTATATTTATTTGGGTATATATTATGAGTTAAATCATTATAAAAAAATAGGTAAATTCATATGACTGTGGCGTTTGGCGCTCCGTTCTTTCCGACTACCCCGCTAAGGATAAAGCGTGAAGCTACTTTAGTTTAGTTAATAGTTAAATTTTGCTAAACTATAGGAAAATTCATTACAATAATCGGCTTAGCCATATTTGAAAATAAATATGTATTGAAAGAAGCATTTGGTAAATTCTATATAAGAACTAGTCGTCCCCCGCAAACTTTCTTTACGTCGACGTAAAATAGAACAAATAAAACAATCAAGATGGTTTTCCGGAGTTCCTACAGTTCGTCCTTATTACTCACCTACACTCTGCAAGGAATCTTTTTGCCACATTTATACTGTAATGCTCAACACTAAATAACAGAAGCGCTTAAAAATAAATTTTAGAAAAAACATCTGATCAACCAAATCCCTGCCTGTAATCTGCACCTCCTTTCGTTTCATTCCATTCATTCCGACGGATAAACTCTAATGAATATCTTCGAAACCTCGCGATACAATAGTTTTTTTTCTCCCTCTCTACTTCAGATTACTTAGGATTGTTGTAAATAAAGACAAGAGGGCTGATTAAGATATAACGCTTATGCTAAATCGTTAGAGCTAGCTCCTGCATCCAAATGTACTTGTTACTCGGTTGAGTAGCTTAGAAATATATAGTGATTTGCGTAAATAAACTACGTACAATATGTAAATTTAATTTAATAAATATATTTTCATATAATATATTCATATGTTAGTGTTTGTATGCATGGGAGTAATCAGGTTATTCGTTTTGGGATATACATACAAAATGTCAGATTTAATATAATATGATTTCTTATTTACAAGAAATATAAAATAATAAAAATATAACTATGATTTAACATGAAAGATTATAACTTAGTCTAGTTATTTGTAATATTGACTAAATAACATGATTTTGTATTTTACAATTGTTTGTATTTTACAATGGTTGTTAGAATTATATTGAACATCATGTTTATCAAGTGTGTCACAGTACGCTTATTATAAGCCATTACATAGAACTTCACATTTTACTCGGGGTAGGTTGAGAAAATTAGGTTTAAGAACACTCCGTTTCCCACTGTCCGCCTGTCGAGCAAATAAAAATAATTAAATCCCCAGAGTGAGAATGAAACCCACAGCCCTCGTGTTTACCGACAAAATTCTTATAAAATTATTAATCAAACATTTAATAAGCTCTAATGTGTATATCACTGATCTATTTGAACTCTTTGTATCTGAACCACCTACCCAAAAAGACCCATCGACCCTTATTATTTGTGAGCATCAACATCTCCATGCAAATGGCCGCCTACGTTTACAGTCGCACAATATACTTTTTATGGCTTAGGAAAAGCCGAAATACTTACCAAAAATAAACTATAAAATGTTAAAGAATATTCAACTTTTTGAACATGCTGTATAAGAATATTTGAATAGCAACCACATAAGATATTGTTTCACGTGTTTTATGAGGTGGGTCGAGATTTCACGGGATTTTTGTTCGGGCATTTTTGAATGTTTCCACCAAATGTAATGTTTATTTGTAGGGTGCAGGTCGGTTTGTAATTCATACCCGCTGAGACGTTTGAGACATTCATATTTATAGCGCGGGGTGCTGTATTTATTGGAGTGTCATTGTTTCTATATGTTATACAAACTATTCTTGATAAATTGTATTGTTTATATTCAGTGTAGAAGTTATAAAATCATAAGAAGAAATTAGACGGTGTGTAGCCCTTTACTTATTTTATGCTTATATAGGGCTATAGCATGAAACTAAGGAATATAATTGTGACATTGCATTTAAAATTATAGAAAAAAATTAAAAATAGGCCATTTTGTGCTTAAAAAAATATTTATACTTCATGAAATTTTAACTGTAAGCAGACATGTTGATTACTAGGAAATAATATAAATAGCATGAAACTAAAGAATATAATTATGACATTGCACTTAAAATTATAGAAAAAAATTAAAAATAGGCCATTTTGTGCTTAAAAAATATTTACACTTCATGAAATTTTAACTGTAAGCAGACATGTTGATTACCTACTAGGAAATAATATAAAAATGTGTTAATTATTCAATACATAGCTAATAAAAAAAATATAATATAATATGAAGCTATATACTAAGCTTATGTGTAAGTTAAAAGAGAGGCTGAATTCCACTATCTAACTAAATTACCTCTGGTCTACTCTGCTAATATGCGGGAAACAGCGTGAAGCTGGGAAAAAATCGTAAATAAATTAAGAAAAGGCTACTCCAAAAAATACAACCCTTACAAAATCTAAATACACAATAACTCTTCCCCTTAATTTTATGTTATCATCTATACTCTATAGCGACTGTATAGACGTAAGTCCATCGTGTTTATAGTGACAACACATCATGTCCGGCGAGTGGCGCCCGATGTGGGATCGGCGTCTAGAATACATCTTATTTGAAAACTTGGAATTGTTTGTCAAACTTTTTGATTATTTATTTACTTAAATTTATTATTTTTTTACGTAAATTATTAGTATTATTTATATTTCCTATGAAATGTATAATACATTGTGGAACTATTAAAGAAGTGCTCGCTCGAATAAATAATATGTAAATTGAAGATGATAAAGTTTTAATACTATTTGTGAATACATTAATGCTTGTAGCACTGATCTTCTGCTACTATAGTTATTCAACATAAATTAAAAAGGTAAGCAAGTGCACAGCGTCAGGCTGTAAACGCGACGGTTTTGGATTATTTTGGATGATCCGCCGCTTATCACGCTGCCAAAGTCTTTACTTTACCAGTGTGAGATTTAACACTAGATTCCCTCTGCTTACCCTTTTATATGTAGGAAAAAAATACGCTTAAAATTATGATACTTTGACAACCACAGCCAAATCCTTGTCCATAGCAAATTTCACTGGCAAAGCGTAACGCAAAATAAACAATGTGTTATTGTAGCTTATTTTCATAAGTTAATAGTCGGACAACGATAACAGCGGACCCCCTCGGACAGATACGGTTTTTTATTATTTATGTAAATATATAGCTCCCAACCTGATTGCCAGTATGTATAAGTATGCCGTCGTCCCCTTAAGTAGTAAGTTTCATTTGAAACATGTCATTTAGTTCATTTTTCTTTGTGATTTTTTCGAATATTTATTAAATTTTATCAGTTTATTTCTTTTGTTATTTAACTAAGATAATATGTATAAAGTAGTTTGTTTTTTATTAATATGTTAAATAGTTTTCAGCTAGTACTAGCACTCAATAAAATTATGACCAAGGAACAACAAATACAATTTCATTTCATTTTAAACATATTTAAAGCTCTTTTTAGATTGACGTTCATCAATAGAATAAGAATTTACATATTTAAAATAAACAAAATATTAAATATGTAATTCCTCAGAGTGGGATTCGAACCCACGACCGTGGCGTTTTACAGCCGCACCCTTTTGCCTTTGCGCCACGAATATCCAATATTATAATAACCTAGATTTTCTAGAAAGAACTAAGCCTCGGCTACATTAAGAGCTAAGGTATGGAACCTTTTAAGTAAGAACGCGTAATAAATATAATAGAGATGACGGAGCGTCGTGTCGCGACTCGGCCGCGCATGAATACAAACTGCAAATTATGAGAACATGCCCGGAGTGAAGTGGATAGGTTAAAATTTTATAAGATTTTAGTATATTTCTTACAATTTTCTAGATTACTTAAATTCTGAATGTATCTATTATGATTTTACTATATTATTCATAATTTGTGTAATGATTAATCATTGTTTTTTTTTTCATCTCCATTGTGGTCCACAGTGAGATAAAAAAATTCTAGCACTGACAGAGCAAGCTTCACGATACCTTATTCGACATTATACATTTTTTATAGCTTTACACTGTATTTCCAATATACTTAGATATGCAAATGGAACTTAGAGTTAAGACACTCTGTTTCCCACTCATCACCCAAGATAGATATGAGATGTTGGGTGTCTAAAGCTGAACACCACGTTGTGTGTGTTTGTGTTGTTACCAAAACGAGGAAATGGAAATAGTTAATGGCAATCATAAATTTATACCTCAAATAGAAATCGAACCAACAACCGTCCTGTACACAGTTAGTGTGTACCCACGAATTAATTACACTTGTTTACATATTTTTTAAAGTGACTCTAGAATTGTGAATTCGGACACGCGTCGTCGTCATCGCTGTCTTGTGTGTGTGACTGTAAACACGACGGTTGTGACTTAATTCAAGGGAAATTAATATTCTCCGTTTCCTCGCTTTGGTGTTCAGTCCCTCCACTCAAGAAGTATTGCCCCGTTAATTGGGTGGAAAGTGGCAAACAGAGAATTTTAACACTAGGTTCCCTCTGCCTACCATTTTACATAAAGCTAGAAAAATATAACAAAGTATAAAATAATATAAACACTTTATTCATTAGAAAATATCTCCACATACATATGTACATTATTTTAAGCATATTAAATATTTTAACTGGAAGGTAAGGAATTCGTAATAAATAGACGACAGACCATCGTGCAGTGTATGAATACAAACTGCGTATTAGAGTAGAACTTATATGGAGTACACAGAAATACAATTTTCAGTTGAAAAAAAGTGAAGAAGAACTTGTCCAGGCAGGCCAGGACAGAATTTTTAGGTTCGAGGGAATGAGCGTGTGGCAAAAATGATCTGGAAGGTCATTTAAAAATTATGAGAGGACACCTTGAAAGGAATATATGAAGAAGTTGATGACAGTAGACGAGGCGAAAGACCGTAACGGTACCGTTCTTTCTGGCTACGCCGCTAAAAATAAAACTTGAAGCAAAAAAAATATACTGTTTACTTCACAATCTCAAGGTGGATGAATATAAAGAGGATTTATGGGGATTATTGTAGAATTTCCCACCCCCGGGGTTATAGCCTTAATCCCAGGGAAAGCGGTGCGCTGCAAATTGAATTGATTTTTATATGTAAATTGTCGCGTGTGAGTAAATAAATATACAGATCGTAGAATTAGATGCGTCGTTCCATCGGTAAGTACCTTGCGATGGGAGTTTTATTTCCTTTGCTAGAGGAATGTATTGAAGGTTTACTTTTATTGTACTATGTAGATGTGTAGACCAACCATTACGGCATAGTGGGACAGCATCTAATTTTATACATGATGGATGTAGGTTCGATCCTCACTCGAGTTACTGAATTATTTTAATTTCGCCGCTGGATTAAGAATAGAGAACTAATGAACCCGAACACGAATTGGACCGTGTGTGTTTTACCACTTGGTTCCCTCTGCCTATACTTCAATGTCTATACAAATTTAAGTTAAAGAAACTAAAAATCTGTTCCTATAGTAACAAACTTCATACAAAAATATCCAACCATTTCCAAAGTTCTTAACTTAACTCTATACAATAGGCAACCTACAAAACAGATCATTAAAATTAAACCTTAAAATCTTTAAACCCATTTTGGATCCAACGAACAATTTGTAGCAAAAGTATCATAAACATTCGTATTTCGAGTATGAATAATATTTAATAGCGAAATGAATAGCGAGTAGGCGTTTTAATGCGTCGCAATGCGCACATTACACGGCGAACGACCAAGATACTAGTCATATTATTTACGAGTAGAGTCACCATGGGTTGTGAAATTTAAAAATATATATAGTTTTATACATATTCTGTTTATTTTTTTCGTTTTTTTATATTGTGTAATTTAAGAATGTATATTCTAAATGTAAGTTGAATGTAAATTGTTTTTATAGATATCAGTCGGTAAACAAACGGTCAACGGCCCTTTAATTAGCGTACGCAGAGCATCCCATGCGATCGCCAACCCTTCACGAGCGCTCATCAAGGTTCTCGTACTTTTTCTCCAGGGGCGAGCTACTCTCGCTCCTCCCCACCCGGTGACGCTGTTCAAGACTAGACCAGGTCAACAGCACTAAAGCCAATTCGAAAAAATTTTTTTTTAGCTTCACCTGTATGTCGAGTTTAGCAAAGTAAGCGAAGGGAAGTAAATATTTGTATTTTAATATGAATTCATTCTTTACTTTCGGTTCATTTGTTTTTTAAATTGCGTGTAAAATTGCAGAATCATATTTAATTGCAGGTTTTGAGTTTTGTGAAAACCGTTTAATTCCATATTAACGCATAAAGTACCTAGTGTTAAGGCACTCCTTTGTTTCTCCAGTTTTCATAAAATTTTTGAGACATTAGGTATTGAGAGATGGAACTCAACACTGCGCTTTGTCTCATATACAGAGCAGAATTACGTTCCCCCTATATTGTATTTTCTTAGATTATTATTTTCAATTGAAACAGTATAAACACGGTTCATCGACGTACATCGAATAAATACGGTTTATCCTCTAAAACCCAAAACTCTTGGTAAACCTATTCACAAGTCGTTCCCAACAACACTGTCGCTATTCCGTGCATTTTTATCGACAATTATCATTTTGCATTTCTTCCTGTATGGCCGCACTCCGTTGACACATTACGTGGAGTAAACTCCAATATGAGTTAACGATGTTTATGACGTCATACTTTTTATTTTATTACCTTTCTTTGGAATGGTGTAAGTAAATATATATATATATATATATATATATATATATATATATATATATATATATATATATATATATATATATATATATATATATATATATTCTGTAGTACAGTGGCAAGCTCTGTGATATGTATTTTTGGAAGAGAAAAGACATTCAAGAATAAAGAAGATTTTTTTAGTTTTTAATTAGTATTTTTTAAAATATCTTTACAGAATTATAATCTTCGGCAGAGGTATATTAAGTAACAAAATGCTAATCTTACTATTTTCTAACAACATTTAAAAATTCGCGAAAATTGGGGTCGTCATGGTACATTAAGGCGGCTTCTCACTAGAAACACGAAAGTTCTAGGTTCGATCTGAACTGAGTGAAATGAAAATGTTATGATATTTCCATTTCCCAACTCTGGTAGACTGAACATGACATTAAATTATGACAATATGAACGGAGTGTTTGAACACTAGGCTCTCTCTGCCTACTTTTTAATGCTATAAAACGTGCAGTTTAAATCATAATAATTATAATTCACTTACAAAATTTTTTCCAATACATTATCTAATAACTTAAACTTCATAAAACATCAAAAACCCATACATAACGACACCGCAATAACGCTACGCTTATAAAAAAAGTTAGAGTCGCCATTTCCTTAATGAATTATGTTAATCTGTCATCTCATCTGGATTACAGCTAATTGAATATTAAAAAGTAATGATTGATATAAAAGTCCGAATTGCCCTGGGGTGAGTGGACAGCGGGGAAGTACCGTTATATGCAATTTTATTGATATTAAAAGTAGACCTAACCTCATCGTAATTTATACTGCAATAAGTCTTTATTACAGCTTGGCTTAGCTTAGATTTTTATAGATTTTAGTGAACAATCTAAATTTTAGATGCCCATCATATACAAATAGAAATGAAACAAATGTGGTACGGAAATAATAAAGAACTGCATAATTATTAATGGAAAAATATTATTACTTTTTTTGCTTCAAGCTGTATACGGGAATGCAGAGGAAACCTGTGAACTTAGTGTTAAGACACTCCGTTCCCTTTAAAACATTTCCGTTCCCCACTACCGCCGAATGCAGAAGACATTGCGGACAAGATTAAACTTATAACAATCACATTTAATGTCATTCGCTGTTCCACTAAGCCGCGATGATCCGTTGATTGCGTTACAACCTGTAAAAGAAACATTAATAATATCGAGTCTATTCTTTTTGCTTCAGCAATTTATAACTAATTTAAGGTTTTCATTCATTTTGATGAGAAAACTTAAGTTTTGGGAAAAAACATAGCAAATTTCTAATTTTTAGTAGAATATTTTAATAATTTTCAATTTTTAACTATTATTGCTTGCTAGGAACATAAAACGGCACAGCATTCTACCTATAACAAATTTAATGGTTCAGCCAGAGGTAACCCAGCGTATTCGTGTCATACGCCACATATATCATAAAAACAACAAAACAACTCACCAAAATAAATGTCAAAACCCTATTTTTATAGCAAATTAAAATATTAACAACAAACAAGCTTAAATAAAACAGACTGCAATAAAAATGCAATGAAAAATAATGAAACAAACATAAAAATCAAAGACTGTCGTACAAAACAAACAGTATGTACAGATTTGAAGATGCAAAGCCGAAGCGATCTCAACAAAGATAATGATGTTTTGAATGGCACTCAACTCATTACGTACCGATATCTTTGCTCAGGAAACCTTCTCGGACTGCATCTTCTTGGAGTCAGGTTTCGTAAGTTACCAAAATTTAATATACAATTTTGAACTTTTTCACCACAAATTAAGGTTCAATTTGAATTGTAGAGTCATCAAGAGTCACGCTCAACACTTAATGAGGGTTCTCCAGTTTTCTCAACTACAAAACGCCATAATTACTCTATCTCCAGCTACTTTCAAACAAGATAACATTAAGGTTTAAATTGCCTTGTACTAATATTTCTTTGATGAACATAATAGAAGGTTGATGTAGAAGGATTCTACAAACGTAATTAGTCATTAGCGACAGAATAGTGGGCAGGAAGAGGCGATTGATAGGACGTGAGCTTCGATCTGATTGGTTAGTTACTTAATGTTCGATAAGTTAAGGTAATATTTGTAATTTCAGTCATTATAGCCAAATCTTATAATTTACGATGAAGCTTTCGTTCTTCTATTAAATAAATTCACTCTATATTTTATAAATCTTTTTTAGCCTTATGTTGTATCCTGCATGGAGCTGGATAGGGAAACGTACGGTCAAGACATTGTGGTCAAGGCCCAGTCCTCCTAATAGTAATCGAACTCATAACCGCTGCCTTTTCTGTCACAACCTGTAACGCTGCGCCATAATGGACTTCATTATAATGCTATATATGAATTTGCTTACTTTATAATAATAAAACAATTCGGCGAAATTCCAGATTCTGTTAGCATTTTAAGAAAAAGACAGAAAAAATAAATAAAAATAAAGAAAAAAAATCCATTCTTCATATTCAGTGTACTGAGATATTGTATGTTAAGTGTTAAAATTTAACATTGCACTTTCTCTAATGAAACAACCATATTTTATATAGTTACAATATGTAATATTCAAGTTTTATATGTTAAATTTTTCATGATCAAAATAATATTTTTATTCTTCTGAGCGGTGGGCACCGTTGGTCTATTCTACTGGAATCTACCTTCTGGTACATTTTCTATTCTCTAACTCGACATAAAATTTTTGCAATGGCAAAGTTTAAAAAAAATATTAAAAATCAACTTTCAACATCACTTTCGTCAAATCATGTCAAAGCCATACATAATCAATTCGCCAGCCATCACCAGCCAATAAATCCCATATGACCGGACCGGTTCTGTTCTGTTCCAAAAACACTCAAATAAACTACATTATCAGTATTAACGAGATATCTGTTATAGAGACGTAAAAGAAGTTAAGACATAAGAGTCGATCGTTAAGTACTCTATTGGCAAATTTATGATCCATCGGCTTTCAGGCTGAATTATGAATTATAAAAATTATGTTATACACTTATTAGTATTATTATTTTTTGGATTCACGCTTTATCCCGTATATAACAAGATAAGAAAAGAGAAAGTAGTGGCAAGAGACTATATGGAGAATGTAGTGTCTTGACATTAGGCTCTTTTTAGGCTCTAGGCACCTTCTATACAAAGTTGGAGCATTACTTGTAAGAGGAAAATTTCATCCCGTATTATGATTTGCTTTTTGATAGAGAAAGGAAAGATGGCTTCAAATAAACATAAACAACAAATTATAAATAAGTTAAAAATAATAAATGGCAAGACAATAGAGGGATGATACAGTCAATCCTTTTTATTGAATTTTGGGCAGTGTACAAGGTAAGAAGCAAATCGATTGTGGAATGCTAAAATTTATGATTAACAATTGTTATAAAAATAATATCAAATGGTGAAAGATACCTTAGCTTAGTCTATATGTGGTTCCAGCGACCACGGAGTACTTTAATTAGATTGAATACAGGTTCGATATAATATACTAAGATTGACATTGATCGACTAAGAAGAAAATGTACAAAAAAATTAATCACCATATTAAAGACACTATTTTCTTGTTTCAAAGGTAAATAAAAGTACCTATAACGATCCCCGTAACTGTGATTAACTCAGCAAGCAATTCCTTTACTACTTTAGTTGGACACATCAATATTTACCTACATTTTCTCCACATATAGGTGATAGGTCATACTTTCTTATCAATCTATAGCTCCGGTAACACTTATGACATAGCCGCGTGAAAAATTCAGCCATATTATTTCTGGATTATTAATTTATGCTTTTTCAGCAAAATCAAGTGAAACAGAAAAAAAATGTACTTTTCCAATGTTAGGCTTATTTTAGTGATATTGGCCTTATTCGAGGAACCATAGGTTTTAGACTCATATATACTGAACTGAACAATGATAGCATGATGTCTTTTCTATCATGTACAGATAAAATAATAATAATTTGAAAAAAAAATATCGTAACTAAACCTATTAAAAAAAGAAGCAATCAAAAAAAAAGCAGACGCTGACAGATTGAGTTTAATTTTGCTGTAAATATGAACAAGATGTACAACTATCTTTTTTTTTATAAAGAAAGATAATGTTAAATATTATTTATAAAAAGAAATATAGTGCTAAATAAGTACATCTACTAATGAAAATTTTATTTGAAAATGTTAATAGGTTTGCGCTGTACCCACTTATAACAGAGTAGATTGAGTAAAACCTAGTGTCAAACATAAAGACACTCCGTCCCACACTTTCTCTTTCTCTTAAATGATGAAACTCAACGGTGAGCTTTGTCTACCAGAGCACTGAAACAAAAATTAAATGCTAATTAACGGAGAAATCATTATAATTGATAAAAAAAATACAACCCTAATTGTAGTACATTATTTTATATTGTTTTTATAAGGTTTGATTGGCTCCGCGTATAGACTTGGGGCGTTGAGTTCCGCCACTTAACACCCAATACCTCCAGAAGTTGGCTGTAAATGGAGAGCGGAGTATCTTAACACTAAACTCTTTCTGTCTACCCTACTATAAGTGGGATACAACATGAAACTGACTAGTGTCATCATTTCGATTTACCCCCATGGTAGAGCTGGTCCAAGCTATGATCCGAGATAGTCGTAAAAGAATCGTTTAATACGCGCGATGATATCGCCTCGTAAAGCGTGTTAGTACTTCCCGTGTTAAGGTGTTTGTCGAGAGCTAAGTTCAGTGATTTTCTAAAATACTGTTATACATATACTTAGAAGTTAAGAATTTTCTGATCATTTGTGAAAGTTGCTGGTTTTTATTTTAGTTGAGGTAGAACTAAAATATTTTGTTACATTTATGTTAAGAAAGAAAATATTATACCCAGAGCTGATGTTTAAAAAAATAACTAATAATTAAGCTAGAAATTTTTCGCACATGGAATTGGATTTCTTTCTTCGAGTGGAAATCGAAGCCACAATCTGTCGCGTTTGCAGTCGCACACTTGTGCCTCTACGCCACGGCTTTTAATTATGTAGTTTATGTTTGAGGGTGCAATTGTATATTAATATTAGAAATTGATTTGTTAATTCGTACTGTACCTTCGCAAATTTTGTATATTTGCTCCTGGACTGTGTAAAATTTATTAGTAAATGTGTAACAAAAAAATGTCTACTTGCTCGAAGCGATAAGACCGGCTTTGCCTATTAATTTTAGCGAAAAAAATATACCTAGTATATTTTTTTCGCTAAAATTAGGCAATATAGACAAACGGAACCTAGTACTTAGACACTCCATTTCCCACTTCCAAGACATTGCATGTTGAGTGATGAAATACAAAGCCGTTGTTACCAAAGCGATGAAATTAAAATTAACCCTAAGGAATTTGAACTGACACCCGTCTCGTTTACGGCCGACGAAGACCTTAATATATACTTTTTTCTATGGTATTCGTATTTTGTCTGATTGTGTGCAAAAAAAACTTTAAAGATATCCGAATAAGTTTATATCCAGGCGACACTTGCAGACGCAAGTAAACAAAAAAATAGTATCAGTATGCTGAATCACGTTCGACATTTTTTATCCGTACATATAATCTGGGATAAGCCGTATTGATAACATCGTCTGTCCGTCAGCTTCCGTGACACGGGGGGGTCGCTGGAACACCTATGTAGCTATTTGTTTATATTTACTTGTATTTTTCATGTTTTTTGCTTAGTCTCCCATAGTAAGGCGTCGAGGGACAAAATTTTGAATAATTTCATTTGAATGGTAAAATTTTATTTGATTGTATATGTATGTATATTGTAAATAGTTGAATAAGAGTAAAAGTAAAATCTATCTGAAGAAAAGATATTTTAAACGTATTATTTCTTATCTATCCGTCTTCAAACCGCATCTTTGAGTTCCAAAGTCCACTCAAACTTGAACCTTCGGCAGAAAACGGGAAACGGAGTGTACAAACACTGGATTTCTCTACCTATCCTGTTATATGCGGAATAAAGCGTGCAGCAAAAAAATAGATTATTAGTTTTATTAAAAAAAAAACATCTTCACGCTGTATCCCGCACAAACCAGGGTAGGCAGAGGGAACGTAGTGTTAAGACACTCCGTTCTCCACTTTCGTTACTTTAATTAGTTTTATTATTAACTCAATTTCAATTTTATGTCCATATATTTACAGTTTTCAGTAACAACTAATTTAAATGCAAGGTGGCAAGTATAAATAATGTTAGTGGTAACAAAACTTGTGTCTCGCGCGAGCCGTTACGTTTCTTACGTTAACTCAATTACGCGCGACGGGCGGGGCCGCGATAAATGCGTTTTGGTGATGCTCGTGTCTTAGTTGAGAGTGGTAGCGATTTTATACTTTAAAATACTTTATTATATTTAGAAAAAAAAGATTTTACAGTAATAAATATGAAACACACATGCTTCGCGCAGTATTTCGTATATGACAGGGAAGGCATAGGGCATCTACTATCAATACACTTTGTTTCCCATGCACCGTATCATTTTCGTGAGATTGCATGCTGAGTGGTGAAATGATCGTTTTTACCAGCAAAGTGAGAATATTAAAATAATCACCACCAATCGTAATCAAATATCTTAGAGTTAGAGCCATAATCTTCATTATTATATTCAGACGATGTACCGCAACGTCACAATTAATAGAGTCAGCTTAATACATTTAAATATTGTGTATGTAGGTACTAAATTGCTTCTTATAAAAAAGATTCTTTAAATGCCGGGGGTGGTAATGATCCGGTCGAGTCTGCCCATGCGTGTCGCCATTGCTGGCGACGTGACTCTACCACACGTACTTTAATCGCCTCTTACGACACCACCAGTACCAGGATGATCCTATTCTAGGCCGGGATTACACGGCAGAAAACGTCAATCATAAAAGTAAAATATTAGACAACATGAAAATAGGATATATGATTACGTAAGAGTGTATTATATTTATAGTGACAGCCTGGAATGCCATGGAAGCAATTAAATAGTAACATCCATTGACTCCATGTAGGATCCGGGCTCAATGCAGGCATTACGTGCAGGGTGAGGAGCTCTGAGCAATCCCTGCATAAATGAATTTTAAATAAAAATATAGTTGAGGCCAGTCGGGGCGCAGTGGCACAGCGAGTGACTGTAAATGCGACAGGTTGTGATTTCGATCCCCCACTCGAGGGATTTAAATATGTATTCATTTCTTCGCTCTAGTGTCGAGGCAAAGCATGGCCTACCTTTTGCGGAATACAGCGTGAAGCTGAAAAAAGAAAACAGTTATTTCACAGTCTTCTTTCACCAATTAAATAAAGAAGCTACGCGATTTTTTTTACATAACGTGTAAGTATTATTATTTATTTCCAATGTTATATCCCTAATCGCCTATAACTTGCACCACCAGACGAACGGGTATGCGGTTAGCATAACTCATACCCTCACACCTCGCACTCGGTTAAGTTGCAAACTTTGATATATTACTTTGTTTCTACTCCACCTGAAATGGGTCCACGTTGATTATAATAAGTTAGTGAGAAATGCCCTCGGCCTGTTTACTGCAATAGTTTCCACCTATTAATCAAACTGATATATTGGTTTTGAGATACAACAGCTCCTTACGTTGTTTACCGACAGTAAAATAGGAAGTTCCTTAGTTAGGCATGTTCTTTTGCATCGTCTTTAAGCAGACTTTTCGAAATTGGCGCAAAATTTTTATTTTGCTTTATAATCGACCAGAACTTATAAAAAAATTGTAGGATCTATAAATTCTAGATAACAACCTGCGTGTTATAAATAAATATTTTCGTAAATTACATATTTTCTTATCTAGAAATGTAATTTACAACATTTTCATACAAAAAGGCTTTAAGGAACAACAAAATTTTGAATTTCATCTAAAACATGTAAATATTTACGTAACATGCATTAAGCGCAGTTATAAGATAAGACCATCTCGGCCAACTTGCCACTCCATATAATCAATATCACAAGTCGTTAAGAACAATTAACAAGTATGGGGCAAGGTGGGACTAATGGGGCTTTATGGGGTCCTCCATGATATTACTCGGGGGACACTAGATTAGATGTAAGAGTTTGCGTATTGAAACATTAACTGCTATAGTGTTGAGTTATTAAATTATCGTATTTATTATATTTTTAGGTGTTTCATTTATTTCTTTAAATATAAAAATGTTGTATTATTTTACTTTTATAGTTATAAGAACCTATAACTCTTATTATTCATTTCACTAGGAATGAATTGAAGCCAATCGTGGCGCAGTGGCACAAAGTGTGACTGTAAAACCGACTGGTTGTGGGTTCGATCCCCATTCGAGGAGATGAAATATTTACTTAAATTTATATTTCCATTTCTTTGCTCTGGTGTCGAGGCAAAGCGCGCCGTTTAGTTCTGCCACTCAACACGCAATGCCTCCAGAATCCGGAAGAAAGGGGGAAAAGGAGTGTCTTAACGCTAGGTTCCCTCTGCCTACCCTGCTGTGTGCGAGATACAGCGTGAAGCTGATTTTGATTTATTTTTAGAATATAAAAATGTTCTATTATTTTACTTTTATAGTTATAAGAACCTATAACTACTCGAATACTTGCATTGGAAGTTGCTTCATCTAGAGTAAATTTCAATATATATTGTATGAGGGTACACGCGTTGGTCTGGCTTATAATTCGTCGTCCAATCTAGAGAATATTATATTTTATTAATTTCGTTTCAAAGCCTAATGGTTCGAAATCGGGCAAACAATATGATTAGGTTAGTCATGCCTACCCTGCAGAGGAGATACATTAAGCTAGCAAAATTAAAAAATCCGAAATTATAATAATATACAAATTAAATACCATCAAAATAAAAAAGAAATCACAAAAATCGAAATCATCACGTTTATTAATTTAAAAAATAATGCCAAAATACACAATAACTTTGCCTCACCGCCTCCAAAACTCAGTTTCGAAATTAAAAATAAATGAGTCAGAAAAATACACCGGAGTCCATGATTTGATTAAATTAAGAGGAAAACACAATCGGCCGGGCGCGATTTCTTTTCTTATTATTTCGAAGCTTTTTTTTAACGGCTAAGCTTTGCTTCGTAAAAACGATTTGCATGAATTTACTCTCTTAGGTGCTGGGGCAAGTAGTAATATTTGTGTATTCTTGTGTTTCTTGATGTTTGTACCAGTTTCTCGTGTATCTCTTGATAGAAGACAGTTTGTGTAATTGGAGATGTGACTTACGTTGAGTGTTGTTTTTTTGGTATAATTTTCGTTATAGGTAGTGCCAATTTTTATATTGTACTAATTAGGTGTTTAATATATATATATATATATTTCGATTTTTAAAATCATTTGTAAGAAAAATTACAAAAAAAAATACTTCCAAGCATTGATTAATGGTTTAATATACCTATTATTATAATTTATAAAGTAAAATTTTTAAAAAAATCTTGTATTATTTATTTACATACACACTCATACATATATACGAAGATTTCAAAACAAACACCAACCACCCACCCCTCCCATAATTATGATTACCAAAGTCATTTGCAACACGAAGTCCATCTAAATCTCATCTAATTGGCCCGAAAGTGGACCTTTCGCCATAAATTCTTACGATTTCGTAACCATATTTGGGCATATGGTCAATTTGAACTTAAAGCAATAAAACGCAATCGTTAACGGTTAATTAGACTGGTCATATAATTTAAGACTCGATATCAGATGACTGATAAAGTGTGGTCACCCTCGCCGCAGGCCGAGTATTGTACCCTAGAGGACACTTCTTAGGAACAATGTGATTTGGATGAGTGGAATATCGTGTGAATTATTGATTAATATATGGTTGTTTTGGTTGTTTTATTTTTTTAAAAGTATGTATGTAAGTTGGACAGCCTTCATTAGTTATTACTTACAAAGTGACCATACAAGAGTTCTGTTTTTATCTTTTGAGGTACGGTACCCTAAAAATGATGGTGCTAAAAAGATAACGCACGCATAATACACAATATATAATAAATAAATACCTTCACTTTATATCCCGCATATAACAAGTAGATAGAAGGAACGTAACACACATTGTGACACGTTAACACTCTGTCCACTTATCGTTCAATTTTTATCGTCTTTGCCATATATATAATGAAGATAATGTAAGCTTAACTGCAAAATATATCAACACCACATCTGATGATGATGATGGTGCTCAAATATTTTTTTAACTTCACGCTATATTGCGCACATAGCAAGCTAAACAAGAGGGAACCTAGGAACCTAGTGTTAAGACACTCTTTTCACCATTAAGATACTTCCGTACTCCACTTTCTGCCGAATTCTTGAGGCATTGCATGTTGAGCACAATTCATCGCCGCGCTTTGCCTCGTTACCAGAGTGAAGAAATGGAAATATTTAATTTTCCCGAGTGGAAATCGAACCCATAACACCAAGACGATCTCAAATATTTATTTCTGCACAATTTAATTATATTAGCAGACAACTCCAATGACGCTACTGTGCCGATTGTAACAAGTATCGTAACAGATCGTGGCGAGTATAAATCACTGGTTGATCAAATCGTTGTGTAGTGCAAATGGTACATTTTACATTAGTATCACGGCTTACTCTCGAAGTTCTTTTACTATATTTATTTATATTCCGTTTTGTTTATTTAAGTTTTGTTCATCATTTTTTCACTCTTCTAAGGTAAAGCTAGGCGTTGAATTTCGCCACTCGACACAAGCGTAACTCTGGTAAATTGGATGGTACGTTGAGAGCGAAGTGTCAAGTTTACTTTTGTTTACCCTGATATACATATGAGTATATGCGGAGAAAAATAGAAACCATTTTTTTACTTTTTTACGGCTAATAAGTTATTTTTTAAGTATCCCGCCAAGTATATAGCAAAGTAAGTAAGGAACTTAGTGTTAAGACACTCCTCTCTCCATGCACCGCCTCATGTTCGATACATTGCATGTAGAATGAAACTATTGTTACCTGAAGAAATAAAAATAATTCACTCCTCCAAGTGGGATCAAACCTAAAAATGTCGTGTTTCACGACGCTCTGCGCTACCACGGCCTCTACATATAACATTTAGTTTTTTTTAGATTTAGTTCCTTATATGCCATAAATTTGGTTCCTTATATGCTATGTGCGGGGTGCACATAGCATATAGGGAACCTAAAGCGAGAAAATGAAAATATTTGATATATCATTTCCTCGAGTGCGATTCGAACCCACAACCCTGTCCATATAAAACATATGCATGTTCAAAATGAGTTCAACAAATTTAGTTAAAATTGTATATTTTCAATAATACCACAAAGTTAAGTCAATATGGAACTCATCTCATTTCACGTAATAAACATAATATATAGATAAAGAGAGCCATTGATTTATTTAAAAACAAATTAAATTTTTACATCTAATTTAACTGCTTCCGCGACGATCGTAAATCCGTAGTTTCGAGACATTTTGACATTTAGTGGCGATGCCATCACTAATCACCGTATATGGAACTTGTGTAAATAAACACTGTCTTCAATACATAACTGTTCTTGAAGAGTAAATTTCCGGTGTAATAAATTGGTTTATTTCATTTTATTTAAACATTCTTTAACGTAGACCTCCTATAGTGGATCAGTTAAATAATATATGTATAGATAAAAAATAGCGTTAGTTTACACCACCTGGTAAGCGCAATATAATGAAAATGCACTTATCTAGTGGCGTAGATTAACACTGCTTTTTGTCTACTTTATTTGGTTTAAGTTATCATATCCAATATATGAGGTGATGTAATTATGCATGTAGAATAAATCATACTCCAGTACTGTGCTTAAAATTTCTATACTAAGAGGCCTTTGTGGTATGGTTGTGAATGCAGCTCCTCTGGTGTTGCACGGAGTCGTGGGCGGCGGTGATCACTTACCATCAGATGACCCAAACGCTCGTTTGCCTTGTCTTTTCCTTAAAAAAAAAAAAAGAATTCGTTTTCCATTCGAGGAAATGACTAATTTTCATTTTCTCGCTCTGGTAACAAGTACTCAACACGCAATGTCTCGAAAATTACGTGGTAAGCGAAATGTGTTAAAACTTGGCTCCCTTTGCCCACCATGTTATATGATGGATTCAGAAAGATTAAAAAAAAATTCTAACTCTTTAATGTAATATTTATGTCTTACTATAATATGAGGCCAGTGGTGGCGTAGTCGGGGCACAAAGTGTGACTGTAAGATCAACTGGTTGTGGGTTCGATCCCCACTCGAAGAGATGAAATATTTACTTAAATTTATATTTCCATTTCTTCGCTCTGGTGTCGAGGCAAAACGAGGCGTTGAGTTCTGCCACTTAACACACAATGCCTCCAGAAGTCGATAGAAAGTGGGGAACGGAATGTCTTTTGTGTCATGTTTTTTTTTTTTTTTTATATTTACTCCAATTACTATAATTGAACTTAGATTAGAACGGATTTTATTATTGTATAAAGATAGATAAATATCTATCTATTATCAAAGATAAATATAACAGTGGCTCTAAATCTAAACGAATATATTCCGTAGTTTTCATATAACAATATAGTTCCAAGCAATAATTTTCACAATGAATCAACCTGATAACATCGTATCTTAAGGGACTATAATTATGGTGGCCACTGATAAGACCATGTGAGATGTATGATAAGACACACTCCTTCATCTTAGTGGAAACTGGACCCTGGTATCGATTTGACGCAGTGGTGATCTTTACAAGGATCTTTATGAGCATCTGACTGCAAGCAGTGACGGTTGTGAGTTCGATTTTGATCCGGGATATTTTTATTATTATTTATATTTTAGGTCAGTAGTGGCGTATGTTCATAAATATTAATGTAAACGCGACAGGTTGTGGGTTCAATTCTCAGTCGACGAAATGAAATCTATCTATATATATAAAAGGACTTGTACCTGACTGACTGAGGTAAGACGCACGCACAGCCGTGACCGGTGATGGTGGAATTTGGACAGATGTTTATTTTCATAATCACATCACTAAGAAGGGATTTTGAAAAATTTTATCCCTAAAGGGATGAAATATGGGTTGAAAGTATGTATGGATTTATTTAAAATCGGCACCGATTTTTATAAAATTTGAAATTCAGACTCTTAAAAATATTTTATTGAACACATGTTTCATGGTTTTTTAGAATTCACCCCCTAAGGGTTCAAATACAGGGTTGAAAGTTTATATGGAAAAGTCTTTAAATCGCCACCGATTTACATAAAAAATTAAATTCAAACTGTTAAAAATATTTTATTGAACACGTGTTTCTTAACATAGAACACTAGGTTCTTAACACCCTACTGTGTGAAAAAATAAAAATAATGTATTATTTTTTCACTTAAGCTTACTGGTGGCTATTACATAGTAAAAAATAATTATTAATACATATTACTAACATAATCTTATACAAATTTCTACAGAAACATCAAATAGGCATATCAAAATCGATTCCCAATCCCAAATATTTGCTTAAAACAAAACTGATAGCAACTCCATTACAAACGTTCAAAGAATAACCTCAGATCCAGTCCAAAAACCAGTTTAAGTTTAATCGGTACAATCGCTGGATTATCAGAGCCTCGGTCTGAGTTAATTAAACATAAAATTCAATTAATAGAGATATCGCGTAAGGAATAAAGGGTTCCCGTTCCCTCCCTTATTAAAATGTATTGCCATGCCTTATTTTACTCATTTTCCACTTACAATGACATCGCGAGACCGAGTCCCAACTTTTTAATCTTTCGGTGTCTTTAGAATTAAATTTTTGCCAATGCAAAATAACACTTATTGACTCAAATTTAGAGTTGATTTTGCATTTTTTGTATGGAAACCAAGAAAATCGTCTACATCTCAGGTTCCCAGCAACGCCGTCTCAGTACCGCCGGGAGTCACAAAGAGGTATTTGCGGTATTAAGGCCGAACATTAGTTTTTAAGGGTCTTATTTTGTTGTGCGCTATTAAAGCGAGGCGACTTTGATAGAATTAGCCGAGGTAATAAAATTAATCGGCGTTCTGCGTTACTTAGACGGTGGTTATTGCTTTCGGCTTTTATAATAATTGTTTTTGAAGTTGCAGTTTGTTTGTTGTATGTGCATAATAACGAATGTAGTATTTTTTTTTGGTTCACCCCTGTATCACTTTAGGTAAGGGCAGAGAGAATCTAGTGTTAGGGCATTCCGTTCTTCACTTTCCATCGAATTTTCGTTTTAAATGGCGGAATCTAACGCCGCACCTTGCCTTGTTACAAGAACAAAGAAATGAAAATATAAAATCCATGTGGATTAAATATTTTCATCGATCTGTTGTGGACGAAATAAAAATATTTAGTCCACATGGATTCAATATTTTCATTTCTTTGTTCTAAAAAGCACATACATATAGGATCCATAATCCTTTTTTTATATATATTAGGCAAATAACTTTAACATAAATGTTTCGTTTACAATATTTTTATATTCTGCTACTTACGGAATGCAGCGTAATGCTGAAAAAAAATGTAATAATAACGAGGATAAGACGTTAGGATATATCTACACAATATATCCTATACATATGTATCTAAACATCTACACCTACTAATATTATAAATATAAAAAAAAAATATTGATTACTAGCGGCCCGCCCACGGCTTCGCCCGCTTAAAATACATGATTATTTAATAAGCAGAATTGATTGACAACTATAATAAAATAAATAAATAAATCAGCTTCACGCTGTATTCCGCACACAGCAGAGTAGGCAGAGGGAACCTAGTGTTAAGACACTCCGTTCCTCACTTTCTGCCGAATTCTGGAGGCATTGCGTGTTGAGTGGCAGAACTCAACGCCGCGCTTAACCTTGACACCAGAGCGAAGAAATGGAAATATAAATTTAAGTAAATATTTCATCTCCTCGAGTGGGGATCGAACCCACAACCAGTCGGTTTTACAGTCACACTTCTTGCCGCTGCGCCACGACTGGCCTTGTTTACTTTATTGTATAAAATATTGTATAATAGTGCTTCAAAAATATATATTTTTATCAACAGTCATATAATCAAGACGTTTCGAATGTCATTCTTTAGCCAGGAATCTTACCAGCGCTATTACTATATAACATTCGCAGGCAAATGACGATAACTTTTTTTTAATGAACCGGTTTTGATGAACCAAACTTTAGTACCTAAGTTGAGTTAAAACAAAGCAATTGGTGAAACTTTTAAGTTAATCGGTTCAGTACTTTCAGAGAAAAATGTGGACAAAAATATGTCGACAGACAGACAGACAGACAGACAAGAAATTCAAAAAAAATCTTTTTGCTTTCTATTATTCTTTTTAAGTGTCCCTCTATCCATTTCAGTCAAAATTACTAAATATACAGACAAAATATTTTTACTGTCTTATTATATATAGAGAAAAAGAGAAAATATTATATAATAATAGTGCTTCAAAAATATATATTTTTATCAACAATCATATAACCCAGACGTTTTGAACGTCATTCTTTAGCCAGGGTCATACCAGCGCGATTTCTATATAACATTCGCTGGCAAGCTAATGCCTTGAGTTCATTCAAATGACGATAACTTTTTTTTTAATGAACCGATTTTGATGAACCAAACTTTAGAACCTAAATTGAGTTAAAACAAAGCAATTGGTGAAATTTTCAAGTAAATCGGTTCAGTAGTTTCAGAGAAAAATGCGGACAACAATATGTCGACAGACAGACAGACAGACAGACAGACAGACAGACAGACAAGAAATTCAAAAAAAATCTTTTTGCTTTCTATTAGTCTTTTTAAGTGTCCCTCTATCCATTTCAGTCAAAATTACTAAATGTACAGACAAAATATTTTTACTGTCTTATTATATATAGAGATAAACACATAAAGTACTAAGATGCTACCAGTTACCTCAGGCGCTTAGAAGCGCCAAAGTCATAGTCAAATACTTTTATCTCTATACTAGAGAGCGCGCGCGGCTTCGCCCGCTTATTAGGAGTGAATTCTAAAACAACCACGAAACACGTGTTCAATAAAATATTTTTAACAGTCTGAATTTAAATTTTTATAAAAATCGGTGGCAATTTAAAGATTTTTCCATATAAACTTTCAACCCCTTATTTGAACCCTTAGGGGGTGAATTCTTAAAAACCATGAAACACGTATTCAATGAAATATTTTTAAGAGTCTGAATTTCAAATTTTATAAAAATCGGTACAGATTAAATTTTTTTTCCATACAAACTTTCAACCCCTATTTCATCCCTTTAGGGTTATAATTTTTCAAATTTCCTTCTTAGTGGATGTCCAGAATATGAAAATAAACATCTGCCCAAATTTCACGTTTCTACCATCAGCGGTTACGGCTCTGCGTGCGTCTTACCTCAGTCAGTCAGCACAAGTCCTTTTATATATATAGATATAATAAGACAGTAAAAATATTTTGTCTGTACATTTAGTAATTTTGACTGAAATGGATAGAGGGACACTTAAAAAGAATAATAGAAAGCAAAAAGATTTTTTTGAATTTCTAGTCTGTCTGTCTGTCTGTCTGTCGACATATTTTTGTCCGCATTTTTTTCTCAAAGTACTGAACCGATTTACTTGAAAATTTCACCAATTGCTTTGTTTTAACTCAACTTAAATACTAAAGTTTGGTTCATCAAAATCGGTGCATTAAAAAAAAAGTTATCTGAATATAATATAATGAACTCAAGGCATTAGTTTGCCTGCGAACTAACGTTCGCAATAGCAATATAGCAATCGTGCTGGTAAGATTCCTGGCTAAAGAATGACATTCGAAACGTCTTGATTATATGACTGTTGATAAAAATATATATTTTTGAAGCATTATTATACAATAATTCATACAATAAAGTAAACAAAATTTAACTATTAGGAGACTAGCGGCCCGGAGCTGTCAATCAATTCTGCTTATTAAATCAATAATCATGTATTTTAAGCGGCCGAAGCCGTGGGCGGGCCGCTAGTTCAAAATAAAAAGTTACAAGCTTCATTTTTGTACGTAAATTAATTTACGACCAGTTTAGCCTCCAACTTGAGAAGAACTAGCGAAAGAAACTCGACCAGACTATTTTAAAAATCAATTATTTCCAGATTTACACTTACGCTATGCCATATCATATAAAACAAAGGTAAAGCCGCTACTAAAAAGTATATATGAGTAAAAACGAGTATAAAATAGCTAAAAAAACTTCTATTCTCATTTTAATATATAAAATAAATAAATTAACATTTACATTACAAAATCTTGAAAACAGGACCTCAGCCAACAAGAAAACAAATAAAAATTGTAACAGCTATTATTACGAGAAGTACAATTTCCTTGACACTGAAACGTACACGAAATACGACTGCATTTCGTAACATTAAACAAAATGAACAAAAAAAATATATACAAAAGAACAACTTTAGCAAGACAACTCTCTATTCCTACATAATTTTACTTGAAATAGCCAATAAAAATGAAGACTTGAAGGCGTAGGCTCGCGTTCCAAGTAATTATTAAAACGGAGATACCATCAGATATACTGGTTTATATGAACATACAGCTTCATCCAACACCGGGTCATTAGAATGATTCATCTGAAAGTCCATTGCTTGTGTAATAAAGGTCTTACTACCAGTCACTATGAAAGAAAACTAAATTGCCCGTGCCGACCTAACTGGCTCTTGAAAGCTTACCCATAGCTATAAAGCCACCAGTTCAACTTGAACCGCCAGTTTGTACTACGCCTTACTCCTCACTTCTGTTTAGGCGGAGTTGGAGGGAGAGACAGGGGTCAGCTGTGGATGGAGGCGGCAGTAACAATTATAAATAAGTAGGTTGAAGCAATAACGGCTGCGACGTGCATTATATCAAGCAAACTGCCTCGATGCACCACCTAGGAGACACTTGGCATAGACTAGTGGGATTGCAGACACGGCAAGTGACCTGAAACGGATTATGATAGTTTGTGAATCTTGTATAAGATAATCTATTGTTTTATGAATATTTTTGCTTACATTTTGTTTTTATGTTGTTTTTTATTGATAGATTTAACTGGCTACTATGTGGTTTTGGGAGCTTGGTCAATTGAAAATAAACAAGAATTACTCTCGAAAACATTTAAACTCTTCAGTTTTTGTAACATTTTTCTATATTATTGTACTCTAATTGATAATAGTAGCAGCTTCGTAGCCATTACTCAATAAAGAAAATATGAAACACCAAAAAATTATTTTAATTTGAATAAATGGTTCCTGAGGTTAATGTGATCGGTTGAACGCGCTTAACATAATCAACATACTCTTCAGTATTACATCCTTAAACATATTAATATCGATATAATTAATATATTTATATATTTTTGAAAATTATTTTTAAACCATTCTACAAATTAATTTATAAAAATTGACTCAAAAGTGAAATTATTATGTAAAAAAAATATATAAAAAATCGACACTGTGCTACTTGCCATTTGCCCCCAAATGTTACTGTTGTTGTTTAAAGTTACTTTAATTTAGTCGCTTTGGTGAGAAGACAATGCGCGGCGGTTAGACCTGCAACTTAACACGCAATGTCTCGAAAACGGAATGTCTTAATGTTCCCTCTATCTGCTCTACTATATGCGTGATACAGCGTGAAACTATAGAAAAAAAAAACACAAAAATATTCCAAATGCCGTCTCTCCAGTTCCAATATTCCCGTATACACAATTCATAATTCGCCGCGAGACGTTTTTATTTCTCGCGAACATAAAAACACTAGTCTACTCAACTCTACGACAAATAAACAGTGCTTTAGAGCTTTAGCTCATTCGCATTAGGTAGTTAAATTTACATTTTACAATATGATATTTCGTGAAAGTTGTGTCGTATTGTCGTATGCTTTGCAGGTTTATTATTTTCAGAGGTATTTATTGTTGTCAGACGGCATGTCCGACTGTAAGAAGACAAAACGCGGCGTTTAGTTCCGCAACTCAACAAGTCTCATATGTTGAAAATGTATCGGTGCGTGGGAACAATGTTTTAACACTAGCCCTAACTAATATACTATGTGCGGAAAAAAAAGAACCCACTACAAATACCCTCTCCCAGTTATTTACATTAGGTGATTAAATATACATTTTTACAATATATTCCGCTGCCGTGAATGTTATGTAGTATGCGTCGCAGATTTATTATTTATAGAGGCCGTCGTGGCGCAGCGTGTGCGTGTGTACGCAGCGTTTAGTTCCGCAGAGAAAGAAGGAAGAATGGAGTCTTTTGACACTAGGTTCCGCTACTGCCAGCTATAATTATGAAGGATACAGCGTGATATATATAGATAAAAAAAGTGTACTCTCCCTTGTGCTTATTTATAAAGACGTTGTGTACCTATTTGATACCGGAACTTAACGCCGCAGAAATAAACAATGATTTGTGAATACCGTCTCCTCCACTTACCGTTTTAGATAGCTACATTTACATTTTACATTATGACATTTTGCCACCGTAAAACTTACGTACTTACCATGCATCGCAGATTTATCACCCGTCGGCCGTACCGGTCACATCCTTTGTTGTAACCGTTACGTATGTATATTTATGGGGTAATTTAAACAATACGAAATGCACCATTTTAGCGTAGTGTTTAACGATCAAATGTCAATTCGTTTGTTTTTTTTTTGTTTTTTTTGTTATCGTTTGAGAGTTATGGTTAAGTTTGATTTTTTTATGGACCGAACGTTCCGCTGCATATTCACATTCACATTCACGTTGCAATTTGTTTTTTTTTTCATTAGTTACATTTTTTATCTATAAAGTGCGGCGTTAAGTTCCGGTATCTATGTATCGGATAAAAAACCATAGTTAAAAATAGAATATTATCAATTTTCATTGATTTGATTTCTACTCTCGCTCTGATAACAAGACAAATCATGAAGTTGAGTTCCGCCACTTAACCCGTAATGTCTTGAAAATTTGGTTTTGTGTGGATGAGGAAGTGTCTCAACTTAAGGTATGCTTAAAAAGATCGGGTATACGAAAAAACGGCTTGAAGCTATAATAAACACAAAAAAAAATCAGTAATAACTAACTTTAAATTACTACAATTGTATTAAATATTAAATGAAAATTATAAAACATTTTAATTTTCATAGAAAATTTAAAGAACCTTCCATTATATTCTCGAATTGAACAACTACAATAATTCTATAACACCCATAACAAATGATGTTCATCAATCTAATTAAAGATAGGCGGTTGGAGGGCTGTTATTTTTTCTCACTGTTTGTTTCTTGTTTGCGGTCGAGCATCCCTTAATCCTTGCTCATCCCCGGATTAGTGGGGAGGTGTTGTCTCAACATTTTTTAAGATACGATATCGGCAACAATGGCTAGGTGGAGTATGATGTTGATAATTTGTAGGATAGGGTAATTAGTTTTTTTTATTAGCTTAACGCCTTTTCATTCAATTTCATAGCAAGGTAGGCCGAGGGAACCTACTGTTAAAATTCTCCTCGCACGCAGTGAATCAGTAACTGACTGTAATGATTGTGAGTTCAATCCCCACCGTGGGGAATAATTATATTTCGTATGAATCAATATGTTTTAATTTTATCGCTCTGTTAAAGTACAATAGACTACGATTTGTGTATACATCGAGTGTATACACAAATCGTATGAACACGAGTCTAATTGCAACTCTGAATGAACAGAAGTCTAATTGCGAAATTTATTGTGATATAGTAATTAGTGTCGCATCAGCTACTGTGCTCTACGTTGTGCTTGGACACAAATGTACAAAAAATTTGAACAGCTTTGACATTTTCAATACACCGCACCGCGTACAATAAACGCATAAATGTTTCATCAGTTTATCTGTGAACAGCTTGGACACAATTTCTGTGCACTTACAAACCGACACCACTCAGACATAAAAAAATCTAGTTAATGTCTGACATTTATATCGGATTTTCTGTCACAGTCAATTCCTACCAGTATATTCCAAATCTTGAAAGTTGGAAGGAAATAGGAGAACGGAGTTTCTTAGCACTAAATTTGCTCTGTTTACTCTGCTATGGTGTAAAAAGTGTGAAATTAGTTAGGAAATGTCCCCCATTACTCGTAATCATGGGAACCCTAGTCGTGACGTTGACTAATATTTCAAAAGTTGCAATAAAAGAAGAAGCAATTAGTAATGTTTTGTTTGTTACGCGACAGTCATTGTTAATCTAATCGGCGATTCTTTGCAACTTCGACGATTCCAGCCTATCTCAGCTTTACGGCTGCCAGGATGGAGGTTGTTGAAAAATATAACTTGACAGTTTTCTATTGTTTGGATTAAAAAAAATAACACAATTTTCTATTTTTATTTTTTGGTGATGAATTGTAGAGCAAAATTTTTTGCTTTGCCCTTGCTAGATTTTAGTATCAAATATATAATTACTTAATATCCGAATTTCTGTAAAAGGAAATGTGTTCATGTTTTTCCCCAAGTGTTAAGACACTCGGTTCTTCCCTTTTAGCCCAATCAACGACATGTTTTATGTAATACTTTATAATTTTAAATTAAAAATTTAAAAGCTTTCACGGAATATGCAGTGCTAAATTGGCCGAGGAATAGAGATTAAAATGATGTTGCAATATTGTCTTAATGTATAAACAATTTTTGATAAACATTTTTGCTAATATCTTTCATAGTTAGTATTTAAAAAAAAAAGAAATATATTATATATAAAATTTAATGCAAATTTAATACGATTTCTATATTTAAGCTGTCGTCGTGATAATTCCCTAATATCAAACACCTCAGCGGGTGTAATCTAGGCGGTTATTGTCTAACTTGGGTGCTTAACAACTTGGTAAGTGTTAAAGCGAGTGAAAACGACGAATATTATATGTATGTAGAGGTACGTACGTGCTTCTAGTGTTTGGCTTTGTGACTTAATAATTGAATAAAATTTCATTTCTCTGCTCTGACAAGATAAAACGCGGCGTTCAGTTTCGCCTCTCAGCACACAATATCTTGAATTCGGCAAAAAACAGACTACAGAATGTTTTAACACTAGCTTCTGTCTGTCTATACTGTTATACGAGAAATCTGAAGCTACTAAATATATTATTGTGTTTTTTTTAAAAAAGGATATTGAGTGGCAGATATCAACGAAAAAAATTTACGCAATCCGAGTTCCCGAGAAATTTCCCTCACGCAGGTGCATTGCATCAAAACAATTAACTTAACAAAATATAGCCTACGAGTATAGCCTTTCTAGCTAAATGGACTAGCCAATACAACACTGACTATTTAAAAAAAAACACAATTCCTTCGCGTTCAAGTAAACAATTTTTTCAGTAGTACATATTAGCTTAAAGTATACATTTCTAATATTAGCTGTTTCATATTATGAAATTTATTTTCATTTCGATTAGTTTAAATACAACCATAAGAGATATATTTAAAAAATATATAACCATAAAAAAATATTTTATTGATGAAGTAGATTATAGTGACTTGTGCATTTTACCCCAATATTATATCTGTTATATCTTGGAGCAGAGGGTATCGTACAAAAGAATTACTTTTGATAAATTGAAACGTTTCCTCAAATATTTCTGTATTTATGCCTGTATAGTTGTAATTTTTCAGTTTCACGCTTTATCCCGCTATATACCCCTGCATGCCGGTTGCGTGCTAAGTGTATCTTTCCAAACAGGGAAATAAAAATAAATATATACTCACGAGTAGGGAACGAATTCACAACCAACGCGTTTACATTACCACTGTGCATTTTATATAATTTTCAGATATAACATTCAAAATATATTGTATATCTCTAGTATGCAGACAAAGCAGCGCAGCGTTTAGTTCCGCCACTCACCACTCGTCTCAAAAATTGGGCGGAAAGTCTTAACAATACATTTGCGGGATACAGCGTGAAGCTATAAAAAAAATCTATAAAACCTCAACCAAACCCGATTGTGTTCAAGTGTTATATAGAAAATCTATTTTAAATTGCACAATTGTGATTAAATAAAATAGTTGGTTGTTAGAAGTTTATTAGACGTAAGTTTAGTGGGGACATGCGAACTTCATTTCGTTTTAAGTGAAGGGAGTGTCCGCCCGCGGCTGTTTAGAACTCGTACTGTACTGTACTTCGAAGATTTGCTCGAGCTAGGCTCTATTTATAGTTTTTGGTCAGTTCTACGTTTGTAGTATTTAAACTATTAACAATATATGTAGTGTGATGTGTTTTTGCAATTTTTGCAGGCTAAGAAGAGAAAACCTAGTGTTAAAACACTCCATTCTTCACATAGAGCTTTATTTTCGAGATCTTTCGTGTTCTGAGTAGTATAATTCGATGCCACGATTTGCCTTCTCAACCATGATTTTAAAGCTGAACTGCAAACACGGCGGTTGTGGGTACAATTCCCACTTAGAATAATAAATGATATATAAATAATTTTCATCGTAATATTAAACGCGGTGTTGAGTCCAACCGAATCTCGAAATATTGAATAATCTTGAAAATTGAGTGGAAATTGAGAAACAGAATATCCTAACCACTAGGGTCCCTGTACTTCCCTTTCAATGCGAACAAATGCGTAAAGCTGCATTACATATACATAATAATAAAAAAATATATATTATACTATCTAACTTTTTAAAATTACATACACTTTAGTTTTTCAAGTATAGACTTAAATCTTAAAGAGACAATAGAATTTTCTCCAAAGCGACCGTGTAGTGCCCCTCACCGATACACAGCACTGCCATTAACAGCTGGCCGCACTCGCCTCGAGACCGACCGTGTTCTATACTTGTTCGTCTTGTGTCTTTTGAAATAGGTTACTTTAAAAAAAAGCATAGCAGGGTAGGCAGAGGGAACCTAGTGTTGAAATACTCCGTTCCCCAATTTTCTAAATATGACGAAAATTGGAAAATGGATAGACGTGTTGAGTTGCGCAACTCAGTACTGAACTTTGCCTGATAGAGCACAGAAATGATGATAATTTAAATATTATCGTTCCCCTGAGAGAGGATGGAACCCACAATCATAAAATTCTGTAGTTAGCAACAGTAAATATTACTAAATATTTGTTTAAAAGTTGTTATTTTGATTCCACATAGAGCAGAGAAAGCAGTGGGAACATAAAGATAAGACACTCTGTTGCACACTTTTCGCTGATTTTTAGAGACATTCTGCATTGAATGGCTACATCAACGCCACGGTTTGTCTGGCTATCAGAGCGAAGAAACAAAAATAGTTAAAGACACCGAGTAGGAATCGATCCCACAACCATTACGTCGGCTTTGATTTCAATATTTAGGTATTTCGGTGTAATTTCATTATTTATACATACAAATTTAATACTCCTAGCGGTTTTACAGCGTAATCCCTCCTTATTTTCATAAACTTGTTTAAGCTCGCATATAGGTATAAATCAAAGTAATAAATGCGAAAATGAAAATATTTTCCTTAATAAACCCAAATCCAATTTTAGAAGCTTCCAACATTGTTGAGATAGCGTACCTGAGGCGATGAATCAATATTGGGCTCGATCCCGGGATCTTCGGGATCTTTAATAGTGTATGCACATCGTGATGGACACAGTGCTAATAAGATCAATAGGATGGACATGAGAAATTATATTAAATTGGGTAAAAACCGTTAATAATAATATTATTTTTATTTCAGCTTCACGCTGTATCCCCCGCATATAGCAGGATAGGCGGAGGGAACCTTGTGTTAAGACACTCCATTTCCGATTTTCAGCCGAATTTTCGAGGCACTGCGTGTTGAGAAGCGGAACTCAAAACCGCGCTTTTTGCTTTGATACAAGAGCGAAAAAAAAATTGTAAATATTTTTTTCATTCCCCAAGTGGAAATCAAACCCACAACCATCGCATTACAGTCACACACATTATATTTATTTATTGTTAAAAGTCTAGCTTTTTATTAATATCTATGTTAAAACACGTTTTAAACTTAGTGCTAAAATATCCCCTACTCCATTTTTTACTCAAATCAGTTCAAATGATCTCAATTTAAATTTAAAAAAACACTTTTTTAAAAGCAATTTTACTTAACTTCTCAATTTACTACATCATAATCGACCGTGTGTAAGAAACAAGCTTACATCCTCGCGGCGCCCGAGGCGGTACCTAATTTCTATTGATTAAAAATATTCAGCATAGTTCCAAAGGAATGCCCGCCTTATGCATTATTGCTTCATGTGATTTTCTTAGAAAATACGAGTTCTCTCTCATATAACATGATATTTATATTAGCCAGTACTTTATGGGTTTTGTATATGATTATGATAGAGGGTAAAGATTTTTAATTTTAAACTGAATACGTTTTTAAATATTTTCTATTTAAATAATATAAAAATGTTTACAAAAACAGTTACTTACGGTAACTGTTTGTAAAGAGCAAAACATTATTTAGTTTTTATCCATTTTAGCATATTTATTAATAAATTAATTTTAAAAAAAGAACAAACCGACCTCAAACAAACTGAAAAGTAGAAAATAATTTTGCTTTTGTTAAAAAAAATTAAAGAAAGATTGTGAGTGTCTTAACTCTCTCTATGCTCCCTCTGATTTTCCCGCTGTATCTGTGCAAAATAAGAACCATTGAACAAATACTTAAAAATATTTACTTGAACTACAAAGTAGTGATTGATATACGACGACATGTTAGCATATTTCATAGATACTTACACAAGGTTCGGAGTTATTGACATAATAGATTGTCTACACACTGTCGCGTCTTTTAAAGTATACTATATAACATAAGCGTCCCTCTTTTCTGTAAATTATGCCTAAAAATAAGATTTAATAAGTATTTTTTGAGCACGGTGTTGAGTTCCGCCTTATATTGCAGATACGTATAACATATACAGCTTAACAACTTTTTCCCGGAACGCAGGGTAGGTAAAGGCAACATAGTGAGACACTTCGGCCTTCAATTTTTCGAGACATTGCGTGTTGAATGGCGGAAGGTAAAACCGCGCTCTGTCTACCAAAGCCGATAAAAGGTAATAATTGAATCATTTCCTCTTCGGACTTGAATTCTTAGACATCGCATCCCAACTCCACGACTGTGACTTTCTTTTTATAAAAACATATAATCTATATTCATATTATAAAGCTGAACACTAATCTCAGGAACTACTAGTACGAATTGGAAAATTATTTTTGGCTATAAGCCATATTAAATCGCTCTAACCCACAGTACCTGATATCAGAGCTACCTCTATCACTTAAAATAAGCCATTTATTATACACAAGCGGTCCGCTCGCGGCTTCGCCTGCTTAAACCACATGATCATTGATTTAATAAACAGAATTGATTGACAACTATAATGGATTCTAATATGATTTTTTATTACTTTAATTTGTAATATTCTAATATGATTTTTTTACTACATTATCGTTATTTCTATAATAATTTTAGATTGTTTTGAATTAAAAAATACGACCAATGTTATATTTGATCTTTATAAAATAAATAGCAAATATATTTCTATCCGGATCGGGACAAATTCACTTTTATCAGGCGAAGCCGCAAATATAAGCTAGTTCATCGTACGATAGCAACTAAAACTATCATTAAAGTTACGAAAAGCTTTCTAACAACACCGCTATAAATAATACGTGGTGACAATGTATTTTGTCGGTCATTGTTGTGGGATAAACACAATATTTTGTTGTTACCAATATTATTTATGTTACGATTGTTGTTGTTCAGGTACTAGGTATAGGTATCTACTTATGTTAAGTGATTTCGAGATGAAAAGGAAAATGGACAAATGTTTTAGTAGAAGTGGTAAAGTTTTTCAGATAAAATACGTAAATAAAACGGTAAGTTGTGTTTGTGATCCGCGATACGATAATGTGTGGATGTTAGTGAATGATTTAGAGAAGTCGGGGATTCTAATAATATCTAATAATAATGTTAATAGTTTCACGCTGTATCTCACACATAGACAAGACTCCATTCTGCATGAATCACCAAATTTTGCGGTGGAGTACTGCTTAAAATAAGTGATTCTATGTTTTCAGGTAAAAAGGGAACCTAGTAGCAGGACTCTCCGTTTTTCGGTCTTTTCTCGAACTCGAAACATTATAATTAACTTAAATGGCAGAACTTAATGTCGTGCTTTGTCCTACCTGTTCGGATAAATGAAAATAATTAAATCTCCCAAATAAGAATCGAACCCATATCTGTCACCCTTATATAATTTAAGATAAATTAATCTGTATTATTTTAAGCAAAAATAAATAACTAAAGTAGTAAAATGTATATAAATATATTTTTTGTTTATTTTCTACTAAGGGTGGTTTCGACTATACATATAAGGAGGTCGCAAATCTATAAACATTTATGAGCTTTTTGTTTTTTCAAGCTGAGATTTTTACGTAAACTCTGGTACCATATGTCGGTACTAAATAAACTTACTTTTTTTGCTATAACAAATAATTATACTAGAAAAGACCGTCTTAGCTCAGTAGTCATTTTATTTTTCTGATTCAAATACGTGGTTTCCAGGTTTTAAAAAACTTTTAATGTACATATTAAAAATTAACAAAAAATAGGTAAAAATTATTTTGTTTTATTATAATCTTGTGTTTTTAAGGTAATTAATTTATTTTAGAATAATTGATGCTTTTGTTTAGATTACTATACAACAGCCAACCGATAAGAAAAAATGGATAACTCCTGTAACTACCATATACAGGGTGATTGATATATCTTTAAAATTCAAGAGAACAGAACTATCTTATTGAGAACAGATTCTAAACACTAGGTTCCCAGGTTCCATCTGCCTACTCTATTATGTGTGTGTGATACAACGTGAAGCTAAAAGAAAAAAATATATAATAACTACCAAGATGTTACATACAGCTTATATAATAATATTCACTCATCCGTCTGTATATAAGTCACACATAATCACCTTACAATAATATTCCGTGAAGCAAAGCACCGCCAGGTGGCCGCAGCGGGCGGAACCGCGTGTTTAGACTAGTTTACGATCCGCTATCATTTAGCGTAAACAAAGTACACACCTTGAACTGAGAAAGGAAATGGATTCATAAAGCTAATGCCGGTATTAATGTTATATTTGTGTATTTACTATTTTGAGATATTTTTCATATTATTATATTCCTGTATAGCAGGGTGGGTGGTGAACCTAGTGTTAAGACACTCTGTTCTCCAGTTTAAGTCCAATTTTCGTGATATTATTTGTTGAGTGTTGGATCTCAAGACTGTATTTTGTATTATCCGAAATTAAAATGTATGTAGTATAATATAGTATTGAGGCCAGTCGAGGCACAGGAGTACAAAGTGTGACTGTGAAATCGACTGGTTGTCGAATCGATCTCCACTCGAGGAAACGAAATATTTATTTATATTTTAATTTTTTTGCTCTGATAACGGGGCAAAGTGTGGCATTGAGTTCCGCCACTCAACATGCAATGCTTTCAGAATTCGGCGGAAAGTGGGGAACGGAGTTCCTAACACTAGTTTTCCTCTGCCTATTTATAGCGTGAAGCTGATTTTTAATTTTTTAGTATAATATAGATTCTTCAAATGAGGGATCGAGACTTACTGTGTTTATATTGGCACTTTATCTAATTTCTCACCATTAAAAATCAAATTATATAAGACATTTCTGTTCACCACCTTCCAATGAATTCTCGAGGCATTGCGTGTTGATTGGTGGCGACGCCTCGCTTTGCCTCTTTACCAGAGCGAGAAAATAAATATGTTAAATATTTGCTTCTTCAAGCGGGAATCAAACCCACAGCTGTACACACCGTCGTGCTTATAGTCAAACTTGTACTCCTATGCCATAACATCCTCGATTAGTAGACATTATTAATATTATTAGTATTATTAAGTAGGTAAAATCTTTAAGGCCGTAAACAAACGACTAACACAGTTGATCTCATTCAAACTTTTGAAGATTACAAGGTGTTACGGGATCAAATACAGATACGGGATTTGTGTAAAAAAGCTATAAATTACTGGCCAAGTTGGAAAATGGCGCATTTACAATTCATGTCAGAGTTGCCCGGCCAAAGTGATATTTATGGGTCAGACGCACTTCACGCGTCAACTTTATTTTTGATAAGGAAAGTATTATACTTAGTATATTTATCGTAAAATAAACTTTTGAGGCCGTCGTGGCGCAGGGATACAAACGTGTGACTGTTAACGCGTTGGTTGTGAATTCGATTCTCACTCGGGGAATGAATTATTGCTTATTAATATTTTCATTGGTTCGCTCCGGTACCAAAGAAAAATTGCGGCGTTTAGTTTCGCCACTCGACATGCATCGAAAATCCGGATTTTTTTATTTAGAACTTTGAAACACTCGAATTTGTGCCATTAATCTAAAATGGGGTGTCTTGTCAGAGTAGTTGAAAAAACACTCCAGATATTGAACCTACGACTATATACCATAAAAACGTTATAATTTGTAAGTTAACATTGCGAATTTCAAAATCCAAACAAAAAATAGCAAAAATTAGATACTTTAATGGTATGTATAATTAATAAGTATTTAAAAATAAAACAAATATTTAAAATGCAAATTAATTACATAGTATAATTTCAACAGATTCGTTTATATTTCTTAACATTGGGTTCCTCAAAAACGATAATTCATGGTTTACTTGCGGTCGGCTCCACCTTTTATTTATTGTTGGTGCCTGCGACCGACGTGCTTGGGGGTCACATTTAAATGTAGAAATCTTACTTTGGAATAATTGAGGGTAGTACGAGAAAAGAGAGTAATGTAAACAATCTAGAGCATAAGTTAGTATTATTTGATAAGAAATAAGATTTTTTTAACGCCATTCCTATCCGAGTTTAGAGATATTGCGTATTAAATGGCAGAACTCAACGTATCTCTTTCCCTTATTGTCAGAGTAAGGAAAGGAAAATAATTCAATCTTGAGTGGGAGTCACACCCACCACCTTCATTTTTCAAACAGAGATTGATATTAAAAAAGAGTTGCTTAATGTATGAGATATATAATAAAAACTATGTTATAACAGAGTAAGTAGAGTAAAATTTGTGTTTAGGTGATTTGAGTGATGGAACCCAACGCCGCGCTTTTAAATTATGGATACGAACATTTTATTTAACATAATAATCGTCCCGAATGGTAATTGAACCTACACTCTTCGTGTGAATAGTCAGGTACCTACTGCCTTCTTTTCTATGCAAGCAAAATTGATATTTTTTCATTTTATCAATTTTATATAAATATATAGTAGTCATATATATACATACAGTAGTCGCGGTGATGGCTTTTGATTATGGTCATGTTTTAGTCTTCTTATTTTAGATTAATGTTAGAAACATAAAAATCGGTCAATATGTTTGGTCTCTACAATAGAAAACAATGAACAAAATATAGACTAAATAAGACTGATAAACCTTTTACCCTTTGCGTCGCGAAGCCGGTTAAAAATAATCCTTTAGTTGCTACATATATTTTATAATATAAAACAATACCAAACCACCTATAGTCAAATCGGTAATTAAAAACCAAATTTCAACACCACTACAAAGTAAACAAAAAAACAAATATAATATAAGAATGCCAAAAATTATTATAAAATAGAATGTTTCCATCGGACGTGAGAAATGCCGACCCATTAAGCCTCAAACGCAATAAACTTTTAAATTCGCCTTTTTATGATACCGGAGGACAACTAATATGCAAATGGGGACCATTTCTTCTTACTTTGAACATCTACTGGCGAAATTAAAACATAAACCGAATTCGCACTATTGTCATGTAAATCTGCTTGTACCTACGAAATACAGGAAAAAATACGATATGAAAAAAATATACATTGTATTTTTTCTTCTAGCTTCACGCTGAATCCCGCGTATGGCAGATTAGGCAGAGAGAACCTAGTGTTAAGACACTCCTTTCTCTGCACGAGGCCTAATTTTGGAGAATACATATTGATTGGATAATCAACATAAGGCTTCGCCTTTTTACCACAGCGAAGAAATGAGAATAATGCATCCCCCGAGTGGGAATTGAACCCACAACCGTCTTGTTTACAGTCATACTCTGCACCGCTGAGCCACAACAGCCTCAAATTTTTTATAATATACTTTTTATTTGGAGTTAAGTGTTGTAAGGCTGTTAGGGGCAGGCAAATGACGCAATAACTGGAGAGCCGGCGTCTGAGAAACGACGTTATTATTTATGTTAATTTCAAACGTTAAATGACATCTTACGTGCTGGAGCCACCTTTCACGGGTTGTAGGGCTACCTACTTAATAAAATTTTATTACTTTTTTTTAATTTCTTGTCTATTGTGGGGAGAGAAAAGACTTTATACAATCAGAAAATCAACTCACCACTTTATTTTTATACATTCTCATAGTAGTAGTAGGTTAACACCGACTTAATAGAATAAAAATAACTTAGTAAATGTATGTATGTTAAAAATTAAAGGTATTAAAATTGCAGCTTTACGCTAGCATAGCATATTAGGCAGGTGGAATCCAGCATTAGTTTGTCGCCCAAAACGGGGAAGTATCTAACAAAATTTCAACGTAACAACGCTATTTTAGTTTTTCAAAACTACCTCTAATATAAAAAAAAAATCTATAAGAAACCAAAGAACTGACTATCACCGATCAAATCATCATATCTAAAGGAACCAACGGCCAACCCTGCACAGTAACGCAACTCAACTTTTTCCCAAGTCACGACGGTAATTGTACCACTTTACATAATGTCTATTTTAGTGGCGGGAAGCATTTTTCAAAATACCACCCCTAATGAGACGTGAAGGGTGATGCTGTTGATGTTGAGGTAGACTCGTTTGTACACGGCAAGAGATTTATTGTGGTTCTAAGTGAACCCGATAGCTTTTTACTTTGAAAATGATTCTGATGAGAGATTTTATATAATATTTTGACGTAAATATATGAATGTTACGTTAGGTACCTACTTGATATCGTAACTCTTAGAATTTGTGGTTTTTTGGTGTTGGGTCTGTGCTTTTGTTTTTAGGAATTTTGATGTTTTAATAATATTCTAGTGTGTTTGCTTAAGTGATTGTTGTGGGTTTAAATCCTATTTGAAAAAAATAAGTTTCAAATACAATATGTATTTTTTTTTTATGTAAGGATTTTCATCTTATTTTGCATAATAAGGTCGTTGTGGTGCAATGGCATAGTGAATTGTGTAATCGTGACAGTTGTGGATTAGATTTACACTCAGGGGAATTAAATATTTTCATTATTTAGCCACTGTAGAAACATTGCTAAGTGCGGCGTTGTGTTCCTCCACTCAACACGCAATGTTTATGAAAATTTGGCGGAGTGTTTAACGTTAATTGGTTAACAATACCTTCCCTACTAATGCGGGATACAGCGTGAAGCTACACAATCAAAATAATTCGAAAGAAAGAAAAGTGCTTAAAAGAATATTTATATGAGATCAACTTTAACTCACATATACTTTGATACATCGCTTTACAGTATAAAGCAGGCTATGTGTGATCCCACGGGCTCCTTCATCTAATGAGTTTGAGCCGGGCTCGGGGATAAATCTTGCAGTTTTGCCATTCCAAATATTTTAGATGCGGTCTAAGGTAAAAACGTAAGTATAAGTATTTGTAGAGGCCGTCGTGACGCAGAAATACAAAGCTGTAAAGCGACGATTGTGAGTTCGATTCTTACTTGAGGGAATAAATTATTATTTATTAATATTTTCATATTTGCCCTGCTATATGCGGGATACAGCGTGAAGCTAAAATATTTGTAATATTTTCTTATTTCATTATGGGATATTTTTTTATTTATACAGTATTTTAGCATAAAAAGAATTTTCAATTCCAACCACTTTCTGAGATTAGAGCGTTCAACCAAACAAAGTGTTGGTCTTTATAATATTAGTAGGTATAGGTAAATAGAATCAGCATTTATACGCTTGTAACTTACACCCGATACCAGTGGTGTTTTATACCGCTGCTTGTTATAAATCAAAGCACGTTGCTTCTTATAAACATATTTTGTGTGTCGTCTCTTTTTTAAATTCACCTCCGTACGACGAACAGTTTAACATTTTTTTCCACAATTTTCGTGTAAGCGAGAATTTTCTTTCTCTGTACCACATTGTTTTTAATGGATGGGATGTGTGAATTACTGCTTTTGACTTTTTTGTTCATAATTTTATGGGTAAAATTGTTTATTTTTTTTAGGTTCACGCTATTACTTACCTAAATATAGCAGGGGAACGGGAACCTAATATTAAGACTCTATTCCCTACGCACCGCACTTTTTTCTAGACATTGTATATTGAGAGGTGGAATCTTAATATCACTTTTTTTATTACCACGACCGGGACGAGAAAATAAAAATATCTCTGCCCCCAGAGTGGCAATCGAACCCACAACCGTCGCATTTACTCACTGTATCGCTATTCACGACGGCCTCATATTTTACACATCATACTATTGTTGTTCATATATATAGAATAGAGTGTTTTTATGAATCACAATGTCTAATCTAATAAGCAACGAATAAATATTTAAAGATTATATTTTTCAGATTCACACTGTGTTCCATACATGGCATATTAAGGAGAAAAATTGTGTATACCATAACAAGATAGATTCGTTAGAAAAACTTATTTTTTTTAGCTTCGATTATATACAATTTTAAAATTCTCTCATCTCCTACATTAATTTCATTTATTAACAGTAACCAAAATATTATGACCTTTAAGATCTGTATAAAGTATATACATAAATATTATATAGAGAGAAGTCTTCTGATACTGAGTGACTGACTGACAACGTACAGACGAAATTACTGTACCTATTTAGCAATTTGAAATCTCACATCTAGAAAGATCACAGAATCTAAGAGAGCACTAAAATAAGATTTCGCATATAGAAAACTAAACAAGATTTTCCATTTTACGCCTCAAAGTCCACATATAAAGATACGGGCCACGACAAGTATTTTAATATAGTAGATTACTTCCTAAAACGCTGCAATAAAGTGTTAATTCCTAAACGAAATATCTTGATGCTACAAAACGTTGGACAACGTTCGGTCAGTAATTTACAGTGGAAGTTAAGACGACAGGTCCGGAGTGACCCCCGGCTCCTTAATTATGCACCAGCTTAACACGTGGCCGGGACAAGTCGGTTTATATTGCGAGACTTAGATAGGAGAATAGAAAATGGAATTTTCTTCTTTTTGGTGATGTACTTGTATATCTTATATTTTGTGATTGTACTGAAAGATCAGTTTGATATCTGATATTAATTGAGATTTAATTATAGGAGTAATGTTTTATTTGACATGTTACGGATGATGAAGGAATAAATTATGATTTTATTACCATTTTTTTTTCTTAATCAAAAACTGATTTTGTCAGTGATGGAAGCACAAGTGTTTTTAAAAGAAATTGCTTACATGAATTCCGAAATCAATTATTTTTTACTTCATAATATTATTGCTATTATACATATTTAATAATATATCCGAACGCCACTAACTAAGCTATAGATAACAAAAAACACCCAAAAAAATCACCAAAAACCAAAAAAAACAAAGTCGCACAATACGAACGTAGGGAACGACAATACAAGAAGTTACAAGTTTTGGTGAAATTGTCGTCTTGAATTAAATTAACATTAGGTGAAACTATCCCGGGGCGGTAGGCATTGTGCCGGCTGCGGTCAAGAATCTGAATTAAAATTACAACATGCAAATGTCGAAAGCGTCTTGCTGTTTGTTGTACTCTCGCTTTCATTGTTTAGGTTTCGGCTTTCTTGGAAAATTGATGGAATGTTGTTTTGAATTGTGGTATGCAGGTTTTAGTGTAGATGTATGTGGCTCGTCGTAGTGTAGTGGCACAAGCGTGTGATTGTGAGAGTGACAGGTTGAGAGTTCAATTCCGTTCAAGTTCAAGAGAAAATGAAATGGAAAAAAAAATCAGCTTCACGCTGTATCCCGCGCACAGCAAGGTAGGCAGAGGGAACCTAGTGTTAAGCGTAACAGTGTGACATTTTATTAAAAACAATAATAAATGACCTTTGAAATAGTTTTACAATGAATAACTAGATTAGGATCTTATAAAATCCTTTGATTTTCGAGAATCTTATTTTTTATTAATATTTTATTAAGCAATCTTACGTATATTTATGTAAGTACTATACAAATTTGGAAACTCGACATTTTGAACAATTTTCGAAACATTGCGTTTTGAACGACCGCATTGTCTTGTTACCAGAGCAAGGAAATTAAAATAATTCATTCCCTCGAAGTTGAAATCGAACCCACAACCGTCGCGTTAATAGACATACCCACTGAGTTAAGACGGTTCATTACCAACTCCTCACTTATCTTCAATACTACACATATAAAAAATAAAAGGTCAAAAATATAAATCCATTAGAAATACAGAAATTGAATCAAGTGGCTCCCATTAAACAAACTAACAAGACTACATGGTAGAGTAACTACGTGTTTACTGCAGTTCGAGTTCTCAACTCGCAGCGGACGTGAGAGGTATGAGATTAGATGCGGCTTTTAATTGGAGATGGTCGAGCTACTTGACTTGTGAAGTATATTTATTATATCTTATACTAATACATTTATATTAAATATGAAATTTAAAATAGACTGCCGTGGTGCAGTGGCGTTTCGCTGTAATCTCTATGATTGTGGGTTCATTTTCGTCATCAACACGTAAATTTGTGGAAATTAAGCGTAATGTGTGATATGAAGTTTTTTAACACTAGGTTCGCACATACTAATAATTGAGAAACACAGCTCGCACAGTCACATTTGATACCTTACTTTAAATATATATATTTTACGCAGCGCTTTGCCTCGACACCAAAGCGAAGAAATGAAAATATTAAATATTTATTTTCTTAAGTGGGAATCGAACTCAATCCCTATAGTCACACACTTGTGCCCATGCGCACGACTGACCTAGATAGTATTTTTAATTTGAAATATTTGACTTACTAAAGTCTAGTTAGCTCTTTTACTTTGCCTAATCCTTACGCATATTCATGCGTAATAGCCCGTAATAGCCTAAGATCCTAGGGCGCCCAGACACATGTTATTTTAGCGAAGCTGAAATTTAGAGGACTATTAGTCTAACATGTAGATAGTATGTGTACTCGCTAACTTTAAAGTGGGGTCTTTTTCGAGGTAGCGCCACAACCTTTAGGTCGTTTGGCAGGAATAAAGGCTCACGTAAAAGGTCTAGTAATAATAAATATACATTATTTTTAAAACATATTATATTTAAATACCACCGTTTCTACTTTAACATAGGTGAGCATGTACTCTTAGTTGGCGCTATAGAGCAGCTAAAGAGCCCCACTTTCAAGTTAGTAAGTTTGCATATTGTCTTAACTACATATAAGCCTATTAATTCTCAAAATTTCGGCTTATCTTAAATGACGTAGGTCTGGGGCCCTAGGATCTCAGTCTACATCTATAAAAATTAAAAACAAAGAAAAAGCTTATGCTGTTATATTAGCCATATATGATTTGAAGTAGCTAAAAATGACAGACGACATATATTACTGTCAGACAGATGAGGGACAAACAAAACTACTTGATCTAGAATATAGAAATTAGGCATGTCGATTATTGAGTGTAGGAGAAACAAACAATATTTCACAAAAATTCTACAGTAACGGTAAAAAACGGTATTTTCAATTTAACGTCTGAAAATTAAACACATAATCAAATTTGCGGGCCACGACTAGTATTTATATATAACATTTTCATTTTCATTCCATACATATTTAAGACAATGTTCATATAATCTCCTGGATAAACTGCCAGTCCACTTGATCCCTTTAATTCAATAATTTCCAGCCATTTACTTAGCGGCCACCGCATTTGTCTTGGATTCAAATCCGGGGTGAAATTAATCCACATTTAGAACCTGTATCCCTCGAACACCCTAAGGACCTTGGGGTGACCGCAGTTGATGCCATGTAGAGTAGTCTCATTAATATTTCAGATATTTAGTGGTTGTCTATTAAAGAGACTATTGTGGCGCAGTTTAAAAGTTTTGCAAGTGACAGTTATAGGTTCAATTTCATCCAGGAAAAATCGCACACATAACAGGATAGGCAGAGAGAACCTATTGTTCAGAAACTCCGTTTCCCACTTGCCATCCAATTTTTGAAATAGTGCTTATAGCGAATCGATACTCTACGCTTTTTGTCTACTAGACCGGGAAAATAATAATAAGTCAATTTATATTAGTAAAATATAATTATCAAGAAAATATAATAAATTAATTATTAATAATAATAAATATAATAAGTAAAATATTACCCGGTATTTAATTATTACCGTAAATAGCAATCGAACCTATACCCGCTACGACAGTCTTATTATTTAATTAATTTAATTTTAAAATATTACATATGATGATGAATCAATTCACAGACAAAAACATAATCTGATTAAAAAGTTATCATATATATTTATAATACCTACTGACAATTTACATCAGAATAGACAATTGTCATTTCTCTCCCAAGAAATAAGTTCATAATTAGTATTTTCTTTTTCTTAGCTGTACGCTGTATCCCGCACATAGCAGAGTAGGCAAAGGGAACCTAAAAACCTAATGTTAAAACACTCTGTTCCCATTAAGACATTTCCGTTCCTCATTTTCCGTCGAATTCTATAGACATTGCGTATTGATTGACAGAACGCTGTAATTAATGTTCATATACAAATCCTGTTAGTACCTCCATTTATTAACATCAAAAACCTTTACTAAATAATTATCAACAAGTAGGTTCACCGTGACGCAATCGAGACTTGCCTGAATGCACACGATGGTTTTCAATTCGAATTTTAACTCGGGGAGCCTTTGTTTGCTTAAAGTATTTTTATTAATCATATTTGATTAGGCGAGGTTCGCTTTACCTTGCTGCAAGTGAATGAGTCAATATTCAATTAGTGCAAATAGAGAACTGAGTCTTATATAGTTTTTGTCTTTTAGAAAAAATCTAAAATGTCACATTTTTAGGATTTCGTACGTATAAAAACATCCGAACTCGTATAAGATAACTTTGTTTTTCGTCCATTTGCCTTGTCTGTTTGTCTTCATAATTAAAAATATTTTACTTATTTAGAAAACGTATAAAAATTTGAACCTAGCGGGACTCGAACCAGCGCCTCCTGGAAACCGACCAGGCGCTCTGACCACTAAGGCATACGTTCGTTCATTTGTCCTGTTCGGTTTCCAAGAGGCGCGGGTTCGAGTCCCGCTACGTTAAAATTTTTATACGTTTTCTAAATAAGTATTTTTCTTTCCTAAGTTTGGAATAACACTTTAAAAATGTTTAAAAATAAAAATATTTTTTTATAGTTTACTATTAAAAAGTTTAATAATGTTATTTAAGTGTGCAAACGCGACCTCGCCGTTTTGCCTCACCGAGTTCCGTTACTCAAAGCACAATGCATCGATAATTAGTCGGATAGTGTGGAAGTTCAGTGTCATAAAGGGAACGGAGTCTCTTAACTCTAGATTAACAGGATCCCTCCGCCTATCAATGCAAAAAAAAACAAGAATCAAAAGATCATTTAAAATCGATTTCAAATTGTTGATCCAAAACATTAACTAACACTTACACAGCAGAAATTTAAATTAAAACCAAAACAAAAGACACTTTAGAATATCAAAAAATCCAAAAAAAAAACAAACTTTCAAGCTTTCAAAATTCAGTAAAACTTTCCATTACGCTTTTTATATCAAAAGGGACATGTAGCGTATAATTTTATTTCATATTTAAAGTATCTTGTAATTTATTCTTCTCAAACATTGGAATTGTGAAATAAAATGTCATTCAAAGTTATTCAGATTGTTCGCGGGCACGTTGTATTATTCATAGACGGTGGCCCTCAGGTTAATCTAAGAAACAATTTGTGTTTATGTTTCTTGTACTCTTGTGGTTTCGGTTTTGAAACATTGTTTAGACGGGAAACTTTATTTTTTTTTAACAGATTCACGCTTTTTCCCGCATAGTAGGGTAAATAGATAGAGCATATTGTTGAAACACTCTGTTTTCCACTTTAGTAATAATTTTTGAAACATTACGTTATGATCAGTGGAATGGGAATGGAACCCACAACCATCGTGATTACAGTCAGGACAAATAATTAATAAATAAAAAACACGAAATCACGATATCCCTTCCTTTGAGAACGGTAAAGTCAAAAGTCGCTATAAACATAAGCATCTGCACCAAAGCTCTAGATAGATACTTGAGTACGCTATTTTGTCTGTCCATAAATTATAAAATGAGTTTTGAAATTCTTTATTAATTAAATTTTTTGGGTTAATTTTGAATATGCGTTGTAGTTCGAATGGTTTATTTCTGTAACTGTCGTGCATTCGACGCCTGTGTTGGGTATTTTTTTATATTGGTAATTTCTCTAATCGGAAATCGAATCTACAACCAAACAAAAACATTTATTAATACACATTCATATTAATTTACTGCATAAAAATATCTAATCGTGGCCATAGTGGCATAGTAAGGCAGTGTCTTTCTATAAATACGATGGTTGTGATTGCAATCCTCACACGGAGAAATGTTTTTTTTTTTTCATTTCCTATCTCTGGTCAGAATGTGGCGTTGACTTCCGCTACTCAATACGGTTATTACTACTTCAATACGTTCAGAATTCACACGTAAAGCGAAGAACAGAGAGTCTGGACATAAAGTTTCCCCTACCTTGCAATATGCAGAATACAGGCTGAAACTTTAAAAAAGGAATAAAAACCACATATATTCCATACAAAACATTAAAAGTACTCACAACATAATAAGCGTCAGCGAGCAAAGTTTTCTAATAAAATTGAATGCGACGTCAGTTTACGCGAGTGAGCCGCGGTCAAGCCAATTAGTTGGCTAATTGAAGTGCCTCCTTTGATGTTCTTTCGAGCTTTGTTCAGCGATGCGTTCACTTTGCACCTGGAGTGCCACACATCTTCATTTCATATTTATATTTTATCCTGCCTTTCTTCTTTGTGAATATGTATAGGCTGATTGAATATATTTTTTTATGTAATTTTTTTATAGCATAGTATATTTATTTTTATTTCCGAAGCGAAAGAGGAATTTAACGTGTCTGTGTGTCTGTCTGTGACACTGTAGCTCCAGAATTAATGAACCGATTTGAGTGCAGTTTTTTGTTATTGAAAGCTTTATTCATCACAGTAGTTTTTAGTTATGTTTTTTGAAAATCGGATAAGTAGTTTAAGTGCTACAAGCACTTTTCCAAAATCACTTCCGGACCTCGAAAGAAAAAAAAACCGGAAACCTTATAGGACCACTTTGTTATCCGTCTGTCCGTCTGTCAAGATCCTTTTCTCAGAAACACGATGAGGTATCAAGCTAAAATTTATATCAAATACTCAGGTCCACTGTACGTTAGAGTAACTTCAAAGCCAATGTAATCAAAAGATACAGTCGTGTATGCTGCAAATTTTCCAAACTCGCAAGGAAATATAAACCTTACAGGGTTCTTCCCGTAAACTCAGAACCTTGGTAAGAAATTGGGTACGAAGCATCGTCTTATAGCACAGATAAAGGAATAATAAAAATTAACGAAAAGTATTAATTTATAGATATTTCATAGAAAAAATCATTACAAATTTATGTTTGTAGTTTATTTCAAACAAAATTAGTGCATATACCCGCATACTTAAGTTTGTCAACGTGAGTTTTCCCAGTTGACCTACAATCCTGACACGGTGTGCGAGTTCGACTAGCAATTACCCGGTTTTTTTTTATTTATTTGACGTCCTGTTACTATCTCTTGGTACGGATATCTTGGTAAGATACTAATTTACTTCATTTCAGCAAGTGATGATAATATTTTAAAAAGTGATATCTTAGAAACTATTATAATAGATTGAACAGTTGACCTTACGTTCATTCCCATAAATTCAACACAGTAATGTTTCATAAAAAAAACATTAGTAATGTAAATAAACAGTATACACCTCTATAAACAATATGCATATAGGCCCTCATGGCGCAGGGGCTCAATGGTGTGACTGCAACATAACGGTTGTGGTTTCGATCCCACTACGTGGAATTAATTATTCTTTATTAATATTTTAATTTCTTCGCTCTAGCATCAAAGCAAAAGCGCGCAACTCAATGCGCAATGCGACGAAAATTTCGAAAAATGAGGAATGGAGTGTCTTAACACTAGGTTTCCTCTACCCTACCCTGCTATGTGCGGGATACAGAGTGAAGCCAAAAAAATATCATGTACACACTGCGTATAACGTCGCTCGATTTAAAGTCAACCTACTTAAAGGGTTGAAATCAACTTTGGTTGGTTTAACTCGTTTTTAATAGAATTATACAGCCAGTATGTCGTTAATTATTTTATTTAGATTTTCTATATATTTTTCTTAATTTCACGCAGTATCCTGCATGTAGGAAGCTAGGCAGAGGGAGCCTAGTATTAAGACACTCTACTCTCCTCTTTTGGCAGAATTCTGGAGGCATTGCGTGTTAAATAGCGGAACTCAACGCCGTGGCTTGCCTCGATACCTGAGCAGAGAAATTAAAATACTTAATTTGTTCGAGCGAAAATTGAACCTATAACCAGTCCCGCTTAAAGTCACACGCTTCTGCCCCTGTGCTACAACTGGCCTCAGATTTGTAATATATTCTGCATATATATAGTTTGTCACAAACTTTCTATATATTAAAACTATAGATAAAATTCAATACACAATAAGTTATTTGATTTTAAAAATAAATTTAATTAATAGTAACGTTTAGTATTTATCAAATTTATACCTGATTGATAAAAACGACAATTGGTAAATAATAGATGTTACAAAAGTTTTATACCGAATAGTAAACATTTTTTTTAAGAACCAGAAGTTAATGCTGTTGACTCTTACAGCGCGTTGGTTGGGCAGGAAAATTCAGTATTCTGTCCCTGAGAAAGTGGCAAGCACTCCGTGGCTACTTGAGAGACACCTCTTTTCAGTATTGTTATATAGACAGTGCACTCACTGTATTTAAATTATATCAATTTGCCCGCTCTACTGACACGAAATGATAAACGCCTCTACTTACGACTAATGTTAGGAATTAGGTCAAAAATGAAAATCGGAGAGGACTAAGTTCTTTCTATCTGTTTTGTCCTAAAATTATGTTTATAAAATAAAAAAACCCATAAAGCTTAGGATAAAGCATGAACCTAAAAAAACAATTCCCCCATTAAACTTCCAACTGGTTACCATCGTGTCATATACATATGAGTACATATGCAAACCATTTTCAAATAAACCAAGAGACAACAACGTAGAATTATAATTCTTAAAGCATCACTCACACACGCTTATATAAACCCTAAAGTTCTGGTCGGACAAGAGATTTCTGTGACAAGGAAGCTCGCACGGCCGCGCGGTCAGCTTCCGCCCCTTTGACCTGACTCCACAACTAATTACAACATCGCATTCGTTGGCTAGTGTACCCATATATGCTGACTGTCATGGACATGCACCAACAACTTAGACTTTATAGCTTTAAATTTTTTTTCGTATGGCAGGCTAGGCAAAAAGTACTTAGAGTTAAGACACTCCGTGTTTTTTGCCACTCACACACACTTTATGTACTTGGCGGAGAATTGAAAATAGTTTAAATATCATTTTCGCGAGTGAAGATCGAAAACACGCTTAGAGTCAGACTTTGGTTTAGACTTCCTAAGAAAAAAATACTTGATAGAATATCTTGACACTAGGTTGACTCTGTCTTTCCTGCTATACTACAATTTTTTTTATCCAAATTTTGTCATCATTTATGGTAACCCTAGCCGTATGTTAAACATGAAAGCATAATTAAGCTCTTAATTCAAAGAAACAAAGGTCACTATTGCTTGTTTCAGTATGTAAGTGAGGAGTTTGGAGGAAATGGTCTAAGACGGACAGTGAAGAGGCTGGCGGCCATTTGAGAATAGCGCATTTGTTAATCAGATTCACAATTAATTTATTATTAAAGGATGTTTTGTTTTGTTTGAATAATATTGTTAAAGATAGTTTAGTTTCGGTTGTGGGTTCGATTCCCACTTGAACAAATTATTATATTTAATATATTTTAATGTTCTGTTAATGTGACAGACAAAAACCTGCTCGACAATTGGGCTAAAAGCTGGAAACAGAGTGTCACAATTAAAATAGGTGTCCACTGCCTGTCGTTATGCGAGAAAAAATACGAAGCTGTATATTATTAAGATAGACGTCAGATAAAGGAAGGTAAGTACATAGTTATTTATATATTTTTCTTAGAACATTTTATAAACATTATTGGTAATACTTTTGAAATCTATCTATCTAAAATGCGGCTTTTGTTGACAATTACTATAATAATTAGTATTATACTAAATAAAAAAAATACAAAAAAAACAAAACTCCTATAGAAAATATTAAAGAAAAAAACATCAATAAATCCAAAAATCAATACAAAGCAAAAACACCAAAGGTACCTTATTTATATTTGTCTTTTCAGCAACCGGAAACGTACAATACGTGTCGCGTGCGAGCCGGCCGTGGGGCACGGGAAGTGGAGGCTCGGAGCCTCAGAGACCACATCCGGCGCTTTGACAAACAGCCCTCAGGTTGATAATGGTGGATAGGCACTTGTCATGAAAGATCTTTAAGAAAGTAGGGTAGCATAATGCCTTTTTGTATTTATTCTGTGATCAATATTATTAATATAATGTGTATTGTTTTATTTTTCGCTAATTCTAAAAGTATATTACAGGGTAAGCAGAGGGAACCTAGTGTTATATTACTCCATTCTCTGCCTTTTGCCCAATTTTGATACATTGTAAGTTGATTTATAAATATATCTAAATATTGTTTGAAAAATGCATGGGTGGATTTAATAATCATGACATTTGTTACGGTCACCACTCCAGCCCTAAAAAATCTATTTTTCTACAGAAAACAGGAAATTTTAACGCAATACGGTGGTAGCACGTTCGATTCTTTCTTATTAAAATGTTTTTTATGTAAGAAATTTAAGTATAGTTTTATGTAAGGAGTTTCTCATTAGGCAAAATCTAGCATTAGTTACCTACCCAATATACTTTGAAATATGCGAAAATCTCTACCTACCTGGAAAAACAAAAAAAACTATTCCGTAATATTTTAGTAAGAAGTTATAATTCTCAAGTGTATGGTGACATTAATTCGGACACGTAAGCGGCTAAGGCCAAGTTATGGGCTATTAAGAAATTGTTCTCGGACCGTGGGGGGCGAGCGGTTATTTGCTTAAACTTGGCGCCGTGTGTGCCCTAGCCGAGAATTACATACAGTGTGTTTTAAATAAGTGAAATTTAAATTAATTTTACTATATTTTTTTTTTAGCTTCACGGTGTATCACGCATTTAGCAACGTAGGCAGGGTAGGCGCAAAGAAGCTAGTAGTGTTAAGACACTCTGTTTTCGTTCTTTAAATTTAATTTTAAAAGTAAAATTAAAAAAATAACTATTATATATTAATCTAGTTTTAAATTCAAAGTTCAAACATTTATATTTCCCTAGATTGATAAATCCTGGCAAAAGTATGCCGGGCTAAAAAAAAGCTACTATGCTCTCGATACGTTTAAATGAGCAGAGAACTTATTACTGAGTTCTCCTAACAATCCTGTTTAAAGAGAGACATGGATGATTAAATTAAGCATTGGTAAAAAGTTAAATCTACTAACAAAAGAGTTAGTATAAATTGAATTTAATTAATATATCAAATATAAATCAGTAAATGTATTTATGTGACATATAATTTCTCAAAAAACATATAAACACATTACAACCCGCTGTATACAAGTTATAAGTGCACAGGAAGTGAAGTCGGCAATCAGAGGGGGAGTTCGGGTGGAGTGTACGAGGTGTTTAAACCCTGCGGCGTCTTAGGTAAACTGCTTGACCCCTGCTTTCTCCCTGTTAAAGATAACACTGTACTTTTATAAGTGTTTCTATTTATTTATATTTTATAATATTTGTACTTTTTGATACTTTTTCTGTAACATATACACGATATACTTGTGACACAAAAAAACGACTTACATTACTGACAAATTACTCAATTTTCCACTTTCTTCGCGTTTTAGAAACAATTATTTTTATGGTATAGGCTTTTTGTAAAACAAAGGTGCCAAGTGGGCACCAATGGGCACGACTACTTCGGTAATGGACAAATATGCTTATACTTTTCATACACATATTATATATAAGAAGTTATTCGTATTTAGATATTAGTTTCATGTTTAATAAAAGCGCATTCACAGAGACCATCTCAATACATTCAGAAACTTAGTAATTAATCGAACTTAAAGGTATCTAAATAGAGAATTCTAAACTGATATAGTAATCGGATTAGAACGCAAATAGATCGGCAAGTTGTCGGCAAGTTGTAGGAGAGTTGTCGGCGAGTTGCGACGAGTTGTCGGCAAGTTGTCTGCAAGTTGTTGCGAACAAGGAGGCTGCGGTGTCTATGTTTGCCCTTCGACTTCTACATGAGATGAGCTAAATATATTAACGTGTATTAGAATAGTTGGACATTATTTATACATAAAAATAAACTAATCAAATTTAAAGTTCTCTAGCGTTTATTTTTAAGTGTTTGTTTTTTATATTCGCATTTTTTTTTCAAAATCCACTAGTAATATGAAAATAAATATTTCTCATTTCCAGAAAATTGCCTTGTATGGATAACCAGAATCTTTACATATCTCTTTCGTCCTCATCTTCTGTCAGTAACCTCTTCATACATCCCTTCAGGGGTTCTTAAGTTTTTACGAGACCTCCTGAAAGATCACGGAATTCTCGCTTTCTTACCACCATTTTGCCATTCTGTCACCTCCATTATATATATTTACAGTAATAATTGACCAAAATAACGATTACTCTTCAATATTATCTACAATATAGTAACTTAGTAATTAAAACGCTCGTTGTAACTCCTTAAGCTAGTTCCAAGTAATTCAGCAGGTTAAGTTAACGTAACGGAGTTGCAAGTTCAGAATTTAATTAATCCTGCGAATAGTTGGCTTTAGCCACGGCCCAGCGGCCACAGCCAATGCGGCTACCTTGCGTAGGGTACATGGTCCTATTAATGATTTAGTAAAATTATTGTTTATTTTTTTAAATGTACTATAATTAGGGACATACGAATATCATTTTAACATTTTTAAAATGTTGTTCCACATCTATGAAAGAAAAATATTTTATGAGAAAATGTATAAAAGTTTAACCATAGCGGGTTTGAAGCCAACTCTTGGGAACTGTCTAAGGTCTCTGCCCACTAAGCTACATAAAGCTACGTCCCAATCCTTATACTTTTCTTATAATACTTATCATTGTTCATACTTTTTAAAAGTTTGTATAGTTTTTCTATAGTACGATTATCTATAGCTTTTATCTTATTTTGTATCTGCAACCTATTTCATCTCTCTTTTAAACCTTACAAACTTTTATACTGAAAAATGAACCTGCATTTTGAGTTTTTACATATTTTTAACTGAAGAATGAGTCAAATTAAAAGAAAGATGTCTAATTCTATTTGCGAGCAATTTCTTGTTATTTATTATATGACTAAAATAAATAGTTAATGCTAAATTACAACCCAATATATATTCGTATTTGCAAAATACATATACTTTTACTCAATATTTTATTACAAAACAAAGAATAATAAATTTTGCATACAATTAATAATTTTAATGACATGTAAGACAAATTAACGTAAAGTTGTCAACAACAGTCCCCTTTGCCCTGCACATCTGCTCGTCTTGCAAGACGTAATTGATTACTGAAAAGCTCAAAGTTTGATTGGTCGCTTCAATCCGAACTTAATCCGACGTACAGACCGTTACCAAAGCTGAGCTAAATTATTGACTTTCGAATATGCTTATACGGTGTGTACTTAAGCAATAAAATGTATACGTGAATAGTATATATGTATATGAAATTTATAATATGTAGTAATATGGTCCTAATGTGTGAAGACACCTATAAAATCAAATATTAAAATATAAGATTGAAAGAAATTACGTAAGTATGGAAAAAGGTAAAGGTAAAAGGTTAATGACGACACTTATGTTAGTGTCTTATTAAGTATATTTTTAATTTATTTTTTCCCAATCTAACAGTGCATAGCTATGGAACGTATATTATAATTCAGTAAGTCCACTAATCTCACGATAAGAATACTGTAGTTACACAAAGAAGATAATTCTGATACTCCCTTTTAAATGATTTAGACACATTACTGGTTCGCTGCGTGTACCCAACTCCTCAGTATGGAGATGTATGGATATACAAATATTACACATAGATATTTTTACTTTCGACAAGTAAATCTGTGACTTCTAAGTGGACCATGCCAGATCGGACATGCGTAACAACAGATAATAATTTCCATAATATTTCAGCATTAACTTCATTAACCTTTGCGTCAGTCTCAATAAACAGATTCGCAAGGAGATTAAAGATTAAAGGTAATGTAGCGTTTCCGTCACCCACGAACCAACTGGATATGTAGGTGAGTCTTTTGTTATGCAAATAGCCTAATAGGTAAATTGTATAAATTGTATTATATAGTGATATTTCATATATGTTCAGTACATTTTTGATAGTGGCAGACGAAATTATATTATGCATATAAGTACTGCTAAGTTCCTTCCTAATGTAATAATGATACTTTATCCTGTAAAATCTGATCACTATATATCATGTAATTTTTATATAATTATATTTTCACAATATATAGTGTTTATTTTTTAGATACAGATTTTACTTCAACTATTTACAGCAAAGTGCTATGTTCTGTTGAATCATCTGTCATATTTATTATTATACTATTATAAAGTACCTTAGTAACCTTATTTGGATTAGGTTATTAATTTTTGTTTCTTACCTGAATATTTTAAGCTCAAAATTAAAATTTCGCGGAAAGTGGCTGCGGAGTGTTAACACACTCCGCAGCCACTTTCCGCGAAATTTTAAAGACTTTTCACATTAAATGGTAGAACGCTGCCAGTAGAAGTTAAACTCAGTCCCACTGCGCCACAACAGCCTTAAATATACAGTCATAGTTAAAATGAATTAATAATTTCTAAAACTAATGACCAAAACAAATGTTAGGATGACGGTGCGTCGCCACGGCGCCGTACTGAACAGCCTCTTTGTTAGGTAGCTCATGATGTCACATATACAAAAATAGACATTAACCGCTTAGATTTAGGTAGACTGCCGATGACGAATTTGTACCTTCTGTTTAGTTGAGAATAAACTATTATATGTTGTTGTGGTTTTGTGATAATTTTTTGAGTTTTAGTCCATAATTAGCTGTTTTACCCTATTTTTATTATAAGGAAACAAAAAGAAAATATTTTTTTAAAATCAAATTTAATAATAACGTGTCTGTTTTTTTTATTTTCTTGAGTTTTAATCTGTATCCCGCACATAGTAGGGTAGGCGAACTCACAACCTATCACAGTCGCACACTTGCTATACTAAAAAAAAATAAAAATTGCTTTACGGCTTGTCCCATATAGCTGATGCAAAAGGAAGTTAGTATTGAATACTTCGTTCCCCAATTTGCGCCTTATTTCGAGATATCAGGTGAGAGGCGGAATTCAACGCAATTCTTTCTTTACCAGAGTATAATTGGAATAGAATATTATTATATATATTTTTTTTACTAAGGTCTTGTAGGGCATACAATAATTATTTTAGCGATATTGATATATTTCACAATAATATTAAGCAATTTTCACGCACAATTATTGACAAAATTCACCTGAAATGAAAATCTTAACCTTTTCTTTTGTACAATTTAAAATATGTATATATGTATGTGTGTGTATGTGTATATATATATATAAATATGTATATTAGTCCAGTAAATTAAGCTTAACTCTTAAAAGCAACTTGTTTATCTTCTTTATATAAAATATTTATATTTTTTTGTAATTTTTTATGTATGTATAAAGTTTTTTTTTTTTGTATTCACTCCATGTTTGATGCATAAGTGGAAACTTTATTGGCTAATGTAATGTAGGTATGTATTAGCTTTAAGTATTGTAAGTGCTGTTTGTTTCCCAATATAAAATAAATAAAAATAAATAAATAAAGAATACTTTCCCCGTGTGAGTATCGAATCCACAACCATCGCGCTTAAGACAAATGATGTTGTATGTTGTATAAAGGAGTCAAATGTCGTGCAAATTGTTTTTCCATTTATTGATAAAATAGTTGTTGGAACACGAAATACTCACTCATTGCATATTAGTCGAAGTTTGTAATAGTATGATTATTTTCGTTTCCTGTTACAGTATATTTAGAAATGTTATAAAAAAATTACTTCGGGGAACCTGAACTTATGCCTTTTGGGACTTTTAAATTTTTATACTAATCTAAATATTGACTGACGCCGTCGTGTCGTAGTAGCACAAGCATGTCAGTCACACGCCGTGTGGATTTATCGTTCTAATTGCGTAGTGGGCTTAACTCTCGATCGCGGAAATCTCTTTGGTAATAAGACAAAGCGTGGCGTTGAGTTCCACCATCCAACACACAATGTCTCGATTTCCTCTGCCTACCCCGGAATACAATGTAAAGCTGATTTCTTTTTTACTTACCCTGAACTTGATGGTAGGAGTTGAGATACAGTAGACACTTATTTGTAAAACTGCCAAAATTTGTTTTACAAGATCGATATTACGCGAAGAACAGTAGTTTTTTAATAAAAGCCATTTTTTTTTCAGCAAATTGATAGTTCGATCATGCTTATGTTTGTATGTTTGTACACAAATTCCTCGGTAACTAAGAAGTTATTTAAATGAGGTTAGGACATTTTAACTGAGTATTCCTTAACTAATGAGTGTTACTAAACTTAAAAATTAATGTTCCTTAAGTTTCTCCAAAATCAGTTTTTGAGCTGGAATTATCTATGTATTTCTGAAAGATACATACATGTACCTATAATATCACTAGGTACCTAATTAACAGATAATTAAAGTCGGTTTATTTATTTTTTTCCTCGAGTATTTAAGACAACATGCGATGTTATGGATTTTTTTTAAAAAGACCAAGAGAATAAATATTTCGCATTATACTTCTATAATTAAATTTTAAATTAAGCTGCCATAATATGACCAAAAGAAAACACGCAGCACTCCCCTTTTGAACTATATATAAAAATATTTTATATCAGAGAATCAAACAGACAACCTGTCTCGTTTACTCAAACGAGACAGGTTGTCTGTTTGATTACAAAGTGTTCATCAATTTTATTTATATGTATATTTGAATTTTGTAATAATATAATTAATTTGTGATATTAACTTGGAAAAACCATACTTATTTACAATCTCGCAAAACAAGGACAAGGTCGCTACAAACTTTATAATCTATATATAATGGCAAAATTATTCAAGGGATTACTCATGATTCTTCATACTACTTCATGATCATGGTCGCGCATTGGCACAAAGTGACTGTAAACGCGACTGGTTGTGGATTCGATCCCCACTCGAGGAAATGAAATATTTATTTAAATTTATATTTCCATTTCTTCGCTCTGGTTTCGAGGTTTCTGGTTCCGCCATTCAGCACACAATGCCTCCAGAATTTGGCGGAAAGTGGGGAACGGAGTGTTTTTACACTAGGTTCCCTCTGCTTATCCTGCTGTGTGGGGGTACAGCATGATGCTGAATAACTCATATATATAGAAGGTGAATATTTTACTGTTATACAATTATTTACTTATTATATAAATTATGGTTATAAATACACGTAAGTAAGTGGTTTTTCACGGTATTATTCAGCTAATAACAAAAACAAGTAAATAAATATAAAATTTCCTAACTATTATTTTACGTTTCTCTTCTCCTTTCTTTTCTCTATAATCTAGAAAAATACATGATTAGTAACTTATAAGCCTTATATGTTCAATTTTCCAATTCTATCTTCTAAAATGAAATATTTCATATCTATATTTCTTCGCTCTGGTATGTCTTGGTTTTGTTCGTTTATTTCTGTCTTGAGCATCCACCGAAAAATGGTCCAAAAAAAATATTAAAAAGGAAACAAACACTCTTCTATAAGGAACGTTATTTCATATGTTAATTATTATTAAGTACTTTTAATTACAATCTAAAACATCTAATAAATCCTGTCGTCACTCCAGATGACCCAATTGCATCACTCTCATCCAGTTGCGTGCGCGGGCGCCGCTAGGATGATTAAAAAGTATGTTGTACGTCGCCAATAAAAGAAGAAGCGTGGAGTGTGGACCCGACACATGTGAGCATTTCTCACGATGCCATACCTACCACGTAATTTGTCATAGATTATGGAAGGGGGCAGATGTTAAAGTTATAAACCACCTGATGTTTATGATTATATTAGGATTATAATAAAAATGTTGAATATCTTCTTTATTTTTCAAATGAAATATATAATTACACATTTTAAATTCAATTCTTAAGTTTGATTAATAACTTGGTTTAATAATTTAATTTAAAATATGCGTTTCTTTCTAAATCATCGGAACCGGTAGGTATTATATACATTTATTAGGTCATTTTTACCTGACTAAACCAAGGAAAAAGCTTTGTTCGCGCGTATCGTGTGTATGCTCGTACGTGTAATATTTTTTACTACATTATATCGCCAAAACTTCTGGATGGATTTACATAATTAAGGCGTTGACTGTCTAAGTTGCCCCAGTGTTTAAAATAGGTGAAATTAAAAAAAAAAACATGTTTGCTGTGTGACCATTGTACTTAGTAGGTATATATTTTTTTTCTTTTTATTTCTACAATATGGGTATCAAATTAAAAAAGTATCAAATTATTAAAACATGGCTCCCTGAGTAGATTTAATTGGTCGAAATATCCTGACTAATAAAAAAAATTGAACTCTGTATCTTTTTAGTTTTATGCGGTCCGGTTTTTTATTTTTTTATATATTTTTTTTTACTTTACCTCTTACACTAGATAAAGATATGCTTCAATTTTCTTCAGATACATTGAAGCTTAGTTTACCAAACGACCAACTAATTACAGTACATAAATAAAAAGAAAAAATACATTGGAAATGTCATACATAACTAAAAGAAAAAATCAATTAAATTACATACATATAACTAAAAATAATAATATTAATATTTTTTTCAATGCGTTTTAATATTCTTTGACTGGTGACCGGTAAATCGAGGCCGCATGTGTGCCTGTGATTCACATCGTTTATTAGCCGCGTCCATACTCCGTACACCACTTATCGCGAAGCCACAAGGTGTTGACATATTATATACCTACGTACTGAATACATATGTTTTCCTTATTTTAATTTCAGTAAAACCAGTCATGATTATATCATGTCCTTACTGTCATAACCAGTCGTCTCCTAGGATGATGATTTCCTTCCTTTCTAATGTATTTTTGTGATTCATAGCAGATATAATAATGAGGCCGTGGTGACAGCAGCGGTACAACGTTCAGCGTAAGCGCAATGATTTTGGGTTTGATTCTCACTCGAGGAAACTGAAATATTTAATATTTTCGCTTTCTCGCTCTGGTAACGAGGCAAAACTCGGTGATGAACTCCGCTGCTCTACACACAATGTTTCCAGAATTCAGCGGAAAGTGGTGAACGGAAGTACTTAATAAGAACGGTGTGTCTCTTCCTTGTTCTTAACACTAGTTTCCCAGATTCTGTTCAACTGGGTGAAACTTAACAAGAAAGCAGAGCAACGCAGACACCACTATTATGTAAAATAAAGCAGAAGAAGAATTGAAAAAAAATATATACTTCAAATATTTGCCAGTTTACTAAAGTAATATACCTACCCCCATCGAATTGTGTGGATGTCCATATATCAAAAACTACTGAACCGAATTATATAAAACTAGATTTTGACCTTCCACGTTAGTGATAGCTAAAAAAATATCTGACTTAAATCAAGAATGACCATTTCGATATTACTTTTATATTCGAAAAACTTATAAAGCGATTTTACAGTATGAAACCAGACTTCCCCAGATTAAGGCGTTCTATCAAACAAACACTTCAGCTTACAGTATAAATAAAGGAATATATATTTCTTATGATTCATGAACAACTAACTAACTTAACCACATTAAAGCCCACTAAACTGATATCTCTAAGGTAATGTAGCAATGTGTTGATCTCGAAACTCAATAAATTAAAAGGAATGTTTACAACGACACCCACTTGAAGCTTTCAAGCACTCGTATTAATTGAGTTCAGATCCAAAGGACGATGACCGTCGCACGCGCACCTCGTTTTGAGAAACTTACGCTTGTAAGATAGTTTAAGCGATGGGGCAGTTATCATTTGTAATATTTTGTTTTAAATTGAAGTAAAAATTATAATGTCGTATATATATTATGTAAAACTGATGGTCGCCACTCAGCGGAATGAAATATTTAGGTAATATTTTCATTTCTTCGCTGGCAACGAGGCAAAGGGTTAGAGGTTAAGTGCCTCCAGGTTACCTGAAGTATATTAACTGGAACAGGGTCTCTTAACACTAGGTTCCCATGTTTCTTCTGTCTGCTCTTTTATGTGCGGCATATAGCGTGAAGCTTAAACTAATGTACATCTCGTATTAAATAAAAATATACTGTGAGTAATCGAGGTAGTTGTGAGTTCGATCCCCACTCGGTTGGTTATATTATTTTGGGTATAACCAAACTCTAACAACTATTCCGAGATTTCATATATCTATAAATACACAAAATTAATTAAAGCCTGATGTTGTTTTACTAATATAATGTAACGTAGCGAGTGATGTCACATCTCTTGTTCAAATTTAACAATATTATTTGTGTTCAATAACACTAAAAACACAGTTAAAAATAAAATCATCTTAATACTTATCAATGATGAAACACCTAAAATTTACCGTTTAATGGTAAAGCGTCCTCTAAACTCGTTTGATGAAACGGCGTGACTCAGTGCGTTATTGTATGGAGCACATAGCATTGCATGATGAACGTTGACTTATCATGTGTAGAAAACTGTGGAGACGATTGCTTTTGGTTCTTTTTTAAAATTAAAATTCATTTTTTTATAGAGCAACGTGACAGTACAAAATCATACGCTATTTAACGTCACGCTGTCTTAACACTATGTTGCCCCTACCTACTCTGCTTTTAAGGTACAAAGATACGTGGACATCCAGGTACACAGTTATATAGTTTTTATTTTCTTTTTTTTTGCATGTTACATTATCAATGTTAATCATAGCATCGGTTATTTGCTACCAATCGTAGAAATGCTGAAATGGGTAGGCAGAGGCAACATAGTGTTAAACCGAACCGAACCCCGAACTTAACGCCACACTTTGTCTTCCAGAGCGGAGCAATGGCAATAATTCATTCCTGTGAATAGAAATCGGACCCGAAACCACCAGATACTGTACCACTGTGCTGCGACGGCTTCAAATATAAAATATATTCATAAAAAATAAATACAAACTAAATTTCAACCCACAACTATCTTCAATATTCCATTTCTTCGCTCTGGTGTAGAGGTTAAGCGCGGCGTTGAGTTCTGCCACTCAACACGCAATGCCTCCAGAATTCGGCAGAAAGTGGGAAACGGGGTGTCTTATGACACTAGGTTCCCTCTGCCTACCCTGCTGTGTGCGGAATACAGCGTGAAGCTGATTTATTTATTTTTAATTTTAAACCCTACAACATTCGCAACAACCGTCCCATTCTCTCCATACATACCGAATAAATTAAAACATACATACATTCATACATACAAATAGGTCCCATCAAAACTTTGTCCTTAGGTAGTAGACAATTAACAGAGTAGCGGGGGTCAACAGCGACGCGTACCGGTCAACTCGTACAATTGCCGACGTGGGAACCGCCGTGACTAACGTTGTCCTGAACTTAAAGTGTAATACATATTCATTGAAGTTCTCTATAGAGAAATATATGTGTGGCACGTGGATATGTAATAGCTTTTTTTTTATATATTAAATTGTTTTTTTTTTCTAATATGTTTGTCGCTATATTAAGCTTATATAGCTTATATTGAACATACTGATCATCTCTTTATAACATTTACATATTAATAATAATAAATATAATAATAATAATTCTTTATTTTCATCTCACAACGCTTGGTCAATACACATTTGACAAAGAAACGAGTGGTGAACTATTATTACGTATACATTAAAAAAAAAATTATAGCTTCACGCGCTTTGTCTCATTACCATACCAAATTTCGTTCAGCCGAATGGGAATCGAATCCACAAACATTATATTTACCTTTGCACGCTTGTGCTTATGCGCCACGACGGCCTCAGATCAATCGAAAAAATCTATTATGTTTATTTTTAGTTTCATCGATGTCTTGCAGTTATTAGTATAGTACTAGTTTTTACTTAATGCTAAACCGCTTGTTCCTATATTTAATATGAAATTAAGAAATCTTTGAGATATTGCGTGTTAGGTGGCGGAATGTGAAAACTCAAGGGAACGTCGCCCTTTGTCTTAAAAAAGCTCATTCACCCGAGTGGGAATCAAACCAACAACCGTCCTGTTTACAGTCAGACACTAAACCGCTGCGTCACGAAGGTCAGGGAGTAGTTTAATAAAGTAATTAATTAAAGATATCATAATCACAAGAGGAAAAAAATATTATAAGTATTTTACATAAAAAATATTTTCAATACAGCAATTTTAGTGGGCTCTACGACTCTACATGCTTGTATACCAACTAAAAAGTTGAAAATTTAAAGTTGCCAAAAATCAAGCGTATACTGAGAAAACTCTGGAATTAGTTCCAGCTTTCAGCTATCAAGTTTAGTTTTTCGAGTACGACGACCAATTTTAGTTTTAATGGTTATTTGCGCTTGTGTTGTGCTGATTTTTTTAGACCTTGCGTACTTGAAGTACTACTATTTGGGTAGAGTTAGGGAAATATTATATAAAAAAATAACGCTAGCTTGCGCATAATGCTTCTAATTATAAAGTATTGAGGCCAGTCGTGACGCCTGGGACGCCAGTGCGACTGTAAATGGGACAGGTTATAAGTTCGATTTCCATTCGAGAAAATGAAATATTTAACATTTCCTCATTTCGTTAACGACACATAACGACACTAAACACGGAATCCTCCAGAATTTAGCAGAAAGTGGAGAAAAATGTGTCTTAATGGAAACAAAGTGTCTTAAAATTAGGTTCCCAAGTTCCCTCTGCGTACCCTGCTATGTGTGAGATACAGCGCGAAGGTAAAAAAATATAAAGAACCTTTGATGGACAAATATGTTTTTTCATATTTCATACAATACTAAAATCACTTACACAAAACTGGTTTATATAATTGAAAGATATCTGAAAGTCATCTACAATACATCATTATATTATAAATTCGAAAACAACTCTGTCTGTCTGTTTGTCTGCCTGTCTGTGACGCAATCAGGGCCTACTCGCTGATCCGATTATGATAAAATTATAAATAGAGATATTCGAGGATCTTGGGATGGACATAGGTTACTTTTTTTCTTACGGAACACTTTACACCAGAGACCCTTTTTCTGAGCAGATCATACTGGCTGGATACGAGCTTATGTAGACAATTGCTGAAAGCCAAAAAAAGCTGGATTTCGCGTGTATCTTCCATTGATCATTGCCACATAGCTCATAACAGCAAGAAGGCATAGAACACCATTAAAAACTGACTGGCGACCCCCCAAATGCTACAAGCACTGGTCAAGTAACTGCAAACCAAGTTGCCCATAAACTTCTTTAAATGAAAAACCCCCCGCCGACTACTCGGAAAACGAAAGCCGCACATCTCATCTACAGACAATACCGATGCTGATGGCATCGGTTTAGCAATATTTAATTTATGCCTCAAATACCACAATCCCAAAGGTCTGGAGGAGAGCCAAAGTCATAGCTGTGTTAAAACTGAGTAATAGCTTATATGATCCGAAAAAATTCCATCCCATATCGTTGTTCAACCACACATTCAAGCTTTTTGAAAGAATGCTTTTAAACCACCTGACGCCTACACTTGATTGGTGGTGGACCTGGTTTCCATCCTGGCAAATCCTGTACTAGCCAAATTATTGAGGATGGATTTGAATGCAGGAGAATAACTGGCGTGGTCTTTGTAGGTTTACGATACAGTCAACATTCGTAGATTTCTAGCTAAGGTTTACAGCGTAACTACCGACCAAATCTTCCTCCGCATCTTGAGAGATATTCTAAGAACAGAAGATTCCAGGTTCATCTCAATCGTAGCTAAAGCAGTTGGTCAGATAAATGGTCTCCCGGGGGAGAGTATTTTAGCCCCTGCTTTATTTAACAATAGAATTCAATTCAATTTATTTAACATCACACCAACGATCAACCAAAAACACCAAACACCCGCCAATTCCTCTATGCTGATGATTTTGTTCTGGCTGCTCAGGCACCAGGTTTTGAGAAGGTAGAATATTTGCTGAAGACAGCCCTAAACGCACTTGACTCACACTACCCCGCTAACGCTCTTAAAGCAAACCTGTCCAAAACTCACAATCGTGCACGTTCCAACTGAGGAACTATGAAGCAAACAGGCCCCTTTAAAAATCTTGACAAGGCGTTCATGATGAACACTATCCATACCCACGATACCTAGGAGTTACGCTGGACAGGGTTTTAACAGATAGAGCTCACTGCCGGAACAAAAAAACAAGCAAGTGCAAGAAATAATCTGCTCCGGCGGCTGACAAGCTCACATTGGGGCACAGCTACACAGCTATACTTGTCTCGCTCTATCTTTCTCTGCGGGTTCGTACGCGTATCCAGTTTGGCACCGCTCCACTCATGCGAAAGAGGTGGATACAGCATTAAAAGAGACCTGTCGAATAATTAATGGTTGTCTTAAATACAATACCATTCATCAAGGTCTACGCTCTGGCTAGCTTCATACTTAGGTTTGACGTTCTGTGGAAAAATTGCGTCAGTAACGTTCTGAAAGGTCAGTCAACCTGCCACTGTGACTTTTGATTTCATCCCTTCGGTAACGAAGCAATGCCGCGTTGAATTCCGCCTCTTAATATACAATGTGAGTGACATAACGCAATGTCTTAACACCTGTTCCCAGGTTCCCTCTAATTACCCTGCTATGTGCAGGATGCAGCACGAATCTAAAAAAAATACATACAAAGACACACTTATATAATATATACTCATATTATATAAAAACGAACCTTTTAATCATTTCAAGTATTATCCTTAGAAAATTTCATCAAAAACTTAACTACCGTTACAAAACATCCCCCACAAAGAAAGCAAACAAATCGCTCCGACAGAATCTAAGTAATCTTCAGGTATTCGCTACAAATTGGCCTTAATAAAATACTTGGCCAATTAACGGAGCAGGGGAAAAATAATAAGAATCACCTTCTTAGATGGGAAGTGATCTGTCCTTAATTGCGAGTGGGGGATGCCGTGCCAGCTTTAGAGGTTTTGTGAGGCGTAATTTAAAAAATTACTTGGAAAATTTTATTGTAGATACTTTTGAGTTTAAACGTTGTTGGAAATTTATTTGGATAGAGTATTGGATTTTTTTATTAATTATTTTAATTGTATGGTATTGATAAAGTTAGTGTTTTTTCTCGAATTAACCGACAATAAAAAAACAGGGTAGTTATAGGGAACTTCATGTTCCCCATGTATCACTTAATTTTCGAGATGTCGTGTGTTAAATAGCGGAACTCAACGTCGCGCTTTGTCTTCTAAAACAAATGAAGAAATGGAATCATTCATGAACCGGAGTACGCTACGACAACTGAGAGTTTACTTGTTCATCCTCATCATTAAGGAGGTAATTAAATTATTTTGTTTATTTTCCAAAGGTAAACTTAGCTTAGCAATGAGTATTAAACTCATGAAATTTATTTTCATAATTACTTCGAATAAAAAATCAAAGTAATGGTAATTATTCCAAGCTTTAAAAGCCGATCATGGCGCAGTACGCAGTAACACTACTGAATAGTTGATAGTCGTAAGTTTGATCCTTCCTCAAACAAAATGTATTTGAAATATATTAATATTTGTTTATATAATAGACGTTTAATTTAACATCAATAAGTACAAATATATACGTACGTCATTGCTGCATATAATTGAGTGATGTATCTCCAAAACTTTATAAACTTATCTATAATTTAGCACGAGTATATACCTACAACTTTATTATTGACTGCACCCATTTCTCAACCGACCAAATATATTAGAATATGATAACAAATGGCTATACAAACTCAATAAATATATCGGGTCTTCAATCAAAGTGTACAGAAGTGGTCAGGACTCAGCCTCCCAGGTCCATATCAGAGATAGTATCTCACAACTTGTTCAGAGACTCCTCTTGATTTATGCGTTCAGTTAATCCGACTATTTACTAGTTTTAGTAGAAGGTAAAGAGGGCCTTTTTCCGGTAGCCCTCCGGCTGAAATAGGTGATATTTGACTTGTGAGCTGAAACCGATTTTGCTTAAATTACTAAAATTTTATTTTGGTAATTTAAGCCTTAAAGCTTAATCCTTCATATGGCAGGGTAGGAATAGAAAATCTAGCGTTAAGCAATGCTTTTCTCCCTTTCCGCCCGATTTTCGAGATATTGCCTTGAGTGGATTGTACCAATGCCGCGTTTTGTCTTCATAGATATATTCATCTTATAATATAATTTTATATTTAAGCAAACATATTGAATAAACAATATCTCACTACCAATATACAAATAAACCATTTTAATTACAAATATTATTTCAAATAGTATCCTGTTGGTTTTCGTATACATCCACATTTTATAGTAATGAAAAATATTATGTTCACTAAACCTTTCCCTACTTTTAAACTATTTATTTTATAAATAATTTGCTTAAACAGCAAAAAAACTACGTACGTACTCGTCATAATAAATCGCTAAAACCTTTAAATTAAACCATACAAGTATCTAAGGAGAGTTATCAGTCACTACGGTGATGTATATCGCAGGCGGACCCGGTCCGCGCGCGCGTCCAGCGACCTACGCAATTATCTATTTCACTTTCAGTAGATTAGTTCTGCTCTTTTATAATAACATACGACGTGAGTTTAGGAGATATGTCTTGTTGATATGATGTGTCATTCTGGTAATGACATTAGGTAAATGTATGGCTGCTGGATGGAATAGGTTAAAAAATAAATAAATAAATCAGCTTCACGCTGTATCCCGCACACAGCAGGGTAGGCAGAGGGAACCTAGCGTTACGACACTCGGCAGAAAGTGGGTTCTGCCGAAATCTGGAGGTATTGCGTGTTGAGTGGCAGAACTCAACGCCGCGCTTAACCTCGACACCAGAGCGAAGAAATGGAAATATAAATTTAAGTAAATATTTCATCTCCTCGAGTGGGGATCGAACCCACAACCAGTCGGTTTTACAGTCACACCTCGTGCCGCTGCGTCACGACCGGCCTCAATGGAATAGGTTATGATCGTTTAATTGGTAATTTTAGTGCCCTGGTGCCTGAAGCTAGCACATTATGACTGGCGGAAGTTAACACCGTACTTTATCTTAAAAGATTGGTAGTATAGTAAAAATTATGTATTTCTTAATAAAATATCGAAGTCAGAACTAACGTGTTTAAAATTAGACGCCTTGCTATCTTACTGTGCCACGACAGATTCTTTTTTTCAGGTCTATTTTTCTATATATTCTATTTACGGAGGCAAATCCAATATGACAGTTTATTTGCTTCCAATATCTTCCTTTTACTACTCAATTCTAGGAAATGAAGAAGAATAGTGATAAATTGCGCTATTCTCTACTGTCCAATTTTGTTTACGAATCAGTTTGTATTGAAAGTTTTTCTCTTACAAAAAATTTTAATGGGAAAAAAACGGCGATTTCAAGTAGCGCCGGTTCAAGGCCCGTTACCTTTAACTTTTATAATTTAATGAACATTTGTATAACTCTAGATATGAAATAACACTTTAAAATTATTAAGAAAACCCTTACAATATATATATATTTTTTTCTATTGAACAATATATAATGTAAGAAGCAAAGCGCGGCGTTGAGCTCCGCCATTCAACACGCAATGCCTCCAGAATTCGGCGGAAAATGGAGAACGTAAATCAATAAGACTATTAAGAAAAAAGTGTCTGAACACTAAGTTCCATTCCCAAATTCCCCGTACCTACCTTGTCACGCGCGGGATACAATGTGAAGCCAAAAAGTATATAATAATGACATACCATTCTTACAAATGATTACGATCTCGGTAAATAACACTCTATTATAAATACTTTGTGAATAAAGGAAGACGTCCAATAAAATGAACTCCTTCTAGCAGACTTGCATACGAATTCCTTGTAATATTTTAGTATCACTCGCTGGAGAATACTTCCGAATACAAAAGATAAAGTTTAGTTATTTTACTCAGGTGTATGAGATAATAATGTATTTTAATTAATGGGTTTTTTTTATCTTATAATTAAAATTTTGTAAATTACAGATTTGCATTTTCTAAGTTCGTTTGAATTTAAACTAAAATAGCTTCTTCTATCGCCTCACGCTTTTCTCGCATAGCAAATTTGACAGAGGGAATCTAGTGTTAAGACACTCCGCTCCCCACTTTCCGTCCTCAATTTTCAAGACATTACGGAACTTAACACACACTGATCGTTGTCAAATAATTAATCTTTTTTTTAATTAACAATTTTGTCAGTTTTGTTTATATCAGTACCGTTAATCTTACAACACCAGTTGATAAAACAACTTCTCGGAGCCAAGTCTGCGAAAAATTCGGCAATTTTTGTAACACACTTTCTGCCGAATTCTGGAGGAATTGTAGATGGAATGGCAGAACTCAATGCCGCGCTTAGTCTCATTACAAGAGCGCGAAAATGCGAATGAAAATATTAAATAATTTATTTCCTCGAGTGGAAATCGAACCCACAACCTTTTTGCGCTTGAGCCCTTGCGTCTGGCCTCAACATTTCCTATTCGTTTATATAATAAATCCAATCGAACCCACAACAATCGAATTTATATATAGAAACTGTCTAAATGTACCATTATAATGTAAAAGCTACAATCTTTTTAAAAAGAACATTCCAAAGGAAATGAACAAGGTTTTTTGCAGATATAGCACGATCTCCGCGGTGAGCGTGTCCATATGTTCGAGTCGCTGTAAATCATCCACCGTCGCGATATGCGATATGAAAATTGCTTTATTGCATTGTGCTTGTGACACAGTGAAAGCGGTAATAAGCTATATAGCAGTAATGTTGATAATATTGTGTATTCGAGATATATTTATTATAAAATTTTAATTAATGTGGTTATGCTTATTATTGTTATTTTTTTGTTATATAAAATTATATAAGTATTATTTTTTATCCTCCTATGGAACGTGGGTACACGTTGATATTCAATATCTTTTATTTTAAACCTGATGTGACGTGAGCTTGAGATAAATAAATGATCTTGACAGTCCGTTTATCTCAAACTCACGTAGAGGTATCATGGACACATACAAACAGACAATCCTGTGAAAGTTATGTTTTTTTCTTTTATTGACAATTTATTAGATTTTGACAAATTCATAACGAATAAATTATTAAATTGCACAAACTGAAAAAAATGTATCCCTACTAGTTAATACTTCTCGATTAAGCCTACTAACCAGAACACGTAATAAAGGCTTTTATTTAACTAAATTTATCTAATACATTAATGTTAAATACAAAAATATATAAAATTTAATATATAACCTACTTTCGGTACAAAACTATGCTATATCAGCTATCTAACAGTGTGGCCACGCCGCGTCGCAAGTGCACCCGCTATTGATAACTCAATATCGCCGTTAAAGTTCCACAATATGAAACACTATGTCTTCTGGAACATAGACATTTGCTGTAGAACACGTACTTGCTGGTTTAACTGTTTTAAATTGTGAATTTCTGTATTATAATAAAACGAAAACTGTGAATTAAATATAAATTAGAAATTAAACTAGCAGTAAACGTCCCCTCCAGAAGTAATACCACTTCAGTATTATTTAAAATATGAAAATATTACAAATAATACTGCAGTAATTTTGATAAAACTTGAAATATCCCATAAGTTGGAAAATATCATATATAAATTAAATTCAACAACATCTTAATATGACTTTTAGTTTCCAAGAAATTTGAGGATGACAATTACAAAATTTCGTCATATACTAATATTATCCAATTCTAATAATATTAAAGTGATTTCAACATTTTTGAAGTTGGTTAAAAAATAATGAATTATTGAGTAGGTATATTAGCTAGGTAATTATTAGATAGATTTCTATAAAAACCTACTTACTAGCAACTATGGATTACTATAAAGGGCTCAAAAGGTCAGATACAAAAATATATTTTTATGATCAAATACGAATACAAACATGATATAAATCAGCTTCACGCTGTATCCCGCACACAGCAGGGTAGGCAGAGGGAACCTAGTGTTAAGACACTCCGTTTCCCACTTTCTGCCGAATTCTGGAGGCATTGCGTGTTGAGTGGCGGAGAATTCAACGCCGCGCTTGTCCTCGACACCAGAGCGAGGAAATGGAAATATAAACTAAAGTAAATATTTCATCTCCTCGAGTGGGGATCGAACCCACAACCAGTCGGTTTTGCAGTCACACCTCGTGCCACTGCGCCACGACTGGTCTCAATAATAGTTAAAAATAGTTTATATAATATTTTTTTTTAAAGTGCGATTTCAGTATAGATAATAGATGGATACATCAAGATGTAGTAAAATATAGCATATCTGGTTAGACCTAGACAACCTAGTGTCAAGACTCTCCGTTGTCCGCTTTCCTTCAGGATTAGGGACATTGCTTGCTAAGTGACGTCACGAATTTAGCTACATAACTATTCCCTCTCCCTTGTGAGAATTGAACCTACAACCACCACAGTTATAGCCACGATGGCCAACTACACTCAGCAAGTACTACAAGTATTAAACCAGTCTTCCACACTGCGAACTCGTGATATGGAAATCAGAGCACTAGTAGTAAATTATAGTGTAATAATGTGCAAACACCGGTCGGGAACACCAGATTAATTGCCCAGCCACTGGAGCCTGATGTGCACCTCCCACCAAATGAACAATCAAATACTAAACTGTACTATATATTTTAAGTAATATATTGTTTTTTATGTGTATTTGAGGCCAATCGTAGGAGCACATAGTGTGACTGTAAACGCGACGCGCGTGGTTGTAGGTTCGATCCTCACTCGTGGAAATGAAATATTTATTTAAATTTATATTATTTCTTCACTCTGTTATCTGGATTTCTGCCGCTCAACATACAACGCCTCAGTGGGAAACACAGTGTCTTATCACTAGTTTCCTCCTGTGCGCTGGAAACAGCCTGACGCTGATAAAAAAGTTATATGTTTTTTAGAACACATACATATATACGTATGTATATCTATCTTTAAATTTTAATTTAGTAATTTTTGAGATACTGTAAAATGAGTTGTGGTTTAAACATCAAATTTAAGGAGAATTGTCCAAAAAGATCCATATTTTATCAAAAATAAAATTTATATTCAATTTAATTAAAACTCAAAACTAAGTAATTAATAATTTGGACTTAACAAAATACCAACTAAATGTTATATTTACATAAAAAATACAATATTATTCACCACTCGACAATCCACTCGAGCAAAACTTAATTTGGCAGCATCGGTCACCTGAACTCGGCGCCGTGATGTCGCTGGGGGAGGTTGGGGAGAGATTAATTACTGTTTGATCCAACTGTACCCCAGGTACCTCCTGACATGGACATTACGCGGTTCCTGTCACTCACTGATTTACTGCCTGGGCTACGATATCCTATATCCTGTACACTATATCCTAGGAACGTAGGCTGTTGGAACAATTGACAGATTGTTGCTTGCAATTTGAAGTAGATTTCGATTGTGTTTGTAATTATTAGTCTATACTTATAGTATGGATTGTAGATTATTGTAGGATGTTAAATATAATTATGGTTACATACGACTACTTTAAGCTCATTAAAACCTATTTTAAGAAATTCTTTCTAAATTAGTTACAATTATCATTAAATTAATTAAGTTTACCTTGTGAATAAAATAAGTTATTAATACTGTACAAATGGTCTTCGTTTAATTAAAAATATAAAACTTATATTATTATTTCTTATAAATCTCAATAATAACTTAAAACTGGATATACCACCTTAATTATGAATAAAATATCATCAACACAAAAATGAAGCACAATTTCAACACAAGCCTCGTTTAATTTGGCCAAACCAGCAAATTTCCATTGATTCCCTGTTCGCACCTACCGCAGGCCCGAGGTAAAAAGGCAAGTGGGCATCCGTTCCTGTATTAATTACGATCGGGCTGTAATCGGTTAAGTAATGACCCTTGTACGTTTGACAGGCAACACCGACAGGTGCTGACGCCGTGATGTATGTATGTGTATGCCTGGATACGATGCTGTTTTGATAATTATGTTTGGTTTTGTCTGTTTTTTATTTTGTTAGAGATTATTTTTAATTTATACAGCATGTTTCATAAAATAGAAAATTTTAATGATGTATAAGTGAATTGGTGTAGTATAATGTCATTAAATTGTTTAAATATGACAAAAGGAGATTGTATTTAGTATTGTCTGTTTTTTTATTGATTTCTGTAAAAGTAGCAGGTTATAAATTCAACTGTATTTGATTTTTGATTGAAGCGATTTTGATGATGTTTGATTAAGTATGTGCACGACAAATGGACGAATAACTCAATATCCCGTCAATAGATTTCGATGATTTTTTTTTGGCAAAGGAATACTTCAAGGGTAGTTTGATGAAAGATTGGTTAGGTTCTAAATATGGGATCTGAATAAATTGAAGAAGTCGGATTTTGTTGTTAAAAAATATAATTATTGGCATTAATTAAGCCACCTAGTTTAAATTTTAGGTTAACCAGGGACGCGTATTTCATGACAAAAATTATAGTTTTATTTCACTTACAAATATCGAGTAAAATATATTTAACAATAAAAGAAAACATCAAAAATATACTAATATAATAACTATATATTCAGTAATAATAATCAAATCTATAATTTCTAACTGAAATACGACGAAATTATAATTCTAAAATTTAATCATACTGTATAAGGAATAAATTTTAGTTTAATGATTATAACAAAATAATATTATTGGAATTATATTATATATACGAGACCGGTCGTGGCTCAGGGGCACAAGGTGTGACTGTAAAACCGACTGGTTGTGGGTTCGATCCCCACTCGAGGAGATGAAATATTTACTTAAATTTATATTTCCATTTCTTCGCTCTGGTGTCGAGGTTAAGCGCGGCGTTGAGTTCTGCCACTTAACATGCAATGCCTCCAGAATTCGGCAGAAAGTGGGGAACGGAGTGTCTTAACACTAGGTTCCCTCTGCCTACCCTGCTGTGTGCGGGATACAGCGTGAAGCTGATTTATTTCTTTATTTTATATTACATACACTAGATATAATGAAACTAATAAATACATACAAATAACTAGAAACGCATCCAGCAATCAATGTGAGGTGTCGGCCATTAGCGAGATATGAAAGTACAGGTCAGCGTTAGCCCTAATCGACGCCGCCATCCATCACCCACGTGAATAGGTGTGTTTGTAGGGACCGTGGAAAACATTGGCTTTTATATGTTATATGTTATATGTTATATGTTGTATGTTATATGTTGTATAGTAGTGACTATTTATGATGATGGTGATGGAAAATATGGTTCTTATGTTGTATTTTTGTTGAGGAAATGTTGACTTTTAATTTTTTTTGTATACATGGTGTTTCAATATGAGAAAATGGAGGGCAGTACAATTTGTGGTATTATTGGTATTACTAATCAATTTATATTATAAAATAAAATATATTATAATATTTTTTTTTTCGTTCCAAGAAACTGACAATCTTCGTATATTCAAATAGGGAACCTATCCAAGGAGAAAATAATAAGTAGATTCCTAAGGAAACAACATTAATTTTAAGTTTTACATCATAATGTCTTTTTATTTTATTTGTTTCTAGCCAGCTCTTCTCGACAGAATTTTAACCAGTGATAGTATTAATAAAATAACTACTGAAAAATGCTTAGAAAAACCTAATACAATAAAATTCGATTTCGTTCACATAGAATTTTTTTTTTACATTTTTTCACGAATATAATCCCCTTACGAATTTATATATTTTTTTGCTATCAGTACTCCACTGTCCTGCAATTTCGCCGACACACGTGGCGCTTGTAATGACGCCGCGGTGTCGCTCGATCCATCACAGCTATTGTACTAGCAACCTTGTATACTACTTGTATGTTCTAATATAAGAACATTTGAACTGCCAATATGAGTTTTTATTTTTTTTAATACCTTAATTTTTTTGTATGGTTATTAATTTATTTTGGTACTTAGGCTTAGAAAGAAATATTTTTTAGAGCAATATCTTTTTTTTTATTTAAGACTCATTTAGGTATCTGTGGCTATATTTGATTATAAATATAATGAAGTTAAGGACAGTCGTGGCGCAGAGGCACCAAGTTGGACTGCAAAATCGATTGGTTGTAGGTTCGATCCCCACTCGAGTTTGATACCTAAAAATGGGCATAAAATTAAAATATAAAGTAATGCGCCACTTAACACACAATTCCTCCAGAATTTGGCGAAAAGTGAGGAACGGATGTGTCTTAATACTAGGTTCCCTCTGCCTACTAGCTATTAAAATAAAATTCGTTTTTACATTATTTTAGCCTTAATTTAAGAGTGATTTAAAATAATTAAAAAAATATCAAAATTTTTAAATATTGTATTAAAATAATAATCTGACACAATCAAATTACGTTGATTACTCGCATGTAAAGCTAAATTATATAATTTCAATTAAAAATATTAATAAATTAATCACTTATCTTTTTACTTTATTTAACCACAATTTAAATAAGAAAGTACAATTAATAGTTTTTTAATCTACCATAAATATATTTTAAATGTAAATATTGGTGACATTAAATAAAATAATAAAGTGAGTATATTTGTCGGGACTAGGTCAAATAGCGATGTCTACAATAAAAAGTAAATGTATTTTTGGAAAGTATACTCTAATTGCGAGTTCATAGTTTATAAAAGTTGATATTCTGTTTAGACGACGTGGTGATGTAAAGAAAGTGCACTTAAATCTGTTAAGCCGTTTCTGAGATTAGCGTGAAGAAACGTACAGACAAACAGATAAACTGACAAAGTTCTATTACTTTGTTAAATACCCGTAATAACAATTTTTCAAATATATCTGTCAGTTAATCAGTCGGTGCCATTGACACCGATGTAATATGTCTATATTTGTTTACATATTTCTAGGTTTATATTTTTGACACAAATAATAACTCAAAACACCTATTATTTCCATAACACATACTCGTACTTAAGAAAAAATACTATTTGCAAACTAAATTGGACTATCGTAAACACAAATACAAAACATATAAATCTCCAATCTATCTCTAAACAGAAACCTACTTTCATCAGCTTCCCACACCGAGTCAATACCACATGCAATATCGCACGGATTCAATAAGATTTGAAGAGGCGCATCTGCGTATCCTGATTGCTTGCCATAAGGTGGCTCGCCTCATCTGCCTTTAATCCATTAGCCACCTCGTTCCATATTTAATTCCCGTACCCCTGCCACTGTCCGCTCTGTCCTCACACATGTCGTTACCCTACTATATATTAAATTTGATAAATAGTCTTGCCAAAACGAACCCCCTACCCTCGCGCCCTGCCGCTACGCCGGTTAAAAGGAATCTCTCTTACTCATACAATTACAGATACGTTTAGATTGATATGCGTCCAAATTGTTCTCACTCACCGATGTACTTTACTAACAGTTAAATACAAACTATAAAATGAAGCCACGAAACGCCATTTTCGGATGTTTATATCCCAAATATAATTGTAAGGTTTGACGGCGGGGACGACGTGCACTTTACGGGATATCCATGCAAGTGATTCGGAGGGACGCGGCAGAGGTAAGACAGTGCAGATGTTCCGGAGGGTTCAAGGTGACCCCTCATACGAACGATATTGATGACGCCAGCAATTCTGTTTAACGTTTTCAATTAATATAAGCGCTCAACAGGCCCAGTCCAACATAAATCTAATAGACAGCAAAGTGTTTTACACTTGAAAAATGGTAGGCTGTAACAGTAGCAGCATCGCGCCATCAAATGATCATTTCTATAGTCAAACTCACTTTCCTTTTGTTTTCGCGATTAAATTACGCGGGCAATCCAATTCCGTTCATAAAACCAGTTCCAAAGTTGGATTTTACAATTGAAAATGAATAAAAACGATCCATCAAATCGGGATCGTGCGAATGTAGGAAGTTTCACCGGCGCGCCGAGATCGATATGAAATTAGGTAATGGAAACTTGATAGCCAACAAAAAACTGAATCCCCACAAGCCCCTGTATTCGCGACAATAAATCTCTGTATGTCCCTTTGTCGACAGATGGCGCATTACGCCACCCTAACAGGTAACTTTATACCATATACTAGAATGCTATACTAGATGTGCCAAGGGGGTACGGTAAGCGGTATAATGTGTTGCAACTGAGGTCAGGTAAGTGCATTAGATACGCACAATAGATACGCACAATAGAATATTCAATTATGTAAATGTTGGCGCGCGGACATGTGGGCGATTGTGCGCACGCGTTCAGAGCATGTCGTGACGTGCCATACTTTGGGATTATGCACTTTAAATGTTAACAGTATTATGGATGGTATAAGTTATTTTGATGAGGGTAGCTGCTAGTTTTTGATAGATATATTTTTTTGTTATTTTTTTAATAAATATATATTTATTTTAAATTGTTTTTAGGAAAATTTATAAAAATATAAAAAAACGTTATTTTTATTATAAAATTAATATTATTGCTGTGGTAGCAGTTGATTTTTATATCTACACGCTGTAGCCGCATATAAGACCAATTTTTCTGAGAATTTGAAAATAGTAGATCCATTACTATAGATACTATTTAAGTCAAGTTAAATATATGCTGTTTTTTGAAAAAGATTAGACACTGTAAAGTAACTTTTTTTCAGCTTCGCCGTTTATCTCACATATTCATATATAGAGCAGAATAGGGAGCCATATATTAAAATCCTTTCTCTACTCTTCGACAATACAAATAGTGTAGCGGAAATCAACGCCGCACTTTGTCGTATCATAACGGGGAAATGAAAAAATTACACTCCCGGTAGGCAGAGGATACCGATGTGTTAAAACACTCCGTTCCCTACTCTCCGCTCAAATTTCCGAGAATTTGCATCATTAATAGCGGAACTCAACACCGCACCCTGTAATAATCATTATATTGCCTTCTAAATACTAAAACTATTTCTTAATCAAATATTTAAACACTATCTAAGCTTAATTAACCTTAACGGTAGTACATAACCTCAGTTTGCTCGAACAATGTCTGATTAGAGTAGAGTCAACATGTAATGGGTAAGATAAGACAGTTTGTTTAGTTCAGCTATCAATAATACCTTTAATTTATGTTACTTGATATGTTTATTTGTTTATATTTGATTATTTGCACAGCTAATTGAGGATAATTGTATTTTTTTCTAGGAATCGTATGACAGTTTTTTTTTCGTATAGTTTTTCAGATTTCTCGCGCCCACAAGTTTTCCCTAACTATCCTGTTAGGGAAAACTTGATTTCTGGATACATAGACTACTGTGCGGTTTCGTAGGAACATCCTTCTACGCGCCACACTTCTGTGAAATGCCCTACCTGCAGCAGTATTTCTAGGTCAATACGACCTGAGTATTTTTAAAAAGCGCGTTTATCTCCACTTTAAAGGCCGGCATTTGTACCTCCTCTCACGTAGTCATGGTGACCCGTACGCTCGTTTGCCTTGTCTCTTTCCATAAAAAAGCCTTTGACTTTTCATCCGAATTAAAGACATTGCGTGCTTATTCAACAGCGTGTTTTGTTATTCGAAAAAGGGGAAACAATAAAAAATCATTCCCCCGAGTGTGGATCCACAACCCACAATCATCGCGCGTAGTCAGACTTACACTACTGCGACTGCTTGATAAAATCTCGTTTCCTATTCTTTTTAATTAAATCTCTCTCTTTAACTAAGAAGCCGTCGTGGCACAAAATGTAACTATAAAATCGACTGGTTTTGAGTTCGATCCCCTCTCGAAGAAATTAAATATTATTAATATTATATATTCCTGCCACATGCGGGATTTAGCGTGAAGCTGAGAGAAATCATTTTAAATATGAATAATAATAAAAACCCATAACACTCATCCACTATAAAGTAATTTAATAAAAAAAAAATACCACTAAATGTCCTCCGTAGACCAATTACAATAATTAACTAGAGATCGAATAAAATTGAAACAATTACAAAATTTTTTACTCATTTTAATTAAAGTCGTTTAAAATTTCGTCGAAATGGCCTCAGATCAAATTTCATTCATTTGAAACTTTTCACATTAACTTTCCGTACGCTTAAAAATACGCCGCAGGGAGCGATCGGGCAATATTCTAATGACGCCCGGCTACTGGAGTAAACCGCGGCTTACGGGTAAACCCACAGACGGACATATAGCGATTTTGTTGTATTATTAAAAAAAAAAATATTTTGTAAGTAAAATTTTAAGTTAAAGTTATGTTTTGAATGTTATGTTTTGAAAGCCAAATGGTAATTTAAGTTAAGTTTAAAAAAGTAATAATTTCTACTCACAAAATTTTTAAACATAAACAAATAGAAATTTGGTATGTAGGTTGCATATAGTTCTTAAGCTAGTTGTGGCGCAGGGGCACAAGCGACTTTAAATATGATAGGATGTGGGATCGATTGCCACTCGAGGAAACGAAATAATCAATATTTTTGTTTCCTGATAACGAGACAAAGTTCGACGTTGACTGAACTTGCAAAGCCACTAAACTAATACTAGGTTTCCGAGTCCCTGCTATGTGCGGGATACAGCTTGAAGTTAAAAAAAAATGTTCTTAGGGGGTAAAGGGGAAGCAGAGGGATTTTCGGACAGACAGATTCGTAAATTCCATTGCCCAACATTCATAAAATCTCTTTTGAAAAGTAGAAATTGGAGTATGTGAGAATTTGCAATATGTTCAAGAATATAGAAGATAATTAATTATCATATCATTTCTGAAACGCTATGCGTTTTTTTTGGGATTTTTATAGCAAAAATATATTTAAAAAATATAACACAGTCTACCAAAAAACCGAAACTCCTCATAAAAAATGCTTACTTCTAATAATATAGGAATAATCGCTATAAACTCGCCAGTATCTTAACATTAAGGTTACAATGCGAAATCATTATTACAAGCGTTGATTGTAGCTGTAATTACGTACGGGGTGTTAGCGGGTTCGGGTCCGGGGCGGGGGTGGAAAATTATGTTTTTACGAGTCGAGTGCTTTAGACGTTTATTATCATTCGTTTTACAGCGATTGTTATGAATTGACTAAAATGGGTGTACCTATTATGGGATTACATTTTTTATGTTGTTCAAATTTCCAAAATGTTTGGAATGGAGTGTGTCGTAAGCTTTGATTTAGTACGGATTTGGATTTAATATTTTGTATTTATATCGGTAGGTTAATTGTTTATCTTATTGTAGTGATTTAGATATTTTACTGTACAAGAATTTGTAGAGAAACCTAAAATCGTATTAAATCTTATTAAATCATATCAGCTTCACGCTGTATCCCGAACACAGAAGAGGGAAACTAGTGTTAAGACACTCCGTTACCCACTTTCTGCCGTAATCTTATTTCTCTAGAAAATTTTCTTAAATACCTTTTACTTTTTACTTCTGACTTCAGTATTTGAATATCGCGCTTTTTAATTTTTTTGAATTCTATGCTAAATTCTGCACGTCGCGTTCCTCACTTTGCTCCGATTTCTGAGATGTTACTTGCCGAATGGCGGAACTTAACGGCTCATCTTACATTGTTATCTTATCTAAATCTATGCGAGTTTCTATTAACAGACGAAATTAAAAGGAAAATATATATATTTTGAGTAAAATGGAAACGAAAACCCTACAATAAATACATTATTTACAACGTACAGCCACTACCTATTTCTGCCACCGGAAGACTGCTACGTGCTCATCCCGCACTCTTCGAGATAATAAGGAACAATCAAGAGATACCGCTAATTGACTCTGAAGCTCGGACAGATAACACCTAGATTATTGTTTGTACTGGTCGAATCGATTAAGTTTTCTTATGAAATATATAAATAGTAAATAAAAAACAAAATATTTTATCTTAATAATTGAATATTAATTCCTTTTTTACCCGACTGCTTGACGCAAAGGGATAATGTGTTTAACAGTCTATGTATGTATGTTTATTTCTATGTGGCGTTGCATTTTTTTACTCCTCTTCTACTTCCCAATCTGAGTTCGATAATAGCTTCACCTAATATTTTTTTAATATTTTAACATCTTAACATAAGAGAAGAAATGGCTTTTTATTAAGAAATACTTCTTTAGACATTAATCATAATACTTTAAAACGAAATTAACTATGATGTATGCATATTTCTTTGTAATGGAAATCGAACCCACAACCTCGTCGTGTTTACAGTCAGACACTGTGCCTCTGCGGCCACGACGGCCTATGTACAGATAAATATACATATTAAAGTGATGAGTTAACGAATTATAGAACAATGTAGGATAGGTGCTGGCTAGATCGAGCACCCATTGATGACTGCGCTGCGGTAGTAAAATATTTGTCACGGACGTCGTTATTACTAAAACAGCCATTTTTTTACTTTATGCATAAAATTCTTTTACTGTCAAATAACTCACAACCCCCACACTAAAAATAAAATTTTATATAACATAAAAATTTACAATTTTAAAAATTTTATATTACCTAAATTGTTCGGTAAGTACCTTTTTTGCGAAAAATATCATGGTTCCTTTAAGCTACTATAGCGTATCTTTTCATTACTGATTTTTTCTCTTGTATTCACGCTGTATTACACATACAGTAGGATCGGTAGAAGGAACCTGTTGTTAAGGTTCTGTGTTCTCCACTTTCCGCTGAATTTTCGAGACATCCAGTGTTGAGTGACGGAACTTCAAGGTTTTGATCCAACCCACTATATTATGTTATTACCAGAGCGACAAAACCAAATTAAATAAACTCCCTCCAAAACAGAATCAAATCTACAACCTTCGAATTTACAGTCACGTGCACATTTCTGAAATAAATATCAAAATTTCCATCACAATTCCGTTCCAGCATCTATATTTTTAGTGAAACGCCATCACATTGCGGGACAAAGATCACCAACAATCCACGTCAATTTGTAAGCTGACAAGGTGCGCTCGCGAGCACTCTACCGACACCACCGCTGGCGTATAGCACATGAAATCTGTGAGCTGACTCTATAATTATTATCAATAGAAGATAATAGTGTTCGTTTAAATCAATTCGATATATGTATGTAGATTTGACGTGTGACAAGGTCTTAGTATTGACGTGATGGTTGTGGATTCCATTTTTACTCGAGGACTGATTATAGTTACTACTTTCCACCGAATTCGGAAAATATTGCTTGTTAAATGGCGCAACTTAGCGCCGCGCTTGGCCTCGCTACACTTCCAGAGCGAGGAAATAATAATGTAAATTATTTTATTCCGAATAAAAATGGAACACATGATATTAATAATTACCATTGCTGTACAGAAAATATTACGATTTTTCTTGAAAATGGAGAACGAAGTGTCTTAGATCTGAGTTTTTTTGCGTATGCTATATACGTAAAATGTTAATAAAACATTAAAAAACCAGTATATATAGATTTGAGGAAAATACTAAGCTTATACATAAATTCCAGAAAAAAAAATTATATATCATCTCTACAGTTTTGATGCCGGACAGAGCCAACCGTGGAGTCCTCGAAGCTCGGCTCACGTTTATTCGTTCTCCTCACCGACATTTTGAGTGGTATCAACACTAAATCTGTTTTACCGTACGGCTTAACCACACACACTACCAGTATATATGTATATTACACTCTAATTTTTCTGTAGAAAATAAACGATTATCTTCTTTTAATATAAATAAAAAAGAAAAAAAAGAATGTAGTATTAAGTAAGATATTTCGTTCCATAATTGTGGCTGAATTTCGTTGTTTTGTATTGTAATGCATGACTGTAAACTAGACGATTACGGGTTCTATTCCCACTCGGGGAATGTTTAATAATGTCATTTTTCCCACTTTGGTAACAAGTTAAAGTGAGTTCCACCACTCCTCAAGAATACCAGGGAAAGTGGAAGTGTCTTAATGGGACACTATACTTTATAACTAACAATATAGCGATAAGCCACTTCATAACAAAATGTTACAAAGAAAAAAATAAATCAGCTTCACGTTGTATCCCGCACACAGCAGGGTAGGCAGAGGGAACCTAGTGAAAAGACACTGTATAGGGAATAGACTTTCTGCCCAATTCTGAGGGCATTGCGTATTGAGTGGCGGAACTCAACGCCATGCTTTGCCTCGACACCTACCACCTACCGCCATAAATTTAAATAAATATTTCATTTCCTCGAGTAGAACTGGAACCCACAACCAATCGCGTTTGCAGCCATACTTTATGCCCCTGCGCCACACAAACATATGTGTATATGTTTATTCATATGTTATAGTTTAAACGAGCGTTGAGATCCAAGACGATATACTAGCAATAATCCGTTTACTTTTATCACAACCCCTTTGTCCATCTGACCAACCCTCACTTTCTTATAAAACCACCCTTAACTTCAGTGATCAAGGGTGACTTTTGACCAACCAAGTGTAGCTTCAATATGGTAGGTGCTGTCTATCAAAGATGTTATTACCTGAAATATATAAAGACGGCTGGTAAAGGACAGCCCGGGGCAAATGAAATGCAAATACCCTTCCCAGGGCTCTACAGTCTAGAGATGATACATTTGAGTAAATAATTTCTTGTTAGATCTTCGTTGTCTGTTGGGTGTAAAATTTAATCAAAATTGTTACACTTTTACTGCGTATCTACTGTTTTATGTTTTTTTCTTCTTGTTTTATTTTTTTATTTGTATTTTTTTTACTTTTTTGGTTTATTTTTCTTAGATTAGTCTTGATTTGAGATTGTGTATTGAATTATTTGATTTGTGATTATTTGATGTTAAGTAAAAATGTTCAAAGTTGATCTTTTTTTTGAAGTTGAAGTGAGGATCAACCGACACAGCAAAGTTTTGATACTACGCTGTACTTTTAAACTGAAATGTGCCTTTTTTAATTATATAGTTGCGTTCTTAATTTTTTTATTTTAAATTTTTATTTAAATTATTTTACATATTAACATGATGAATATGATGACCTGTAATACAGGAAATTATAAAGGTGAAAAAAAAAAAAAAAAGTCATTAAGCAGTGACAGTACTTTTTTTAATGTTTTATTGTTAATATGAAAAGAACTCATAAATTTAAGAACGAACTCGCAACCATCACGTTTACATTCCAGACGCTTTACAACTGCACCACGTCGGCCTCGAATTTAAAATTAAAATGATTTGCTTTACACAATTAGGCGTTTTGGAATCATCGAGATGTCAGTAATGTCAGTCCTACTCGACTTAGAAGGCTGAGCAGAATTGACCGAAATCAGTCAGTTGCTCTTTTTAAAATAAATTAGTAACTGTTCTTTTCTCTGTTCGTTAAATAAAATACAATAGAGGGATTTCTCTACTGGCCAGTGAAATATTCTTAAACTGTGATTGAAACCGTAATAAAAGAGAGTGTCTTAATTATTACGGCCCAGTTCTTATATTCTTTTTAAAATAATAATTAATTCAAACATTATTTAATATATAATACACCTACATCACATCATAAGAGAGGTAAAAGAGATAGGGAAAGACGTCGGTTGACCTTCGAAAACACAGTATCAATGATACTGGAGGGATGTCACGTTAAAAGTATGAGAGCCCCCCGGAGGGCATGTGTGGAGAGGTCGAAGACAGTGGACGAGGCAAAAGAGGTAAGTAGAGACCGTAGCGTTTGGCGCTCCGTTCCCTCTGACTACCCTAGGGATAAAGCATGAAGTTAAGTTAAGTTATATCACATCATCATCAGATTCATCATTACTTTAATCGAAATGTATATAATAATTATACTATTGTATGGACACGCTACGACATGTCCATACAAATCCACGGGTTGAATCCAAAAAAAAAACAATGAAAATGAAAATAAATATAAGAAAAATTAGCATACAACCCTGTCCACGAAGCCGCTGACGCGTTGTCCTTTTACGGCTTGCACGTAAACTCCGTACTTTGTTTACGCGCGGCCGATTGAAACCAACGGAATGACCTGCCTTTATGGCCGTCTTTCTTTAACCGTTTATTTTGGACTTGGAAAAGGCGGGACTGGAACAATTTCGATACATATATTCAAATATATTTTAGTTTATTGTGTTTGTTTAATTTTTTTTTAGGTGCTTTTTGTTGGGTTTTATTAAACTTTGTGGTTTTTTTGACAATATGTTGTATACCTTTTAGGTAAGCAAGCATTTTGTAATTTTTTAAGGACTCTGCTACCTTAAAAGGAAAATCTAAAATCTGTCAAGAGCGCTTATCTCGAGACTGCGTGGATGTATCAATTTGTAATTAATATCAAATATTGAAGTCAAAGCTCCTAAGTCAGAAAAAAGTCTTGTGAGTAAAAAGTGGGAACTTCTATAAAGTGAAAATTTATTGATATTATATAAAAACTTTAAATCTTAAACTTTTTAAAAAAAATAATTTATAATTAAAGTTCTCTCAAAAAGATCAACATCCGCAAAGTTAAGTTTGTCAAATTGTATAAATTGTACTTTCCGTTGACATGCAATTCTGAAATTGATACGGAACCCTCGGTATGCGAGTCTGACTCGCAATTGACAGGTTTTTTTACTAAGTATAGTATTACTAACCTCTCATCAAGCTATGTCGGAATTTTTATACGCTTGTTACTACTTATTTAAGTGAGTAATTTTTCTTTCCTAAGTGTGGAATAACACTAAAAATTTTAAAAATAAATTACAGTATTTTTAAATGAAAACGTAGAATAATAAAAGAAAAAAACTACCTTTTCGTAGATAGAAAAAAACTATCGTTTTTCACTAACACCAATAATAACAAAAAATCATCAGTTTTTTTAATTTCCATTTTCCTGGTCTGGCTAATGATGCGTTAAATTTCGCCACTCAACACGTAATGTCTCAAAAATTGGAGCGTGTTTACCGTGATTGGAGTGTTTACCACTTGATTCCCTCTACCCACTCTGTTACGTGCGGGATACAGCGTGAAGCCAATATAAACTTTTATTCATTCCAAATAACAAAATCCAAATATTTTACAAAATAAAATTTGACGAAATTGTTCCACTAGAACATTTCCCATACAATTTGGTGAAGTTTAAATCGTATAAAGCGTTTCTATACAGCTATTGCGTTCACCCGATACGGAGATACGGAGACATCGGTACATGAGAATATATTCATTTAATTGCACTATAGTAGCGTTGTTCTAAGTTTTCAAGACCGCACCGCAGCGGACCGGAATGGCGATGTATGTATGTATGTATTTCAGTTTTGTATATATTGCATTTATTGTATATATACATTCGTACAAAACTTTGGTTAATTGTTGCTTTTTTAGCTTCGTTTACCAGAAGAGACAACTCCCCAATTTTCTGTGAGTTCTGAAGGTATTGGGTGTTAAGTGGCGGAACCCAACGCCGCGCTTTGCCTGAAAATATTAAATATTTGGTCACCCCGAGTGGGAATTGAATCCACAATCGACGCGATTATAATTACACGTGCCCCGCAAGAATTCAGTGGAAAGTTAGGAACGGTTGTGTCCTAATGGTGAACGAAGGCTCTCATCCCTAAGTTCCCAGGTTCCCTTTGCCTACCATGCTTTACAGCAGGATACAGCGTGAAGCTAAAGAATATGTAAACTTTTCCGTGGCACCAAGAGTAACATATAAAACTACTGGACTCGGGAAAATTTCTACGGGGAAGCAAAATTCCGGAGGACTAGTCTAATTACTTAACAAATAAATATATCAACTAAAGAAGCTATATAGTTAAAAACTATAGCCCATCGTCATATTGTATTATTTCTCTTAATCTCGGCACATAACTCTTTGGTGTCTATCTGTTAGGCTTATTGGGTTTATTCTTTATTTTTCGCTGCAATAACATCTTCACAATATAACTAGTGATCACATCTGTCTCTGGTTGAATAATAAAATAAATGTTTTTATTTATAGAAAACTATATTTTCATTTATGAAATATATTTTTTAGAGTTCTTTACATTTTAAGGAAAAAAGGAACCATTATAAGAACACTTTGTTGTCCATCCGTTTGTCCATCTGACTGTCAAGAGCTTTTACTCAGGAACGCTTGGAGATATCAAGTTGAAATTCTCTCTCAGAGTTCTCGCTAAGCTAAGCTTTAATTTTAGAAAAAGCTCGAGACCTCCAATTTTTGTTTGAAATCCTCGGCAGGCAAGACTGACTCGCGCTTATCCGTTTTTTTTTTCTCTTTACAGCGTATGTGTGTTGAGTAGCGAAACTCAACATTGCGCTTACCAGACCGAGGAAATGAAAATATTTAAGTTTTCACTCCTAAAAATCTCTTCTCAAATAAGTTAAATGTCTATATCATTTTAATAATAATTACTTTTTTATTTAAAATATGATTGTATAAAAATTACTATTTAAATAGAATGGTGGGTGCAATTAAAGCAGAATAGTTCGATTCGATTCGATAATTGTGGGTTCTAAACACAATCGGGGACGAGACCAACCGATATCTCGAGAACAAAACAACTTGTTACAACTTGTCTCTGTACTTATCTCAAAAATACATATTTATATTGTAAAGACGAAAGAATTGACAAATATCATTATTTTAATATAGATATGTATGTACTTATATAAATAATTCACAATAGTAATAATGAAATCGAAACATAAATTAACAGTGTTGGAGGCAGCCGTCCGCGATGTAGTGGTCTGATTTATTACAATGTATAGCATATACGTACATACACACATATTATATACATAGTTTATATTATATACGTCGTCAAGAGGACTGGTGGTTTTAAGTCTTGTATTTTTGGAATATCGAGTAATTGCGGCTGTCGTGCGCGGCTGCACAACGTCCAGGTGGACGCAATGGTTGTGAGTTCGATTTACGCTCGAGGAAATGAGTTATTTTCATTTCCATGATATAGTAACAAGATAAAATCTGGCGTTGAGTACCGCCACTCAAAAATTTCTTGAAGATTGAGAGATACGTGGACAGCTATGTGTTTTACACTGGGTTCTACTTGTCTAACCTGCTGTATGCGGGATACAGCGTGAAGTTTTACACTGGGTTCCCCCTGCTTACACTGCATTAGTTTTAGTGAGTTATCGATAACGAAATACTTTATATCACAGGCGCTTCGTTTTCGCTTTTTTTACCAGAATAAGAAAATTAAATAATTGATTCCCCGAATTGAAATCGAAGCCACAACCTTCACATTTACAACCAAACGCTGTGCGTAACGGTGCCAGGCTCTTAAATAAAAAATTAAATTATATTACCATTTTCTCACATGCAAGTAAGGAATATGTTTCTGCACACAGTCTCCTTGTATGTGGGTAGGCGAGTGGGTTAATTGGTGGGCTATCGGATATGTCGAGACCCAGCGCTAAGACAACGCGAACACAAGCCGTGGTCTTCTACGCGGAGTAACGAAATTTGGATGTTATTCCTCAAGTCTATATGAAAATGCAAATAATTAGTGTCATTTTTCTTTGTTATTATTGATTGTGGGGAACGAAAGTATCTCAACATTAGGATTCCAGGATTTCATCTACCCTGCTAAGTGCGGGGTACAGCGTAAAGCTAAAAAGTAATTTAGTAAACTGTATGGGAATTGAACCTACAACTGTTATTTTTACAGCCAGACTACGCCATAACGTCTTTGTTACAAGCTTAATATTATTTTTACTTAGACATCCTTAGTACTTTACCTTACTATATTTTACAATACCACCTCCAAGCGTTCTCACATCCAATAACAAGCACATAAATAACGTATGGGCTGATCGGATCTTCGTGATTTGTAGCCTTATTTACTTATTTACTTAACCCACTGATACTGTCATAGCGGTACACCACTGCCCTTTACTTGACATGACTAAATTAGATACACTATCTACTCGTATAAGAAACTTGTGGAAGCTCCCTTTCTAAGAGATATTGGATTTTCCTCTTTAATTCTTTAAACATTATAACAAATTTTCTAATTTACCTCCATTACTTTTTCCTGGTATAATAGATTTTAAAAAATATAGGCAAGTCGTGGCATAGTGGCATAGAAAGCTATTGTAACAGTGATAGATTATTGGTTTCCAATCGAACAAATGAAATATTTAATATTTTTTTTTCCATGCAAGGAAAAAATTTAATAATTTATATTTCCATTTCCTAGTAACGAGCGAGTCTTTGACCGCCCTTGTTGTTCCGCCCTTAACACCCAAGGTCTTCAAAATTAGGCTGAAAGTCCTAATACTAGGTTATGATGTTCGCTCTGGCTACCCTGCTGTGTGCGGAACATGGCGGACACTAAAATAACAAAAAAAAACTTACTAAAAGTTCATCAAATAATATAAATATGGCTGAAAGTAATATATAACTTATTTGGACCTGCTATACATAAATCTCTCTATAATATTTTTTTATATTTATAAGTTTAAGTATGAGAATAGCAAGAAATTATTCGTTTTTACAGTAGATATTTTAAAGCATATTTTCACCGAAAAGAAATCACAACTAACAAATCATTTTTCCAAGATGGACCCTATATGGTTGCATTCATTTACTAAAGATGCTACAAACTTCATATCATATTAACGACACCATCTATTTAACGTCATCATAAACCGCTATTTAGAATATAATAAAATTTATAACTGACATAATCCTATCTATATACCATCTTAACAATTCTACACACGGCACGTACTAACCTTATGTTTTTTTGTGCTTAACCTATGTGCCCCAAAAAGTAAAAACTGAAAGAAGCTTTCAAAGAGTTATCTTTAGAGCTTATTTTTGTAAGGATGTACGTCGAGTTCGTAAAAGCTCAATAACCATCGACATAAATAGTATTAACAACAATTGATTTACATACAAATTGCTTTACACAATATTGCTGACGGAATGGCGCGTGACGCGTGCCGACAGAATGTGGGGCCTCCAAATGAGAGGAGGCCTTAAAAATTTCAAAAATGAATACGAATACTAAAATGTCAATATTTAATTATACGCAAATATAAATAATAATAATAAATTTAGTTAATTGTCAGGGATGTTTTATTCAGGATAATTTTTTTAAGCTATTTTCTTACTTCGAATATTTTCTCTTTTACTTAGCCGTAACTAATATAATAGTAGGCTAGCACAATATGTATATTATCATTATAATAATATAATATTTAGGTGACAACACAAAACTCGTCGTTGAGTCCCACCACTCAATACACAAATCACAATATCTAAAAAAATACCAGGAAGTGGAGACTAGAGTTTCATAGTAATAAGCTTCTGTGTCTACCTTGCTATATGAGGATACAGCGTTAAACTACAAAAACAATACTATTACTTATTTAGAAAACGTATGGCTTAGCGGTCAGAGCGCCTGGTCGGTTTCCAGGAGGCGCGGGTTCGAGTCCCGCTACGTTCAAATTTTTATACGCTTTCTATATAAGTATTTTTCGTTCCTAAGTGTGGAATAACACTTTAAAAATGTTTAAAAAAAACAATAATATTGTCTCAACCAAACGCCAGTTCTCTAGCCACGTAACGCAACTACCCCACACGGGGGTGTCTCACGTGACTCATACTGCATATTATAAGAGCACCTGATTGCGCCTGATTTCATCTGATTCACTCATCTTATTGAGCAATCACCTACAAGTTGGTATGATATGATTCGATCGCGATGTAATTTGCATCTGCTTGCTTCCATGTTATTTGGATATATGTAGGTAATATTCATAGAGTTTTGCATTTATGTGTTTCGTTTTTGTTTTGTTTTTTTTTTCAGCTTCACGCTGTATCCCGCAAGTAGTATTGTAGGCAGAGGAGTCCTGTTAAGACAGTTCTGTTGTCTATTTTCCACCGAATTCTGGAAACATTGCGTGTTAAGTGGTGGAGTCGTTACCAAAGCGGGGAGAACAAAAATATGTAATATTTAATTTCTTCGAGTTGGAAGCCCACAATCTCTCTTGTTAGCAGTCATACGCTTGTACCTTTGGACTGACTTCATAATGTATAATTTAAAAAAATAAAAATACAACATACAACTTTTCTACACCAAGTGTTATATATTCTTGAAGCTATAATTGTATGAGCCTAAGCTATAATGGTTACCTGAAAACCTCTGAAAAGTTCCATTATTCAGGTCATGGCTTTCTCCTATAGCTGATCGTCAGACCAGCTCGATGATGCTATATGTGTTAAACGTATATCAAATTCAGTTTCTTACATTTTATCACATAGATTCATAGTTACAGGTTAACTTAATAAAAACACGTTGAAATATTTATTAATATTTTTAAAGTGTTATTTAACACTTAAGTTAGAAAAATACTTTATAAAAAATGGTAAAAGTAAGTGAAAATATTTTCTAATATAGTATTACTAAGTACAGTATCCTGTTCCAATAAAAGTAATGAAAACAGAAAATTAACCTATTCGTATTGGAAATATCAAGGCCCATTACGATAACGCTATGTATAATAAAACTATTAACATAACATGTTTATAGGTAACATATTTACTAGCTCCGTGGCTATTATTGTTTAAGAGATACTTATTTTCATTTGGTTACACGTAGACAGCGTTTTTTGTAACAACTTTTTCGTCTGTAATAATTTAAAATAGTTTTTTATCTATTATTTATTTTAATAGAATATTAATTTTTAGTTATTAATATTAAACGCAACTTTACTCTAGGTTTTTTTTATTATAGCTTTAAGCTGTATCTCGCATATAGCAGATCCTTGGAACCTACTATTAAGATACTCCGTTTCCATTAAGACACTTCCGTTGCCCAATTTCGGTTTAGGTTGCGAAACTCAACATCACTCTTTGCCTCGTTACTATAGATAAGCAATGAAAACAATAAATATTTCATAAGATTACAATGAAAGTATGAAATATTGGATTGGAAATCCAATTCAGAACCTGTCGCATTTACAGTTGCACACTTGTGCCCCTGTGCGGTGCTTTAAATATTAGATATGCCAAAATGAAGATTTGATAATTAAGACTCTTCTATCATCAAACACAACCTATATATATTTAATTCTTTATTTTTTTTAATTCAACAGATTATTTAAATTAATAGTAATATGTAAAGTTTGTGAATGAATAAAATGTTTAATAAAAGACAACGCCATACTAAAAGTTTACCTATCCCGTTTCATTTTAACCGAAAAAGTTAACATTTTTTTACTATACTAGATACTATTAGATTCTAAACTAAGATAAGAGATGAACAAACAGACTTGCTAACGGGACTTGGAGACGAGTAATATTGTAATAAATATTTGGCCGCGATTGTTCTCTATGCAAATAGAATGGACCTTATCTGCCCCAATAGGTACGATCACCGCATACGACCTTCTTTACTGCAGTAGGGATAGGAAAAAAATATATTATTTTCTTATCAAAGTCCAGTCGTGGCACAAAATGTGACTGTCACCCCGACTGGTTTTGGGTTCGATCTCCACTCGAGGAGATGGAGTTTTTACATAAATTTATATTTCCATTTCTTCGCTCTGGTGTCGAGGCAAAGGGCGGCGTTGAGTTCTGCCACTCAAAACGCAATGCCTCCAGAATTCGGCAGAAAGTGGACAACGGAGTATCTTAACACTAGGTTCCCTCTGCCTACCCTGCTGTGTGCGGGATACAGCGTGAAGCTGATTTATTTATTTTATTCTTATCAAAGCAGCCCGGTGATACTGTAAAGATTCTTCGTCCTTCGCACCTTTTTGGCAAAAGCTACTGTAGATAATTGTAATGAATAACTAATCACAATTAACTAAATCAGATTAGACAAGAAAAATCATTTTTTTAAATATTTTATTGTAGATTATAATTATTTACAGTAAAAAGAAAGATAAAGTAAGCAGTATAATAGAAAAGAAATAAATATTTTAAGCAATTGTTCTGTAATAGCTGAACAATTGTATTATTTTATATATGATTTATAAATAAAGTGATTATATTAGAATATACATTGTCTTTAATATAGAATATTTAGAATAGACAATATCTCTAAGTATTTTTTAAGTGTTTTTTCAAACTAAGAATATTTAAAAAATTTAATACCTTAATAAGAATGTATGGCTTAGTGATCACATCGCTTGGACAGTTTCCAAGAGCAACGACTTCGAGTCCCGCTACGTTAAAAATTTTATACTTTTACTTTAACTATTTTTTTATCTTTAGCGTTATACTGTCCACTTTATTTGCAAACTGTACAGACTATCCTTCGCGAATTTCATTTTTTCTTACATATTATACTTCTACAGAAAAAAAACGTATATGTTAATAGTCTAGCAATAAAAAGATACAAGTAAAGATATTCTTATGTTATTAGGACAATAGCAGCGGGTTAAATGGAATTATCAAGTGGTCTCTCTAATATGAATAATGGTTATATAAATCCTAGTATTATGTTTATTTACATAATAAATATACTATATTTACATATAATATAAGTTGTGGACAATAGTCGGTCTTGGGTTTTCTGATTAGTTGTGTTTTATATGAGTCACTTGGAAGCTATTGCTCTTTGCATAATAGTTATAAAATGTTAAACAATTTATATAAAATAAATAAATCAGCTTCACGCTGTATCCCGCAAATAGCAGGGTATAGCAGGAGCATTGAATGTTGAGTGGCGGAACTCAAGGGCGCGTTTTGCTTCGACACCAGAGCGAAGAAAATGGTAATATAAATTTAAATATACATATTTATATGTAATTTCCTCAAATGGGAACCAAACCCACAACTACTCACGTTCACAGTCACCCTTTTGTGCCCCTGCACCACTGCGACTGGCTTCGAACAACAATTTATATATTGTTTTAGACCTCTTCAATATTTCAGGCCTCACCCTGCTTCAACACTGTTCTCTACTTTTGGTATAATAATAATCGTTTCTATTTTTCGTATAAAAAATAATAGATATATGTATTTATTTTCATTTTCACTCTAGTAACAAGACAAAGCGCGGCGTTATGCTCCGCCACTAAAACGGAGTGCAAAGTGGGTAACGTCTTTAAACTGGATTTTCTGTGTCTATCCTGCTATGTGTGGAATACAGGATGAAGCTATTTTTTATTCTATTTATTATTTATTAATGCTTAATTTCTGGCAGTATATTCCAACTGAATATTATAATTTTGTAAAAAAATTAAAAAATGTTAGTTAAAAACAATCTGCTTAAAAAATATACACAATGTCATAGTTGATACGAGGGGCAATGTCTGACTGGAAATATTGAATATTTTCATTTCAATCCTTACTACAAGAAATGATTATATCAAAAGTGTTATCACGTCTCTATTCTCTCCGGCTACATCGGTATACGCAAAAAAATTTAAACCCCACAAAACACGTAAAATCATATAAGCTTTTTTTTAACACCCTGTATCATTTGTCTTGTAAGAAACATTCTCCGACTATTCTTATCGGTGAGAATGAACTACCCGTTCGAACAATAAATTTTGCACAGTTTAATTTACGTATGTAACTTTGTTCTTGAGCATATTTAATGGAGTATCTTATTTAGCTACTGCAGCTGACATCTTAGTCGCATACCTCTTGAATTTATATACCTACTGAATATATTTTGGAACAAGTTGCTTTAATATAGACTAATACAAATGTTTTTTTTTTTCTGATTAGCTTTTTTTCTGTATACAGAAGGTTTAAGCGGATAGTAGCTGGTGTTGAGACGCTACGTTCTCCGCTTTTCTATTTTTGCCCCTCCATATACAACCAGTCTAAGACAACGGCACAGCAGCACAAGCATGTGACTGTAAGCGCGATGGTTGTAGGTTTGTATCCCATTTGGGGGAATTTTTACTTCGTTTTATTTCTCTAGTAGACAAAGCGCGGCGTTAAATTTTACCACTTGACACGCAATGTAACACTAGATCCCCTCTGCTTATTTTTCTATGCGTGAAAAAACGCGAAACTGTTTTTTTATCTGTTTAGAAATATTTTTTATAACATAAATTATATTTGACACCATTAAGAGACAGTGTGTTAAAATCAAAACAAAATAATATTTTCTTTTCTTGTTTAAATTAGAACATTGTGCATCTAACTCAATAATCGAGTAGTATTAGTTGAACATAATAATTATAATTTTTGATTGTGTCACTACAAAATTTTAAAACTACATAGTGATTTATCACTAAAATGTTCCTATTACCAAAATAAGGTACCTGAAAACCACAAATCGGTACAAAATCTTTACAAAACCATTTCAAGTCAATGCTGGTAAGTGTTCATTAATCGCGGGGCATCAGAGCTGGCGATAAATTAGCGCGGTCGTAAATCGTAGTGCCCGCCCACACTCGGGCTGTATATGTTATACTTTCAGATATTGTTATTTTAGGATGTATTTTTTTTATTTAGGTACCTAGACTAGATTTATTTTAGTTACTAGGGTGAAAAAATAGAAATTATATTCTTTTCTCTGAGTGGAATCAAACTCAAAATCGTCTAGTTTACAGTCAGACGCTGTCCCAATGCACCATGATGTCTTCAGAATGATCTCTAAAATAGGCAAAATATAATTTTGAGATATCTTGAATTTTCTTTAAATAGTTTCCTTTGCAAATTCCACAAAACAAAAAAGCCAAGAAAAATAAAAAAAATATGAACATCGATATTTTTCTATAGTCTTTGTATGAATCAATCAATCCTAACCAGAGAACAACTTAAGGGCAGGTGGTCACCCAAAACCTACTAAAAGCGAATGAATCAACGAACTGTTTGAAGAGAACCTTCGTCAATTTAGCAAATTGACCCCCAACTTCCAAGAGCAGAGCTCAAGCCAACCCGCATAAAGCTAAGAATAAATTGGACTTGGCGAAAACTTGACTTGCTAATATGGCTGTAAACAATTACAAGTTCACCAAAACTAAGATTTGAGTTACTTAAAACTATTTACAGTAAATGAAAAGTCATTTAAACATTTCTATAATGCATATTGAATTAATTGCCATTTATCAATCATTACTATATATTTTATCGGGCAACAAAAAAAAATATGTTATATTATCTGATTCAAAAAGTGCTCTTGATCATTTGGCTCGGCTTACCTCGTTAAGTCGAGGCTATCCGATAGCCTATGATATATTAGAATGTATATGTAGAATTGAAGCTGAAAGTAAAATTATTATAATTCAGTGGATTCCCTCGCATATTGGAATTACGGGTAATGAGGCAGTCGACAAAGCTGCAAAGGAGGCTATACATGAAGGTGTTCCTTCTGCTTGTGTCCCGGTATATAGTGAAATATTGAGTGAAGTTAAGAAATTGTGTAGACAAGACTGGCAAGAGTATTTTGATGAACGATCTAGATATAAAGGCATTTGGTATAATACAGTGATAAGCGGTCTTCCTCGTTACCCGTGGTTCTACGCATCCAAAATGAAAAGAGAATACATAGTGTCACTATTTAGGCTTCGTACAGGACATATTTTATGTAATAAATTTAAATTCTTAATGGGTGTTTCTAACACAGAACAGTGTGCTCTTTGTAACAAGATTGATGACGTATACCATTTACTGATGGAGTGTGTGCGGGGTGAACTGTTAAGGCCACATGGGCTTAGATCTTATAACGTAGGGGCTTGTAACTGTGTATTGGCAGACCCTCTTTCTACTGATGCATTACAGTTAGCTAAAATTAATAGATAACATTTTCTGTTTGATTTTAGATTGTAAGTCAATGTGTATAATGTTTATACGGGAGTGGCATAGTCAATATTTGACTAAACTCCCAGGAATAAAAATTTAAGATTAAAAAAAAAAAAAAAAAAAAATGAAAAGTGACATAATTTTGTTGTTAAGACACTCTGTTCTCCAGTTTCCATTTGGATTTGAAATATCTCTTGTTTAGTGGCGGAGGTTAACGCCGTATAACTTACCAGAGCCGATCGAACCTACAACCATCGCATGAAATGATATCCCACTGTCTCATTTTGTAAATATAATATTAAAATTAAATCAAATCAGCTTCACGCTGTATCCCGCACACAGCAGGGTAGGCAGTGCAACCTAGTGTTAAGACACTCCGTTCCCCACTTTCTGCCGAATTCTGAAGACATTGCGTGTTGAGTGACAGAACTCAATGCCGCGCTTAGCCTCAACACCAGAGTGAAGAAATGGAAATATAAATTTAAATAAATTTCATCTCCTCAAGTGGGGATCGAACCTACAACCAGTCGGTTTTACAGTCACACTTCGTGCCGCTGCGCCACGACTGGCCTCAAATATAATATTAAAATTATGCTAATACGTGGACCTCGGTAGTTGGATGTCCAGTAATACATATGAATGAAGCCCGATCACAAACTTTAATGAGTACCAAACGTGTTCACGTTGTACTGACGACTAAAGCTAACATAACATAATTATTATTATGTACATATTAATTGTGTATTCTATATATAGAAGCCGGTCGTGGCGCAGCGGCACGAGGTGTGACTGCAAAACCGACTGGTTGTGGGTTCGATCCCCACTCGAGGAGATGAAATATTTACTTAAATTTATATTTCCATTTCTTCGCTCTGGTGCCGAGGTTAAGCGCGGCGTTGAGTTCTGCCACTCAACACGCAATGCCTCCAGAATTCGGCAGAAAGTGGGGAACGGAGTGTCTTAACACTAGGTTCCCTCTGCCTACCCTGCTGTGTGCGGGATATAGCGTGAAGCTTTTGGATTTGATGTGCTTATCTCAGGAACTATTGGTTCTTATAAAAAATGTTGAGTTCCACCGCTCAATACAAGGTTCCCAGGTTCCCTTTGCCCTGCTATGTGTGGTTTAAAAAAAAAACAAAGTATAATTGAACTTCACAAAGCTCGAACCGTTTAACGTTCTTCGTCCAAGCTCTACAATCTTAAAGTTAAACTTCTACCGTTTAAAAGTAAAGGAAAAATAACGATTGAAATGTTCTGGAAAAGTTAAAAAGGTTAATTTTATTACCTAATACAAATATAAATTATTTGCTGAATTTACAAACTATTATTATTTAAAATAATGTATGTATAAATAATATAATAAATAATTGCATCAAAAGCTGGACGCAATCAAGAGCAAGAGAAGTCGGGAGGCGAGCGTTGCGGTTTAATCCCCCACACCACGCGACACTCGAGAAACTTTTTAATTCGCCCCGCTATGGGATATAGGCTGAGGTCACGTTGAGGAAATCTATTCTTTACCTTTATCTTAAAAAACTGTGGTAATTAACTATATGCAAAGACAAATTGGTTGTAGATTGAGTTTTATAATTATATCCTCGTAATGACTTGATGTTTGGGCGGAAAATAGGAAAGAGAGTGTCTTAACACTAGATCCCCTAACCCTACCTAACAAAAAAAACAATACAAACATTATTTCTAAACCAAGTTACTTACAAATCAAAAATATCCTATAGGGGCATAAGATCTCAACTGCCCCCTAAACTATAAAGTGACAGGGCAGGGGGGCAACGTTAGACGCAGCCGTTTTTAATCCAGCCCGGGCCGGCATTAGCGGCAACTTTTCACTTTACCCACGTAAGGATTTATTACAATGCAGACAGAACAGTTATCGTGGAATTCAATGTGTGAACCATGTTATTGTAAAATTATTTAAATACTAGCGATTTAACTACGACTTTGCCCATTTAAGCTTATTATAATAAAAAAAAAAAAATCAGCTTCACGCTGTATCCCGTACACAGCAAGGTAGGCAGAGGGAACCTAGTGTTAAAACACTCCGTTCCCCACTTTCCGCCGAATTCTGGAGGCATTACGTGTTGAGTAGCAGAACTCAACGCCGCGCTTTGTCTCGACACCAGAGCGAAGAAAATGAAAATATAAATTCAAGTAAATATTTCATCTTCTCGAGTGGGGCTCAAACCCATAACCAGTCGGTTTTACAGTCACACTTCCAAATTATATAAAGTATTAATATATATTGTCCACGTTGTGTTATTCTGATGTATACGAGTATAAACAATATTGTGACAAAAAAAAAAAAAAAAATTAGCTTCACGCTGTATCCCGCACACAGCAGGGTAGGCAGAGGGAACCTAGTGTTAAGACACTCCGTTCCCCACTTTCTGCCGAATTCTGGAGGCATTGCGTGTTGAGTGGCAGAACTCAACGCCGCGCTTAACCTCGACACCAGAGCGAAGAAATGGAAATATAAATTTAAGTAAATATTTCATCTCCTCGAATGGGGATCGAACCCACAACCAGTCGATTTGCAGTCACACCTCGTGCCGCTGCGCCACGACCGGCCTCAGACTCTTGTGACAAAGTTTGATTTAAATCTGTTTAGTAGTTAGTGGGAACAAACATTCTTACACATAATAAACTTTCACATTCAGATATATTAGAAGAAGGATACTAGACCATATAAAGATATAGCAGATACATAGAAGAAGATAAGAATACTATAACAAAAAACAACATTTCTTTGTATACAAGAAAATGACGTAATTAAATTACTATTAATCCGATGTCAATACATAGTTAGTTATTTATTTTGTAGCACTCACGTTATTGTTAATGAATATTATCAACTAAAGTATAATTAACATTATCTACGAGCATAAGTTATAATAAATCACGTTTGTTTTAATAATCACCATCGATTACAGACTGTTCGTTTAGAGGTCGTCATGGTGCAGTGGAATGGCGTCAGAATATAAACGCGACGGTTGTGAGTTTGATCCGAATCGTGGAAATAATTATATTTATTTTGTTTTCGTTTCCTCGCTCTAGGTATCAGATAAAGCGTGACGTTATTTCGCCATTCAACACATAATGTCACGAAAATTTAGAGAGAAAATTAAGAAAGTAGTGCCTAATCACTAGATCCTCTATGCCTACCCTGCTATACGAATATAAAAGCCAAAAGCTTATTTTTTTACTTCCGACAGTATTTAGACACTCATTTCACTGCTTGCCGCCCAATTTCTATACATTGCCTTGAAAAAATAGAATTTAATTATCTTTAAGTATGCAAATAAGTTCGAATTGATCTCTACAGCTTAAAAATATTTCTATGATAGACATTTAACTTATATATACATACACCTACTGGAACTATAGGGAAAAATAAGCTTAAAATTGCGTAAGCTCCCCCCAAAGTAAACATTGTAAAACAGTAAACAAACTTGGTGTGAGTTTTCTTAATAAATAAAGGAAATCAGAAAAACAATTCTAAACAAGCACCTATTCCCTTCCATGCTGTAAACGCGTTAAAGCTTCGAATGTAGTTTTCACATTTTGTTAGTTGAAGATGGTGTCGTTTGATACTTCAAATTCGTATTAAAATTGTACTATAATATATATTTTTTTAATGCTTCACGCTGTATCCCGCACACAGCAGGGTAGGCAGAGAGAACCTGGCTTTAAGACACTCCGTTCCCCACTTTCTGCCGAATTCTGGAGGCATTGCGTGTTGAGTGGCAGAAGTCAACGCCGCGCTAAACCTCGACACCAGAGCGAAGAAATGGAAATATAAATTTGAGTAAATATTTCACCTCCTCTTGTGGGGATCGAACCCACAACCAGTCGATTTACAGGCACACTTTGGGCCGCTGCGCCACTACTGTCCTCAACTGTACTATAATATTTACTGTAAATATTGGAAAGATTATATTATGTGGGGGCTAGCTAATATTTGTTGATATGACTTAGTGGTCAGTGCGCTTGGGCGATTTCCAAGAGGTGAGGATTCAAATCCTACTATGTTCAAATTTTTATATAGACATGTAAAACGTTTTCTAAAAATGTACTTTTGGAATGTATGGAATAGCACATTCAAAATTGTTAAATATTATAATTGTAGGCCAGTCGTGGCGCACAACCGTACGACTGTCTACTGTAAACGCTACAGGTTTTGGGTTCAATTCCTACTCAAGAAAATTAAATATTTAATATTTTCATCTTGGGTCCGATGCAAGATCGCGTCATTCAGTTTCTCAAAATGCAATATCTTGTGTCTCTTAACACTAGGTTCCCAGGTTCCCTTTGCCTACCTAGCTAAATTAGAATATTAATTACTGATACAGCCTGAACCTAAAAAGAAAAAATCAAAATCATATATATATTTACGAACCTTGATCTGTAAATATTTGCCAGGAGTAATAAAATCATATAGTAAGTACCTGCCAGTTTTATTAGCAAGCAGCGAGCACCCCCGTCATGTTTTGTAAACGGCAATGTATTCATTGAGCGGAATGATACCTTTATCTTATAGATTCATATAAATATATATTTTCTTTATTTCTTTATTATTTTTACGTCGTCGTGGCTCAGTGGCGCTGTGTTAGAGTGTAAGCGTGACGGTTGTGGGTTCGATTCGATTTAATTTTAGTTTCACGCTGCAATCCGCTTATAGCATGGTAAGCAGAGGAACTCTAGTGTTAAGATACTTCGTCCTCCATTTTTCACTTAATTTTGGAGATATTGTGAGTTCAGTAGCGGAATTCAATGTCCCAACTTTGTGTTGTCACCAGAGCGAGAAAACTAAAATAATTAATTCTACCGCGTGAGAATCGAATCCACAACCACCGCACTTGCAGTTAGACGCTGTGCCGCTGTCACCACAGCATCTAATTAATAATAATAATAATAATAATTTTATTTAGCAAAAATCATCTGTACAGTTAACAAAAAGTACTGACGCCTGAACTAGGATTCCCTGTGTTTCAGGCCGCCAGATATTTCCCCTTAACAAACATCATGTACGTTAAGAACACTTTTAGTAAATATTTCCTATCTTTCTAACCAGAAACATTCTACGATATTTACCTCAACGAGCACACAACTCACAACCATCGCGGAAAACAATCACCTCCACCTAACCCACACATACCAAATCTAAGCACAAATAGGCTAACATTACACCAAAATATCGCTTAATTAAGCTTGCGATATCTTTACGTCACTCACTTTTCAATCAAGCGTACCCACGTGCAAACAAAGTATTGCTTGTTTGTTGATTGAACGAACCTGCCCTAATCAAATTTATGTTTGTTCGTCTTGAGAACACCGGGGGGGTGTTTCGCCACCCCCCACCCCCACATCCACCGTGGGGGGAGGTAGGGGGTTGAAATTACTCCATTTACACTTCAATCCAGGTCGCTTGCCTGCCGGCCATTTTTCCCGACAATACTACCTCGCGTCTCGTTGATTGAAACGCGGCAACACGCCGTCGAGCAAACACTGTGCTTTATGTCGATTAAATTATTGTACGGGAGCTGTTACGGTGTAAAGGATGTTTTGTAAATTTGGGGTGATTTTTGGAAAAATACAGCTGATATAATAATATAAACCGTCGTGGCGCAAAGGAACAGCGTGTAATTGTAAATGCGAAGATTGTGGGTTCATTTTAAACTTGGAGGAATTAATCAATTAATTTAATTGCTCTGCTCTGGCAAAGACATAGCGCGGCAATGAATTGCGCCACGCAATGTCTCAAAAATTTGGCGGAAAGTGGGAATCGGAGTATCTTAACACTAGGTTCTTTCTGTCTACCCTGCTGAATGTGGGATGCAGCGTAAAGCTGAAAAAATATATAGACGTTAGAGTAAAATCAAAATTTTTATATTTATTTCCTGTCTAAGAGAGGTAGGGCTCCCCCTACCTCTCTTAGACAGATTGACCTGCGAAAATAAAAATATTTATTTATTTTTAAAATATTAATTTTTAAATTCCGCCGACCACACCGCCATGAGTGGCGCATCTTATTACATATTTGTATACATAGTTGTATACATATTACATAGTTGTATTTGGTATTACGAGAGCCAAATAAAAAAAATGAAATATAATAATTCTAATTATCATTTTCTCCAGTGGTGATCGAATCCACCGTCTTCGCGTTTACAGTTATACTGTACCTTCTATCCCACTGTGCCACTGTGCTACAACGGCCTAAAAACATTTATTTTAGCTTCACGCTGTATCCCGCACGTACCGAAGCATGTGGAATCTGGGAACCTTCCGTTTGCCATTCCGCCGAATTCTAGAGGCAACCACGTGCTTTTGCATCTTCATCAGCAAAGAATTGATTATATTAAATATATAATTTCCTCAAGTGCGAACCGAACTCACAACCTATCTCATTTACAGTCGTACACTGGCGCCCCTGCGCCACCACGCCATCAGCAACATTTAAACGCAAAATATCCCAAAATTAACAAACTCCAATGACTATATAAACGTAAGACACTACCAGACACCTCCATTCGCCACCTGCCACAATTACAATTTCAATTACACGCCACTCTCGGGTATTAGTGGGTAAATAGTAAACAGTGTTTGCTTCTACTGTTTGTTCTCACAACACTGGAACGGGTGGTGGTGGTGGCGCGACGGTGACTTTCTAGTTTCGCTTTAAATTTCACAAGGAATGCTTGGAGATGGAGATATTCGGTTTGTTGTTTAGTTTTGGAATATGTTACACTATAATTAATGACGTCAGTGGTACAGTGACTAACTCAAGTGCGACGATTGTAGGTTTGATTTTCAATTGGGGTAACCAATTATTTTCATTTTCTTGCTCTGGTGACATAATAAAGTTAGTTTAGTTCTGTCACTCGACACATATCCTAAAATTTGAGTGACGTGTGGGAAACGAAGTCCTAATACTAAGTTCTCTCTGCTTACACTACTACACACTATAAAAATATTGTTGTTCAGTGATACTGACAAGAGCCTGACGGTAGATATCGGTTCTAATCCCTACTCAGGTATCTCACGTCACGTGGTAAGATGATTATACATTTAATTCTAAATCTTGAATGTCCATATTTGATTGGAATATTGTTAAATCCTCTCCACAAAAATGCTACCAAGAAAAATAAATTCTAACAAGTGTATAAGAATTTCTATATAGCTTGATAAGAACTTAAGGTTTAGTTGACTATTGCCCTTGAAAAGCAAGCGGCGCGGGTTCGAGTTCTACTACGTTAATTTTATATTATAACTTTTAAATGTGCCTTAAAAAATATTAAGATTTGTCTTCTACTTATTTAGCAATATAATAGTGGCTACTAACGTTCTAGTTTTTTTAGCTTCACGCCGTATCCCGCAAATAGATGGGTAGGCAGACGGAACCTGTAAAGCTAATGTTAAAACACTCCTTTATCGTTAAGACAATTAGGTTCCCTCTTTTCCGCCGAATTCGCGTGCGTGTTGAGTGGCAGAACTCAACGCCGCATTTTGTCTACCAGAGCGGAAATAGAAATGGAAATGGAATGGAAATAATTATCAAACGTTCTACTACTGCGCTACGATTGCCTTCTATATATTCCAATCAATATCCTTACTTAAAATAAGCTATAAAAAGTGAACTGTGCAGCGTGTGACCTAATTTCTTAAATTCTGAATTTTAAATGGCGTTTAATTTTTACTTTACGGACTAGAGGAGCTGGAGTTGCCGTAACTCATGGAACCAGTTTTGACCCAAAACCAACCAGCATGGCTTATTCGTTTTAGGTTGTATGTTAATTTTTGTTTTTATATTATTTAAGAATGTGATGTATTTATTAACTCGGTGGGTGGCACAACGGCACCGTATATGACTGTAAACGACAGGTATGGGTTCAATTCCTATTAGACATATTAAATCGCCAATAATAAATTATATAAAAATTCTCGCTCCGAAGAAGAAAAGCGAAACATTGAATTCCGCTACTCAACAAAAAATTATCGGGGCGTAGAGAACATCTTGGTTTTCCCTACCTATCCAGCTTTAAACGAGACTCTAGCTCAGAGAGTGTCTCTAAAAAAAAGTCTTATTAAATTCAATCTGAAACAGAACTGAAAAAAAAAATTGAAAACACACAAAACTGACTCTATCCCGGCAAAAACACACACAAAGCTAGCTAAACAGAGAGGCTCTACGTTAGAAATTATGTTAAGTAGCGACCAGCGAGCGGGCGGTCGACATCGGCAAAAACGCCTCATTGAATAACCCGCGCTCAAAAGTACTGAACAAAACATGCACGGTGTGTACTGCTTTCCGCTTTGGGAGAGCTTTTAAGCTTTTTATTGGAAAATATTTTTATTTTTTTTAATTAAAAATATAGTAAATTACGGAAATGAGTGGTAAAATATAGTACATTACGGAGTACGGGGAGTCCCTTTCCTCCACTGGTTGATGCTTGAGAGCATATTCTCGATGAAAGAGTAAGGTCAGGTAAAAGCACAAGGACCTCTCGGAGGAGGTGTATATTTGATGATAGTGGACGAGGTGAAAGAGGCTTACAGTGAACGTAACCCGCTAGGGATAAAGCGTTATGCTTAAAAAAATGGTAGTAACTGTTGTTGTAGATTCGATTTCATGTCAATGATGATTAACCTTTTGTATAATTTGACAATAACTTAAACAGAAAGTATAAACTATACAAAAAAATACAGTCGAACGTGGCCAAAACCATATTCTCTCGGTCATCGCAAAGAGGTCAACCCTTCGTGTAAGACGGCACCTCCCTTTCCGTGTCGCGTACTAAAAGCAAAAAACAGAAACCCCCGTATACCGCTTATACCGCGGCGTAGCTGGTAAGTGGCGTAACTGTGATAGCAATAACTTTTCCGATAGGTAAGGGATCCCTTTGAAAATTCTTGTTTATTTATCTTATCTTTTAAGTCCTTTTGTTTTTGTAGGGTTAAGAGAATTTATTGGTAGGTTAGGTTACATTTTCTTTTCTATTTAGAGAAACGCGGCGTTAGATTCCATCACACAGCGTGCAATGATATATATCGGAGCATAACGCTGCACTTTATTCAACCAAAATGTGATCGAAAAATATTAATATACGATCTGATACATTCCCATGAACCTGTAAATATCAAAATTAGAAACTGTTTTTTTAGCTTCACGCTGTATCCCACATACCTATAGCAGGATAGGCAGAGGGACCTAGAGTTAAGACACTTTGTACTTCACTTTCTTTTCCATCTCATCAGGTCAATTTTAATCAAAATTAGAAAGGCCCTGCTTATATAAAGATGCCGTCGATAATATTATTAAATTAGCTAAATTGTTTTCTTTTTTGATATAATATGTTAATGTTTTTTACCTCACTGGAACTGAGTTAAATCGAACACTTTAAATGTATCCTGTTTCATACACAACTATTAAATTATTTCCATTTATCAACAGAGGCATTTTTATTTTTACATAGTACAGGTACTCCATTCCCATTAAAATAGTTTTGTTCTCCACTTTCATCCGAAATCTGGAGGCATTGTGTGCTAAGTGCAGAACTCACCGCCGCGCTTTGCCTCGTTACCAGAGCGAGAAAATAGGAATAAAAAATATTTTATTATTTCGAGTGGGAATCGAACTCAGAACCTGACGCGCTTACAATCGCACGCTTATACCTCTATACTACGACTAGTCTCTAAAAGTCAGTATAAATCAACTTTTTTTCTCATTTTAAGATAACCCATTAAAAACAAAAGTTACAGGTCAAGGGCTGTAGGAAAAACTAGAAAAGACTTCAGTAGAATAGATGGCAGATTACCTACAAAATTCGTGCTAAAGTGTCGATTCTAGTCGAGAGCTATTGTGATGTAGGTGGACTGTGTTTGAGGAGACTCCAAGTGTTTAAAGTGAAGATTGAGAAAATAAAAAGGTCGATTATTAATAATCTATAGTTTAAATATTTTATTACGGCTACTAGTTTTTACTTTCGGCTTTGCTTGGTCGTTTAAATTACTAAGAGTTTTATACGACACTCATGGTGCCCAAAGTACCTTGTATGTGATCTGTGACTCTTATGGTGGGTCACATCAAAACAATTACTCTGATCGTATAATATAAAAGCAAGCAGGCAAATCGCGGCGTTGAGTTCCACCACTCAACACGCAATGCCTACAGAACTTGGCGGAATGTAGGGAACGGAGTGTCTTAACACTAGGTTCCCTCTGCCTACCCTGCTGTGTGCGGGACACAGCGTGAAGCTAATTTGATTTTATTTTTTGATCTTATAATGTAGTCTAGGAGGGGCCAACTAAAAAACACAAAAAATCGCAGGAAAGTATCTGTTCCTGCGATAAACCATACAAAGTGAGAGGAAAAGAAACTTAACCTTACGTTAAGGGTCATCTTAACGTAAGGTTAAAAAGAGAAAGGGAAAAGCTCGAAGCTGTTTTTTTAATAAATATAATTATGAATAGAAAACTTAAATTTCTCTAAAATAACCACTATAAACTAAATTAAAAATATAAACATTTTTTGTTTCAGATAATATTCCTTTATTGAACATAGATTTAATAATCAAACGGTCAAATGACAGTAACCTCTTATTGAAACATATATCTGCGTATTACTGAAACTTTTCTAAAAGATCTTCTTTTTAATGTACATGTTAAAAGGCTAATATTTCATACAAGTATCTATTAAAAAATAAATACACTTACTAAGCAATTGTAAGCATAACACGACAAATGTAATTATACACTTCATTTATAAAAAAAAAGAACAAGAAATATATATAATAAAACCTTTAAATTTACATTTAAAATAATTTTCATATATATATATATAAAAACACTACATTTAAATAAGGTTTATATTATATTTCATACTGTCTCAGCGGTTTCGCACGGCGCAGGTGTGCCCAGGTGCCGCCTTAGGGCGTGGTCACCTGGCAGGTACTTACCTGTTACGCCCCACGCCCACCTGCGATACGTTGTTTACGTGACGTGACGCTTATATTGTATGTATTGTAGAGTTTTATATAATGTAGAGATAAGTTAAAGTTAGGTTTATAGAGTTCTATAATTTGATAATAGGTGAAAATTTTGTTTATATTTGTATTTACTTCATATCTCTATAATATGTTATTTTCATATTATTTATTAAGGTGTCTATCATACGTTTAATAGTGTATATATTAATAAGATATATATCATACGTTTTTTGAAAAAACTTTTCTGTCCCAAGAGATTTTCTCTCTTAAAATGTTAAAAATATCGACTTTAGTAGATACTACAATACTTTATCAATTATTTTTTTTAGTTTCACACTATATTCTAAATATATAAAGCAAGGTAGGCAGAAGTAACCTAGGGAATATCAATCATGAAACCTTGCTTAGACCATACAAAGATGCACGATAAAGTAGGACTTACATTACTTACATGTATATAAGTAAAAAAATATAAGTAGGTAAGTGATATTATTTATAAATTGAAAATAAAATGCTTAAGCAAATATAGGGTTTATATGAAAATGGGTTAATTTCCTTAAGAAAAAAATTGTAGCTTCACGCTAGTTAAACACTCCGTCCTCCACCATCCGCCCATTTGGAATACATTGCGTGTAGAGTGACGGAACATAACGCCACGCTTAGTTTAGGCATAATTGTCTCGATTATGTTATCAACCCAGTGCTGAGACACTCCGTTTTCATAGCAACACTTGCATTTTTCACTTTCCACCAAATTCTAAAGGCATTGCGTGTTGAGTGGGGAAGTCAACGCCCAGCCCAGTCTCCTAATTTCCTGGAGTGGAAATCGAAACCACAACTATTCGCGTTTACAGGTACGCTTGTGCCCCTGCGCTACAACGGCCTAAAAATCACACACACCTATACGTATTAAATATAATATTTTCTTCAATTGAAATTTGAATCTAAATTACAAACAGAAGAAAATTCTACATTTTTTATTATTTTAGCTTCACGCTGTATCCCGCATACCTATAAAAGAGATAGAATAATGGCGAAAATCAACACCTTTATCTTATTAATAAAGCGAGGAAATTAAAATAAATCAGAATCGAACCCATAACCGTCGCCTTCAATACACCACGACGACCTTTATCACATCATAATCATAATAATCACTTAATAATAAAAAAAAACAGTCACTAACAGCTCTACATAAAGGTAAGAAGCCACTTAACTTAATGAGTAGTGGCGCAGTTTTATAAACAACTTCTATCGCTAATTAGATCACAATGTAATTACCTTAATGGCGGATGCCTTCGTATCGCTGATGCTTTTTTGTAATGTAGGTTTAGGTTAGGTTTTGTTGTCTGGTTTTTTCTCATTGTGTCAAGAATGATAATGATAACGATGATATTTTTTTATGGAGTGGAGAACGGAGAGTTTTAATATAAGGCTAAGGAATAGTAACAATAAATTATATTACATTAGCTTCACGCTGTATCCCGCAGACAGCAGGATAGGCAGAGGGAACCTAGTGTGAAGACACTCAGTTCCCAACATTCTGCCGAATTCTGGAGGCATTGCTTGTTAAGTGGCAGAGCTCAACGCCGTGCTTTTGCCTTGGCACCACAGCGAAGAAATGGAAATATAAAATCAAGTAAATATTTCATCTCCTTGAGTGGGGATCGAACCCTGAACTACTCGATTTTACAGTCACACTTTGTGCTCCTGCACCACTGGCCTCTACACTACTCTACATAGTGATACAATAATTTAATTTTTAATTTTTAATTTTAATAATTACATGATTTTCCAGACGTTTAACTACAATATTTCTAAAACAAGCTGTTTCTGAACAATAAATAAACAAATCTGCTACCTTCATTTATATACCCAGCATTAGAAAAATTACAGAAAAAAACCATTAAAAACAAGAAAAACGTAAATCAAATGGAAGAATCATTTCAACATTTAAAAGTGAACGCACCTCGAGAGAAAGAACTTTAATTTCGACCATCTGGCGATCACCTCAACCCTTCTAATATTATATCATAATAAAACACTAATTGCACAAAATTCCTTCCTCGATAAAGGCAAGACGGTTCTCTAATAATAAAATTAATTAATTAAAAACAACGCGGCGCAGTTTTAAAATCCTTGTGGATTTTACTTATTGTCTCGCTTGCTCTTAAAATAAATTGAATTAGAGCGACAGAGAGGGAACAACTTAGTTGCATTTTGACGACCCATCGGATAAATATTCGAAATGGCTCCGATATAATTGTGTGAAAACGAGAAAACTTTTTCAATCTGCAATACAAAGACAAGATCCTGATCTGATGTGGAATTAGTCTTGATTCTCGATTTTAAGTAAATTATTCGAGATATCGTTATTATAACAGCATCGATTAATCGATGGGTTTGTTATTTAGAGCAGCGTTAAGAAAGAACTAATATTTATTTTTTATAGAGACATCTAGTAGTTTGTTATGTGGATACCGTTTTGGCAAATTTGAGTTAGAAAGTTTTAAACAGCGATAGAGATGGGTTTGATTCCCGTTTAGGCAAATTAATTATTTTCATTTCTTCATTTGGTATTGAGTTCTGAAACTATATCGATTTTTTAACGGAATTAATGGGAAACGAAAATAATGCAACGAAAGAAGTAATTTTTCTTATTTTAACATTGTTATGAGTAGTTCGTATAATTTTTCTTACAAAATAAAAAAATCCGCTACATCTATATAAATTTCGTCTGGACACCTTTCTTGCTTTTCAACAAAGGAGCTTTGTCTTAAGATACAATGAAATTTTAACTTGGCTCTATTTTAATTTTAGCTTGAGAATTCTTGATATCTTCTCCAAGGGAATATTTAAGTATATCTTTTAATATAGTGCATACCTTTTATATCTTTTAGTATATAAGAAAAAAATATGAATAAAATATAGAAATGTCTACGAATATTTTTTTTTCAGCTTCACGCTTTAGTTCGTATATCAAATAGACAGAGAGAACTAAAAGATATAAATTAAAAATTTATTCAATAACTTAGAACCTTAATTAAAATCTAAAACTTGAATCCACGACAAATCTCCACTTGTCACGACAAACCTCTCAAAAAGCTCCCAAAAATTAAGCAAAAATCAATATCTCACCTAAATAGATAAACTAATTCTGCCTCATCCAACAGTACAAAAGGGTTATTAAGGAATTCCAAAGAAACAAAAACCATTAAACGGGTGAGCCCTCCGAAGACATACAAAAAGTTTGTCGATCGATAATATGGACCTGCCTGTAAGGCCAATTAACGGACTTATCTCTCAAAATAACGCGATCAAATATAGGGGGGAGGGGGAGGGAGGGGGAGGGCGAAGAAATCAATCTTCTCGGCAGGTTGGACTGGACAAACGATCTTTAGGGGATGCGATACGACATCGCCGATTTTTTTAAAGATTTTATCAATATTGAAGTAACCCCTAAATATTTACCTATTTTATTGTAATAACAAGACATTGCTTGTTGATTTATGAGACCGTTTGAGGTCTTTTGACGCCGTCGCGGCCTAGTAACATCGTCTGAATGTGAGTACGACGGTTGTGGGTTCAATTCGGGAGAATAGATTATTTTCATTTTTTTGCTCTGGTAACAAAACAAAACGCGACGTTGAGATCCACCACTTAACACGGAATATCATGAAAACTAGACGGAAAGCTAGAAAGAGAGTGTCTTAACACTAGATTCTCTCTGCTTACATTGCTATGCGAGAAAGAATGTGAAGCTATATTTCGATTTGTCGTATAGATTCTATAAACATCGTCCCTTATAAATGCTTAAGAATAGATCTCGTGGAGGTACAGCCGGCACGGCGCGGTGCGCGGTAGTAATTTAAATATCAAAACTAATTTAGCGAGTGGCGCACTTTGATTGCTGAATTAGGTGGCGCGGGTCGGAGAAAAATTACGATTGCAAGAAAGGGTTGAGTGATCAACTGCTGTTGAATGGTAGATTTTGTTTAATATATTGAATTTTGCGCACCATTTGTGGCATTTTTTTGCTTTTTCTTTAAGAAAAGTAACATTTTCTATATAAAATTTAATGAACAATCGATTTTTTATTTATATTTCTTTCACGTTGGTTTTTGCAAAATAAAAATGAGGATATCGGTTACGGCATACACTTATTGTTTTTTTATTCAAACACAAAACGACTTAAATTGATATGTCTTTAAAGAGGCCACGATGCCTAAGAGGAACATAGGAATCTGTATACGTAATACAGTATACAGTAAAATATGATAGTATATTGCTTTTGCAACAACGACGCTGTTATACTTAAAAGAAAAAAGGACTTTGTATGTATCAACGTATGCAGAAATAATATTTATAAACTTATTTTTTTTCAAATTAACATATAGATATTTATATTTTACCTGCATTTTACTTTAAACATAAGTATTTTATTTTTATAATTTATTAATAATGAATTGTATAAAAATATAGAAAAATCATTAACAATAAAATAACATAACATATATTTCTTTCCAAAATAATACCAAAACAGTAAGAATTAAAATGAGTTTTAAATCGCAGTAACCCCTTCCTTCCAGTCCTCAAGCGAGAAGTCGTCGTAACGTCGATCGTCCCATAATTAGCAAAAATCGCGCGGCATTTCGTTCGCTATCAAACTTTCCTGGAATAATAGAGATTGTTGTCCATTGAAATGTGAATGCTATATTTTTTATAGCTTCACGCTTTACTATATTAGGCAGAGGGACTCTGATGATATTGCGTGTTGATAGGTGAAACTCAATGCCGGAATTTGTGTTCTTGTCAGAGCGAAGAATAAAAAAATAATTCAATAGATTGTAAAATTGAACCCACAACAATCGCGTTTAGAATGTTTCAATTATTTTTAAAGATATATTTGTTGCGTTACGCTGTATCCCGAACACAGCAGGTTAGGCAGAGGGAACCTAGTATTAAGACACTTCGTTGGCCATTTTCCACCTAATTCTGGAGGAACTCAACGCCGCGCTTTGTCTCGACTGGTCTCAAGAAATATGAATCACCGATGATTATTAATAAAAAATACAGTAATAGTCTTTGTACTTACAATTCGAGAAGCTATAACGCAGTGGGCACCAAGTTCAACCCTGAGAGCATTCCAGTTAATTTGTTTTCCTCCAAATGACCGGCCCTTAATGAGAATTAAGGTGTTTATGGAAAGGGCGATAATGGAAGGAAAGTTGATTTCATTTCGGTTATTAATGAATTAATGACGGCTGCGACTCCGCCGGTCGCCGTCGACTCGCAATTTATCGTATTCGGAAATGGCCGCCTTGTTCCTAACTTTTGAGCCTACCCAATTGCCTGTATTGAGAAGTTTTCTATAATAATTTAATTTATGTTGTTTACATATATATGTATAATATAAATGTGTAAAATGGTTGAGTATGTAGTCAAAAACTTTTTCTAAAATGTGCTAGAAGCCAGTATAAGTTTTTTTTTTTAACTTCTCGCTTTATTCTGTATAGATATAACAGAATAAATAGAGGAAATCTAGTGTTGACATACTCGGTTCTTACTTTCAGCCCAATTTTGCGTTGAGTGGTGGAACTGATGACTACTTATGCTTTGTCCTCCTCCCAGAGCGAGAAAATTTAAATATTTCATTCTCAGAGTAAACTCTATATCTATAAGTAAAATATGAAACAATTTTATATACCTAAATAACGCAAATAATAAAGTCCCATCAGCTCATCAGTTCTTATTTCTTTCTTTACCAAAAAACTTTAAAATTAACACAGATAAACGTCCCATTCATTCTTAACTTAGTCAAAGACCCCTTACAGTATCATCCTCCTACATAAGTACTTAATTAGATCTGTTAAGACAGCCGTCTTATACCTCAAGAACAAAGAAATCGTAAAGAATTCTGCAATCTAAACAATAGAGCATTAAGGCAAATGTTTGGTGATTCGGACAAACAGAATAATTCAGTGGAACTCAGTGGAACCTCAAAGAGGATCTTGAGGCTGATGTGGTCCAAGATTTTTCTTATATCTAAATTTGCTAGGTAGTAAGTTGTGAGAGAGAAGCGCTTTAATTATGAAGCGATTAGTCATTTAAATTTTATTTTGTGGTCAAAAGGGTTTGGAAGGTTTCCAAGAAGAAAGTGTTCAAGTCCAAAAAAATTTTAATTTACGTTACTTTTCTAAACGTTGTTTTTCTTAATATTCAAACTAATAAGATTTTAGAAATGTTACTAAACTCTTAATGTGATGATTACAAATTCGAAAATATTAAGTGTTTTTCGTATCTATATTCTGGTTAAGCAAATTTCAGAGTAATTGTTTCCTAATAAAATATAGTATAGGATCAGCGTGTATTTCACAAAAACCGGAAGACACGTTAAAATAAATTTAAAATAGTCTATTTCAAGTTATCCATTACAACTTTTAAAATCTATCACCATATTAGTATCCAGCTGAATCTCTCGATATAAAGCACTTAGTATAAAATAAAATAAATACAGAATATTCCACCAGGTTCAAAATCAGATGCAGAGATTATGATATCAAATATATCAATTGTTCGGGAAAGCAATAAAAATTATTGGCCACAAATTAATTCTACCCTCTTTTAATGTTCAAAAATCGCGGCCTCTAATTAGGTTTTAATTGGTTTTATTGGGCCCAGTAAGGAAATAACGGCCTCCCTGGACCTGCAGTACCAGGCCTGTTTTATTACTTGGAACTTGGAAGTTTACGTTTCAGCGTCCATAGGCGGGGCGGTGTGGTCTGTGCGTAATGTGGAAACTTCGAAGGTCCAATTTCATATTTTGACTCTCATTTGATTGTTTCAGTATATTACTTTTATTGGTGCAAGACTAAAGCTGTTACTAATGTGATTAATATTATCTGTAGCGTGTTATGATCGTTGGTTCAAGTTTCCCAAAAATTTTTATGAAATAAGTTGTTTTGAAAATTTAATATATAGTTCAAATGTCATTTAAATTTTTCAAACACTCTAAGATTTTCCTTTTTAAATAACACATATTGTATGATATAACAAGGGAGACTTTTTTTTTTACTTTTCCACTCTTTTTCTTTAGTGGGGTCGTCAGAAAGAACGGTGCATGTGACACGCCTAGTCTACAACAGCAGAAAATGACGGACAGAGGTACAAATCCGTTATTTTTGTGAACCAATTATATAAGAAGTACCAACCCATATTTAAGATACGTAGATATTCAAATGAAATAACCTATTAAATTTCACAAATTTTTGCTCGTTGAACCCAAATAAGATTCAACGAGATTTTCTATAGTAATTCTGCTGAATGACTAAGATTTGATTTTTTCCTAGTGATCGGTAATCGGGGAACTCATTAGAGTTGTTTTTTATCTGCGGGTAATGAAGCGTACAGTGTCGTTAGGTCGACAGAGGAGTCCAGGTGACGGTTTTTATATCTTCACTTTTATATTCGACGTTAATGCATCATTTCATTTTTCACCATCATGGTGAAGTGGTGGAGGTGCTTGGTCGATATTTGTTTCTTTATTTAAAAGCTACAGGTTTAGAAAATATGTAGGATGTATAAGAGGTGCGGGTTCAGATTCTTCTAAGTTTTTTTTTTTCAAATTTGTTCAAACTTGTTTTTTGATAAATATGTAAGAAAATATTTTCATAAAGCTAACTCAATATATTAAAAAAATGAGCGGAAAATAAAAATATATATATTTTCAATAGATACCTATTGGTTGTAATTCAAATTGATGTGACATTTGTTGAAGCAAGAAATGTATATATAGATAGAAACTAAGATCCTTAACAAATAATTTAACTCTGGAACAAAATACAGAATTTTAAGTAAGGCAATCAAAAATATAATATATATCTCACTAGAAACTAAGTAAACAACATTAAACTACTTTTTCTACAAAGCAGTAAGTACTAGGATATATAAAGCATAATGTATGTATGTACGTATGCAATGTACGCTATCACATAAACCAAAACCAAACATTCACTAAAAGCGCATATCATTTAAAATTAAAATTCTCCACAAAATTTAAATAAACATAAATAAAAAAAAAAATAGCTTCAGCTTAGCTACACCAAAAAAAAAATCCACGACTGACATCCACAAAGTTGTTGCAATCGAGTTACAAAATATACAGCTGGAAAGCATCGTGATTACATACAAAGTGGAAGATATCCAAGTTTACAAATTAAATATTATTTTTTCCTCGTGTAGCGAGGTTAACTTAACTAGCTATATAAAGCACACGAGCCTTTAATATTCGCCACTGGGCGTCTACAATTAACGCTCGAACAGTTTCATAACTAAACTTCGCCTTTGAGCTCTGAAGAGAGAAAGAATATTAAAAAATATATCAGCGACTGTAAAAAAAACAGCCGGGATACAAAGAAGTAATTAGATTAGCAGAAGTCCCGTTCAATCGGATCTCGCTCCTTTGGTCGGTCGTGCTCGCTTCGCTTTTTTCTTGTGTTAAGTTATTTCTCTTTTAAATATAGTTATAGTTATATTCGATTGTGTTTTAGGTTTTTGTTTTAATAGAATTATTCAGAATAATGTTGGAATAGGGGCAGGAAGCGGGGGTGGTCCGAGTCTACGCCAGAAATAATAGTAATAAAAATTTGCCTAGAAAAATAAAAAGAAATACCTTAATACAAACATATCTTTTGAAAACGGAAGTCCAAGCACCAAAAAATACCCATAGACACGCCCATGGTTATATATATTTTTTTAAGTTGATTGATTTTTCTTCATTAATCTTGTTTGTTTGAATTTTAATTGAATAAAATGTGTAACGTTTCTATTATCACTGTTTTAAGCATAAGTAAAGTAACAAAACATCTTAAGGTCAATGGTGGCAGAGGGACAATCAATCGACCGTAAACGTGACTGGTTGTGGGTTCGATTTTCGATTTCCTCGAAAATGAAATATTTAATATTTTCATGTCCTCGCTCTGGTAACGAGGCAAATCGCGAGAGTGTCTCAATGGGAATAGAATGTCTTAATATTAGGTTCCCTCTGCCCACCCTTCCACGTGCGAGATACAGAATGCAGCAAAAAAATTAAAAATAAAAAAAAGATCTTTTAAACGTATTATAAGAAGAAGTCATATAAAAAGTTATTTCAGTGTCATAAGAGCGTGGACAATCAAATTACTTAGGTATGGGTTCGACAACCCGCGCCCCAGCGGGACGAGGTATCAGTGCGACCGCCCGCGGCGCGATCGCACCCACACCCATACCATACACTCTATATTTGCTAGCGTGCAATCTTGATGCATTTGGAAAACTTAAGTTTATATGTATATATATTTTGTCTATATGTTTACGTTTATCTTATCCCTAATATGTCGATTCCTTTTAATTATAAATTGATGCCGTAGTGAGTAGCAAGAGGCATATGCTTGCTACTTTAAACGCGAATGTTGTGGGTTCGATTTCCATTCGTGGAATAAAATATTTAATATTTTTCGCTCTGATATGCAGCGTTGAATGCAGTCAGCCTCAAGAATTCGTCAGATAGTGAAGAACAGAACAGAAATGTTTAATGGAAAACGAAACCTGTGTGTGATACAGCGTGAAGCTAAAAACATATTATGATTCTCGTGATACTTAAACTTAAATCGGTACTACTATCTTGGGAGCTAAATTGTTGTCTTAGTTGGGACCGCGAACTAAACATTAGGGTCCCTCAACGTACCCTGCCCGCTGTATCCCGCATATGGATACACCTTACTCCCTTCTAACAAATTAACCAAAAGGAATCAAAACCACAAAAAGTTAAGTATAATATACTATAAATATTCGTATAACATTACATCCAGGAGCGTATTATCTCCAAATCACACCATATCTTTATCGTATTTGTCGAGATTGAGTTTTTATGTAAGAACACCTCGCGGCGTACCCGATCCTCCCTTTATGTACGCCGATGGCTACCAATAGATTTCAGGATTCCGCTGTCACCGGCTTTTCTAGACATCAAATCTCCGAATATAAGTGGCAATAAAAGTAAATAAGTTTTTCACGTTACGTGCTTACTGAGCGGACTATATCATGTTAGATACTATTATTTTTAAAGTTAAACTAAAAGTTGAACCACCCACTTAAGGATTTTTTTTTCAATTTCACACTTTATCTCACATATAGCAGGGTAAGGGAACCTACTGTTCCCACTTTTCGCCGAATCTTTGAGGAATTGCGTGTTGAGTGACGAAACTCGTCGCCTCATTTTGCCTTGGTACAGAGGAAAGAAATGAAAATATTCTTCTTTCTTTCTTTTTGATGGATAACTACTAACTCATCAGCAGGTCTTAAGATATAAGACAAGTTTAAAAATGAAGATCAATAACAGTATCGTCATAGACATGTTTTCACAAATTTTAATTCATACCACATACTTAAAACAAATCTAAAAAAAAAACGGGAAAAAATACTCTTTTTTAACATTTTCATTCAATTTTAATTGCCCACCAGTCCAAACCTTACATAATATGCAAAATGAAACCACTGTCAAATGCTCGAGGTCAAATCGATCTCGCGTACAGAGGATTCAGTACCAATTTCTGTATTCTATGCCAACGGGAAGTACACAAATTTCTTACTTCTTGGCTATTTTTATAACTGTAGTTCCACGGGAAGTACCCTATAGTTTTTGATTATGCGACGAACTTCATACAAAAACCAGTAATAACGCTGCATAAACGCTCGTATCTTTTGATTGTGTTGATTTAGAAGCTTGATTTTCTCTTTGCTTCAAGTGACCATCGTCTAAAATATTTGATATTAATATCAGCTTAATATCTACACGCAATCTCGAGATAAAAGATCTTGACAGACGGACAACAAAGTGATCTATAAGGGTTCCATTTTTTTTGTTTTGAGATACGGAACCTTAAAAATGTGTAATTCAACGTGTTTCACACAAGCTTAACCATCTAGGTACTTAGTTCATCAGGCCAACAATTAAAGAGATAAATAAACTCGTGCAAAATGCAACGCAATAATTCAAAACATCTTATCTAATATCGTTTACTATTGACAATGACCTATGGTGCCTCTTAGAACGTGTGTTGAACTAAATATAATCATTGCTTATAATAATATTTAAATCAAGTTAAATTAAATCGGCTTCACGCTGTATCCCGCTCAAAGTGGGCAGAGGGAACCTAGTGTTCCCCACGATGTTGGCTTAAATCAACACCGCGCTATGCCTCAACCAGAAAAAAGAAAATATAAATTTAATTTAATATAATAATTTAATTGTAAATTTAAATAAATATAATAAAATAATAATATTTAATTGCTTATTTTGATTCTCATAGGTATATATTACCTATAGATTCGTCCGCGTGGTCAAATAGTAATAACGCTTTTATGTGAAAAACGGTGGCTACATCTATACATTTTCAAAAGGCTAGGCCTTTTTCGATAAATGCTATTTAACACTAAACAAAATCATTTTACTTTACGTTTTGATTATAAATATAATTATTCCATTTTTAATCAAATATTAATTACACACTTAAGTAATTACTGATATAAGTAACTAAAAATATTACATATACAGTTGAATAGAAAAATTAAAAAAAACAATACATTTAACATTTTGCTATAACTTTAGAATATTTTGGAACTTTTCTGTTGATCAGTCAAAAATAAACTCAAAATTATAAGGCAATCAGCACGGTAGGCAAATCGGATTTAGTATTAAGACACTATTCTCTCCAATTTCAAAACATCGCATATTGAAGAATGAAACATAAGACCGCGTTTTGAACCACAACAACATAAAATAAACAAAATCGTACAAAACAACTTTAAACTAAAAACAAAACATTTCTACTCACAGCCATCAAAACAAGTATAACTGACGTGAAATTTATATAATTTTAATAATAAGTAGATATTATGAGATGAAACGCGTAATAGATAAACCAAGCTCCGTATTCAATGTAAGTATCGACGTGAGTAAACATGTTTACTCAATAACTGCCGTGAACAAGGAAAATGTTGATATTCGTGGAATTACCTCTATAGGTACTGGCATTTCTAATTAAAGTGAAAATTTAATTAATTTAAAGTGGGGAACGGAGTGTCTTGACACTAGGTTAATAATATTTATAATAATCATTATATATTTAAATTATTTTCTTTTTTTTTCGTTCTGGTGTCACGACAAAGCGCGACGTTGCAAAATTTGGAGCAAAAAGTAGGGAATCAAGTGTTTTCTCTATGTTTCGATATCGCTACTCTGCTATATGCGGGATACAGCGTGAAGCTATTTTTATGACAAAATTATAGGTTCTTGATGTCAACGCAGAAATAAAAGAAAATCTTGAATATCACAATTGAAGTACCACCATCCTTTCCAACTACCGACAACCAAAACACGGTTGCCAATAAAATTTATCAGTTCTTTCTTACCTTACTGATACGTGTCTGTAATTCCCCATAACATTTCTTCACCTTTATCACAAGGACATATGGCCTACTTTCCTCTACCATGGACATTTGGGAAGAATGGGATATAAAAAGCGAAGACAGCTGAGATGATCTAAATAGGGCCGGTTTTATAGCTGATCGCGGTTACGTCGGCCTGACGTGACATTGCTCTAGGGACGTATCAAGGTAACGTTACAGATAGCCGGAGCTGCAGTTTGGTTAGAACATTTAGCAAGAGATGTCCATATCTCAAATCTTTTTATAAAAATGGCTTTTTAACAAATAAATACAACAGGTTCACGTTGTATCCCGCATATAGCAGGTTAAAGAGAACCTAGTGTAAAGGCGCTCCATTCACCCCTTTTGCCGAATTTTCCAAGGCATCGAGGCGAGGCGAGTGGTGGAACTCAACGCCGGGCTTTTGCCTTGGTGTGAGAGCGAAGAAATGAAAATATTAAGAAATAATAATTCATTTCCACGAGTGAAGATCGAACCCATAAAAGTTGCGTTACAGTCACACGTTTGTGACCCTGCGCCACGGCGGTCTTTTTTTTACCAAAATTTTACAATATTTTAAAATCGTGTATTATTTAGTTATTTGAACTTCTTCAGTATGTTTATTGAAATATACCTATAAATATAAGATACAAGAGAAAAAAAGGAAAAATAGATATTTTTTATTAAAAAAAATGTGTTATAAATACACCTAACATTAGTACAGGACTCGTGCATACAATAAAGGAAATTAAACATGTTTTTACAGAATAGCAAATAGCAACGCTCCCCTCACACTCCATCTAAGCAAAAAGTTCACGTTGAATTTTAATATAACCTGAGGAGTCATTACGATACATTATTAGTAATATTTTCTAATACTCTATAATTTTATTACAGCATTGTAATATAACCTAGTATTAAAACAGTTTTTTCCCTACTATACGCATTTTCAAGACACTACGAGTTCAGTGGCAGAACTCAATGTCGCATTTTATCTTGTTACCAAACCAGGGAAATGACAATAGTTCAAAATCATCTTTCTCCCAAGTGGTAATCAAATCCACAAGTCGCTGTCCTACTGCGCCACGACGACCTCAATTTGTTTATTTAATAAACTTTTAAGAGGCCAGACGTGGCGTAAAAGCAAAAGCGTGTGACGTAAACACGACAGGTTCAGGTTTCGATTCCCACGCAGTATTCAGTTCCGCCACTTAGCACGCAATGCCTTCAGGCGGAAAGTGGGGAGCGGAGTGTCTTGACACTAGGTTCCATATGCCTACCTTTCTACATGCAGAATACAGCGTGACGCTTTCTCTTTATGAATTATAAACGATAATATATTTTAATTAATTTTAAATAGATAAAAAACGGCAATGGAATTCATATAATCTACTAACAACGTTAAATTCTCTCCCAGTTACCTAAATACAAAATGACCATTGATTTTAAATTAAACAATTTCGCCTTTGCATGTATGTATGCATTGATAAAGGATTTAATTATTGTTTGAAATCTCATGCGGCGTGAGGGTTCAACGGAGTGTGCTCCAAGATAAATGCATGTGGGGGCGCAGGTGCGTGCGACCGCCACCTATCTCATCTACATCGGGCCTCCGCCGGCCTCTGCAACCCCAGCCTCGTATGTTCTAATAGAAATATCTGACTTTGAAATTATATTATACTAGCTACCTACACGCGGATTCGTCCGATTAAATTTAATAATAATGTAGACTTCATTGTACACCACAAAAAATGTAAAGAAACATATAGAGAAACAAAAGAAAATATACAGCTAGCGGCTTTCAAATATAAGCTATAAGCATAATAAAATAATAAAAATAAAATATAAATATAAGTTATCTCTTCCAGGCAATCTTAAAGTGTAGGAATAGTTAAAACGGTAGGCGGTATACTTGAGTTATTTAAGTATATAGGTGAATATATACATACATAAAGTCATACTTAAAAATAAACATACATAGATACTATACTAAAAATACATACATAATTTGATGAAAACATACATATATCATACATATTATTGATATATTATAGCTATATTATATCTTCAAGTAAATTATAGCCTGTATGTAAAATTTCACTTAAATTCGTTCAATAATTCAATTTTTGAATGAAAGTGGAACAAACATACATCCATCCCCTATACTTGCACATTTATAATATAAATATTTTGTATTTTTAGTTAAAGCATTTCAACTATACTTCTCATGCTACAATGATTTCCAGTAGCAGCTTTCATTTGCTATCTGAACTACAATTTAATTACATCAAAAGCGAAGCCAAAGTACAATAAATAATTAAAATTATTCATATTTTTTGCTTTTATAGCTATAAACATCGGGCAGTATTAAAAACTGGGTCAAACCGACTTGATTTAATATAGAATTAAGAATATACAGACATACGGCGAGGTTGCCGCGAGCGCCGCCGCTTGTCAACCGCACTAATTGTTGTTCATAATTTGTTCAGAGCGTCCACCGCCGCAAGGTGATATTTTATCGTGCCCACATTTAAATGTAAATGTTCAAACTTTCTCCCACCACCTATGCCCATAACTTCCTCTTGTCCGACATATTATTTTCGAAATCAAATTTGAATTTCAATTCGTTTCCTTCCGAATTAGAATTACAATCGGCGTCCATTGATTACGTCTTTAGGTAGTTCTTAGGTAGGGTCCTTAATGGCCATCCGAATTGTACAGAACGTGAGTGGACAAATTGGACCGGCCGGGTCAAGATAAGGGCGAAAGGGAAATGTTCATAAACAACGAGTCTCGGTCCCAATTAATAAAGCAGCGAACTGAAGTAGCGCCATTAATTCTATGCCTTCGTAGATTTTAATAGTTCTCATAAATCAGAACAGCGGCCCGGTGGGTTAATCGTCGTTTAATATGCCGGACTCCGGATCGGCTTCGAACTATCTTCTAACAATATATTGCTAGCCAATCCTAGATAAAGCACGATACGTGAATTCGGAGATATTCTCTCTTTTTTTCTATATACGATTAAATGGTATTTTGGGTTTATGAGGTCGGTCACAGCGCAAGGATACAGCGTGTGACTGTAAACGCTACTGGTTGTGAGTTCCGTCCCCACTCGATGAATTGAAATATTTATTTAACTGTATTTTTTCAATTCTTCAAGACATTCAGTTCCGCCACTCAACTCGCAATGCCTCAAGAATTAGCCGGAAAGTGGATGGAGAGTCTTAACACTAAGTTCCCTCTGCTTACCCTGCTCGACTGTGTGCAGGATACAACGTGAAGCTGATATATTAATTTTAATGTTTTTCTAATAATATAAATTTCAGCACTTTAAAAAAAACACTATGACGTATTACACAGGAATATATATCTTCAAATGGAATGGGTAACTCTTAAAAAAAAGACTAACTACAAAACCAAATTTAGACAACTATAAAAATTCCCTAAATCTGTTCCCAATATGTGTTAAATATCTAAATTATACAAAAACGAACGTTATTTCCCAACCACGTTTAACTTACGAAAGTAATCGCTGGAACGGTGAACGAGATTGTCCTTTCAGATTCAATTATATTTCGGACACTGGCTGGAGGTAGCCAAACTCAATTGCAGCTAGACTTCGCGTTAAGTGGTTATATCCCCTAACAGGAGAGGGGCGAGTGGACACTAAACACAAGGTGTCAGGGGGCTATAGTTGGGTGTGGGGTGAACCTCGGTATATTGAATTTGCTGGGAACAACTCCCAATTGTTATCTGCCGCTGCAAGGTCGCTCTCGCAGGTATGAACCTTTCTTTTAAGATAGGGTTTGGTTAAATTTATTGAATTATTCTGGTGAAACTTTGGTGAAATGTTGTGATCAGTTCATAGTTGAAATAAACGTTGCAGTATTTATCTAAATAAGAAAGAAATATAAAATCATGTATGAAACTTATATATTACAAATCTAAAGTAAGATGACCTGGATACACTATGGACAAAACTATGTTTTACGACTTTTCATAATATTATCTTGTATTGTAATATTAGAGCTTTCCATACTACTAAATACTATGCAAGTAAATTTACATTTCTTTTTTAAACTAATCTTAAATATACACACCCTAAGGAAAGAAAAAAACTTTATGATACGTATAAAAAACAATAAACAGCCGAACTCGAAAAAAAAATATGAATATTAAAATCAGCAATCTAACACTATTGATTCCACCCCTACTTGACCAGTGATTGGTAAACGTTCTTGATAATAATGATTGAATTAACTACTCTGAACGCCGTCCTGGCGCAGCGGCATAGTATTTGATTGTAAACGCGACGGTTGTGGGTTCGAATTCCACTCAGGAAAATCAATTATTTTCCTTTTTTCGCTCTGATAACAAGGCATATTGCGGCGTTGGGTTCCACCACTCAACATGTTAAGTTTCGAAAATTGGGGTTGAAAAATAAGAAATTGAATATTTCAACACTGCGCTACTCTCGCTCTACCTATCCTGCTATATGCGGGATACAGCGTGAAGCTAATTTCAATTCACAGTAATTTAGATCTCGTATAAAGGACGAACCCACAAAAAGGAAATTCAGAATTTTAATCATGGGAACGTGCGGCTGTCGAACGTTTATTTAAGGTTAATTTCATTCGGTCAGTTTTACTTCACCGGAACTGATTTGGGGCCGATCGCTGATTTTGTTTATTTATCACCGATATTCGACCTCGTGGATAGCTTTGAACTGTTCCAACTGTCTGTAACTTTTGCTACGAATAATAGTTTTACCGTTCTGAGTTTTACAATTGAAGGTTTATTTATTATCTTAGACTTTAGTTACATTTTGGTTTTGGGAATTCTGAATTTGTTATACTTTCCATATAATTTAACATAGCTCCGATGTAAAGTGGGTAGGACTTGAGGACCAGGCACTCTCCGTTCCTAACTTTTTGACTTTCTACTCATTAGGCACAGAACTATTCCGTTTTTAATAGCAGAACCTTACCGCGTTTATCATACTAAGGTAATAAAATGTTTTATGTTCATTGGACGATTCAAGAATATTTTTGCAAAAGTATATTTGAATTAAGAATATTTTGAATTTCTAATTTAAACATGAGGCTAGTAGTAACGCAGAAGCACAAGTGTTTGACTGCAAACGCGACAGATTGTGGATTTGATTTCCACTTGAAGAATTGAAATATTTAATTTTTAATCTTTCGCTCTGGTGTCGAGGCAAAGCGCGGCGTTGGGTTCCGCCACTCAACCCGCAATACCTCTAGAAATTGGTGAAAAGTGGGGAGCGGAGTGGCTTGCAATAGGTTCCCTCACCCTACAACGTGACACTAAAAAAAATATTAAGAAAGAACGTAAAATACGTACATATTATTATTATTTAATGTATTTTCTATCTCGAGGTGTCCAGCAAATTGCACTAAAAGCGCGCATTCAAGATATTTAAATATATTATTGCGAGGAAAGGTGATTTAACTAACAAACTTTGAACTTCAATAATTCATTTAAGTTGACCCTTGTTGTGATAATTGAATAGGTTTATGTCGTTTTATGTATTCATTTAAGTTAACTGTTTTACATTAAGTTATAGTGGTTATAGTGGTACTTACTTAAATATCTATGAGAGGCCAATAGTGCGATTGTAAATGTTACAGGTTCTGAGTTCGATTACCACTCAGAAAAATAAGATATTTATTTTTTTTATTTCCTCGCACTGGTGTAGAGGTGATGCCCCCAATATTCAATAAATTGGGCACGGAAATGATTTAATGCGATCGGAGTGTCTTCACACTAAGTTTCAATGTTCTGTCTTCCTACCCTGCTATGTGCGGGATACAGCGTGATGCTAAATAATAATAAAAAAATATCTATAACATTTTCGTTATTTCATGACCGAAAAACAACGCACAGACAAAAGTCCAAGTATTAGAAAGCTGATATTTGCCATAAAGTTAAGTTATAAAATATAGAATATATACACGAAGAAAAGATGTGACTGAATTCTTGCGGTAACGAGAAAAACTACATTTTTCGCTTCGCGTCTTAAAGTCAACACTAACAAAGTCGCGGACGACGACCATTTTTTTTATAAAATATGAATAACTAATTAATCTTTCTATATTTATAATAAGTATATTTTCTAGCAAACTGAATATATCTGAATGATAGCGGTACAAATCCTAAAAAAAATTACTTATATTTCCAAAATGTTATTTATTTGGGTGTAAACTAAACCTTTCTGTTCGCATTATTTGAGTTCTCTGTACTGCTATAGTAGTATTATAAGGCTGAACAATTTGTTTGATTGAAAGCGCTAATCTCAAGAACAGTTGGTTTAAATTAAAAGGTTTAAATTAAAAGATTTTTTTGTGTTGTATAGCTCATTCATTGAGGCTACATAGGCTCCATGTGATGCTTTACAACACGTTAGCCGTTTCAAAGTAACTCACTGTATTATTATTACCTTTGACCACGCAGACGAAGCCGCCAAAAAACTAGTCCTCAAATGTCTTTTAAATTTATAAGCTTCAATAAATAATATTAAATTTATAACCGATACTGTATATCAAAACTAATATAAAGATATCTTTAGACTTGCCATAAGATTATATACATCATTATAGACTAACTAACTAACTGATGAACTAAAATATTATTAATTCCACATTCTAATTGAAAATAGCCTCAAAGTGTTTATACTGGAAGTCAATTTCTACAAGTTGCTCTAACTTTGCACTCGTACGTTACGAGGCTTGACCCGTTACTAGGTAGTTATTATTGCTCTTAGGTCTCAGCGAACTTCTAGTTCTAGATTTTAATTTAGTTAACAATATAATTTTATTATTATATAAATCAAAATAAAAAATAAATCAGCTTCACGCTGTATCCCGCACACAACCTAGTGTTAAGACACTCCGTTCCCCATTTTCTGCCGAATTCTGGAGGCATTGCGTGTTGAGTGGCAGAACTCACCGCCTCGACACCAGAGCGAAGAAATGGAAACATAAATTTAAGTAAATATTTCATCTCCTTGAATGGGGATCGAAACCACGACCAGTCAGTTTTACAGTCACACTTTGTGCCCCTGCGCTATGACTGGCCTCTATATAATTTTATTATATAATGTGATAAAATACATTATATAGACAACGAAAATGCAAATTATGTAACCAATTAACACCAGACGTTTTCCCAGATAATTACAATATTGGACTTTTCAAGAGGCGGATACAGGCAATACATTTCTTTAAAGCCGACCATAAAGGTTACTCTGGTAGTACTTCCATTTTCCGCAAATTCTGGTAGCATTGCGTGTTGACAGATGGAAGTCACTTTGCACCAGAGCGAAGAAATGAAAATATTAAATGTCATTTCCTCGAGTAGGAATCGAATCCACAACCTGTCGCGTTAACAACCCCACGCTTGCTTCTCTGCGCTACGACTGACCTCCAATATACAATACGCATATTATATCGCCACATTACATTAATTTGAAAAATATCTAATTTTTTTTCCTGTTTTAATCACAGAGTTAAGCATAAATGTTGATAAATACAATCACTCCCACGAATGGAATCAAACCCACAACTATCGTGTATACTGTCTGAGTCTTCACCTACTTATTTTTTACAAATATTTTATCTAAGCACTATAGACTCACTCAACATGCAATGCCCTGAAAAAACGGCAGTAAGTAGGAAACGAAAGTGTCTTAATGGGAACGAAGTATCTTAACATTAGGGACCCGGGTTCCCTCTGCCTAGCTATTAACGGGACAGGGATGAAGCAAAAAAAATGCTATAACTGTACTTATTTAGACAACGTATAAAAAAATGAGCGTAGCAGGACTTGAACGCGCGCCTTCCGCTAGCGAGTCCCGCTACGTTCAAATTTTTATACATTTTCTAAATAAGTATTTTTCTTTCCTAAATGTGGAATAACACTTTAAAAGTTTTAAAAATTCTAAACTAGTTTTAAACTACCTTTAAAAACTAGACAAAATAATCTCTAGGTATGCATTATTAAGAGAGAAATTTGAATTGCCTTTCTTTACATATTTAATTTATTATCATTTTAATATGTATTAAGCCCTTACATACTGTAACTAATTTATTTGCATATAAAATTAAAGCATCAGTCGGTGGTTTATAGAATAGGGAATCATTCCATTCGATATTAGGAAAATGTATACAAAGTAAACATGAAAAGAGAACTAAATTAAGAATTATTATAATAAACGTATGATGTCGATTCTTATAAAAAAAATTAAAAATTTTAAGATTTTAACATTTGCCAAATATGCAAGATTGTTTTAATTTTATTTTAAGTACACTAAAATATATAAAAAAATATATTTTTAATAAAAAAACTTTAAATAGTCTCTAGGATATTTGGACGATTCAAGAGCACCGGGTTCGAGTCCCGCCAAGATTAGTACGTTTTCTTAAAAAAAAAATGTATTGTAATACAAATGATCTTTTTAAAAGTTCCGTAAACTCAATGTGCACGACTACACCGCTCTACCTCCGAGGGAGGCACGGAGGGAGGTACATCAATAATCCTCCTTGTTATTCTTATGCAAATGCCCTGTACGATAATAAGTGGAACGCGAATCACCAGACGTTATACAGATTGGAAGAATTCGCTGACAGCCAACGCGGTGCACACGGTGGGGGTTTTCTTTTTAGGAAATTGTTAAAAAATTATTTCGTTTCATTGTTCTTTGGAAAAACCTTTTGTTTTTTAAGGTCTTTTGTCTTTATTATTTTTAAATTATTTAAGGAAATATATTTTTAGTACATTTTTATATTAACCCTACCTTGGTTGCGTCAGCACGGTTGCACGTTTTGCCATACACAAATCAGTGCTAGCGTTTATTAGAAATGAGAATCGTTTGACGGTCGAGAACACATATGTAGCAGACATACACCTGCATAGTAGGGTAGGCAGAGCATACTTAGTCTTAGACACTTCGTTCTCCACTTTCCGTTTTAAGAGAGTGGCGCCACTCGATATCATACTTCGTCCACCAGAGTGTGAAAATAAAATCATTTAAACACCATCTTTATCCTTAAATAAAGTTAATTATCTTATTCTCAACATTTTCCCGTCCTTACCGAATCGAACCACAACCAGCTTCCAATTAGGCAACACCGTCCCACTATGCTACGACAGCTTAAAACATTTTTCGCTATCATGAAAAAATTAAGGATAATATCAAAATCAAATCAAATCAGCTTCACGCTGTATCCCGCACACAGCAGGGTAGGCAGAGGGAACCTAGTGTTAAGACACTCCGTTCCCCACTTTCTGCCGAATTCTGGAGGCCTTGCGTGTTGAGTTACAGAACTCAACGCCGCGCTCAAACCTCGACACCAGAGCGAAGAAATGAAAATATAAATTTAAGTAAATATTTTATCTCCTCGAGTGGGGATCGAACCCACAACCAGTCGGTTTTACAGTCACACCTCGTGCCGCTGCGCCACGACTGGCCTCAAATATAAGTATAATATCTTAAAATAAAACACCCCGTGTAAAACCACAGTGCGTTTTGGAACATTGGATTGTAGGCCTCCAACGATAGCGTGTAATCAGTGGCGTGACGTCACACAACTTTTATTTCTATACAATTTAATATCTCCACCGAGCACTGACTGAGTTATCCTTATTTTTCCTTATTTTAATTTGAACCAATTATTCGTCCTTTTGTTTATTCTTTGTTAGCAAAATCGATTTTTATGTATCAATGTTTCCCATAGAAGAGCGGAAATTTTCGTCATTTTTGTGTTTTATGTTTGTTGATGAGATTGAGGTATTTTTTTGGAGAAGGTTTACTGTCAGATGTTCTCCCACTGCGCTACGAGTTATTCGGGTCGATGTTCCTTCTAATAGGATCTTAGGGCACGGACGTAACTACAGATATTTTCAAGGGGGCTTGACTTTAGTTTTAAGGTAAGCTTTCTGTGTAAGGATTTTTTTTTAATGTTAGCAAATATTCTAGAGTGTTCATAATTTTGGGTTCTACCACTGTAAATATTTCTAAACAATGTAAATTGTAATGTGTGTAAGTAAGATAACAAATACAATATTTTCACATTTAATATTATACATAATTTAATTTAATTTAAGAAATAGAAGAATAATATACATAATTTAATTTAATTTAAGAAAGCGAAAGATGAATAATACCAGTCTTGGCGCATGGGCACAAAGTTTGACTGTAAAACCGACTGGTTGAAGGTTCGATTCCCACTCGAGGAGATTAAATATTTATTTAAATTTATATTTCCATTTCTTCGTTCTGGTGTCAGGGGAAAGCGCGGCGTTGAGTTCTGCCACTCAACACGCAATGCCTCCAGAATTCGGCAGAAAGTGGGGAAAGGAGTGTCTTAACACTAGATTCCCTCTGCCTACCCTGCTGTGTGCAGAATACAGCGTGAAGCTTTTTTTTGATGAATAATAATAAAATGTAAATACTAAAAAAAATTAAAGTCAAATGTCTGACTGTAATCTCGTCGGTTGTAGGTTTGATAAATTCAGGAGGATTCATTATTTATTTCCTTACTCTGGTAACAAGACAATTCGCGGCTTTAAAATCCTTAACTCAAATGTCTTGAATATCTCAAATATCGAGCGAAAATTTTCCTTCTGCCTATATATCGGATACAACGTGAAGCCAAAACCAGATAATAACTAACAAAAACCCAACAAAATTTTAATTAAAATTATCCTCATACTAAAATCACATTTCAACTGACAGTATCTCATACGTACATACATACATATATGTATATATAGATAATTACAATCGTGCCACAATAAACCGTGTCAGAGGAAATGCGCTGATTACAACACGTTATCAAAGGCCGGTGAGGTACCTACGGGGTACGTACACGAGTGGACGGGCAGGCACAGGCCAAGGCGAGATAAACTAAATAATATATATAATATATACATACTAGTTATTTTATATTACTTTGTTTATATTTTGTTATAAAATATATATTTATAAATCAAATAAATAAATCAGCTTCACGCTGTATCCCGCACACAGCAGGGTAGGCAGAAGGAACCTAGAGTTAAGACACTCCGTTCCCCACTTTCTGCCGAATTCTGGAGGCATTGCGTGTTGTGTGGCAGAACTCAACGCCGCGCTAAACCTCGACACCAGAGCGAAGAAAAGGGTTAAATAAAAATTTAAGTAAATATTTCATCTCCTCGAGTGGGAATCGAACCCACAATTAGTCGGTACAGTCACACCTCGTGCCGCTGCGCCACGACTGACCTCAAAATAAAATATATATTTGTTTACTTAAAATCGTGGAGATCTTTGGGAAAGGCGTATATCTGACAATGGGCGTCAAAAGGCTGATGATATTGATGATGATGTATTTATTATGTCTTGTTTGTCTCTACGTATAGAAATTCCATTTTTAATTATTTTTTTAGCTCTATCCCGCACATAGCAGAGTAGACAGAGGGAACCTGAGAACCTAATCTTAGGACACTCGGTACCCATTAAGACTCTTCCATTCCCCACTTTGCGCTGAATTCTCTTGGCATTACGTATTGCGTGGCGGGACTCAACGCCGCGTTTTGTCTTGTTGCTTGAAAAAAAAATGAAAATACTACAATCGTCGTTTTTACGACTGATGGATCCCATTATTTATATTAAAATTATAATTTCTCGCTGCTCTGGTAAAATAAGATCTGACATTGAGTTTCGCTACTCACCACACTATTTTTTACTCTCTTTCTTTTATTTTTTAGCGAATTTTGTAATTTTAGTTACATACACTCACAGTACAGTGTTATTATACTCCGTTACAAAAGATACGCCATTTTTGAGACATTCCCTATGTGGCGGCGTACCTAAACGCCGCTTTGAATATTATTATCATAGTGATGAAAAAAACTTAATACCCCCGAACTAAAATATTTAGTAAATGAACCTATAATCATCACATTTACATCCAAGCAACTACCAACTGAGCCCCTATGGTGCCTATTATAAATCTTAAAATTTAAAAATACTAAATAAAGATAAGATAAAAAATGTATATAAATCAGTACAAAGTTATATATATTTTTATGTATAGTTAGTTTATCTTACATGAGGTAAAAATCGGTCCGCTTATCGCACACACACACTCGCCTGTTATCTTCTCCACTTGTCATTCATTCGGCCATCTTGTATCAATGGACTTATAATAACTTTACACCACATTTATGCCTGTTAGTTTATTAGTTATTTGATATGTCTGTTAAACCGAGGAACGTAGGTACAATCTTTAGTTTGGGTAACTAATTAAAATATCTTATTATTATTTTTAATATTTTTAAATTGCTAACTTAGGAAAAAAAATTTTTTTTAATAAGATAAGGTTTGAAGTTACCGAGAGAAAGACGGTTACCAAGAGGCACAGGTTGAAATCCCGAAACCTCCGGTTTAATTTATTATACATTTTATAAAAAAAAGTATCTTATTATTAGCTTTTACCCGAGGCACCACCGAGATTAAAGTAAAATAAGTAGACATCGATAATTAGAATATTCAACACAAAAAAAAATTACAATTAGAACCAGTAGTTCTTGAGATTAGTGTTTTCAATCAAACAAACTCTTCAATAATAATATTAGTATAGAAGTATATTAGAATTCTGTAATGTACCTCGATTCATTTAAATAACATCAAATTTTTATATTTTTAATGAAATAATAATTATTTTATATGCTTTTATTTCACTTACCGTGTTAGTAGGTATGTGTGTTAGTTTTTACCCACTTCCTAGTGTCTGCTGAAATTTGGATTACTACTTCACTTCTGATAAGAATACAATTAAATATAAACATTATTATTATTAATTTAAAATGTCATCTATACTTATTATAAAATTATAAGGGATTAGCGTCTGATTATGCAAGATATATTAGAAAAAATATTAATGTAATAGAACAACCAATGATTTAAAAAAAAATGTCTGTTTGTCTGTGCGTTTGTTCACGCTAATTTCAAAATAATTTTAACAAATTTTGACAAAATTGATACTTCCTAAAAGATTTGACATTGTTTTTAAATTATTATTTGTAAGATAGAAAAAAAATCGAGATTGATGATTATAAAATAAATCGACATTTCAAGATTTAGGATTCTCCAATGTAAATTGACACTTTTTCAAACAGCCAGAATTCGAATCATTACTTGTTGTAAACACCGAACGTTTTCCTATGTAGATCAAACAATAATTAGAAAATTAAACTCGTTAGAAAACTTTTAAGTATTAGGAAGTAAAATACTTTTATATTATTTTTACATATAGTGTAACTTGTGGTAGAATTTAATAATAAATGCTTTTACATCGAAAAATTGGTACCCATTGCTGAAAAAGTAACAACGAATTGACTTACTCCATTTTGAAATGATCAATGCAGTTCCACTTTAATGCAGCTTTTCGACATATTGCGTGCTAAATGGCGGAACTCAACGCCGCGCTTTGTTTTGTCACTAGAGCTAAGAAAGGAAAATAATTAATTCCCCTGCCGCTGAGACATTTCATGTGAAATTGCATAAAATTTTATTCATAGGTCAAGATCAAGATGCTCTGATTGCAATAATAAAGCTTAAACAAACAAGACAACAATTTTATTTGAAAGAATCACAAAAAAAACTATCTAACCAAAAATAAAAATAAATAAATACTATTCTAGGATTTTTCATATCTAATGACATATTAAAAAATATATCTACACATCCCTGTTTGAAACCCAATAAATTTGTACGACAAAAAAACCGTAGCACTCATACATACGTCACTATTGACGACATACGGCAGTCCATCTGATAACCTTCGACAAAATTATTAATATGATTTGTAATATACAAGTAAACAAGTAAAGAAATATTCTTCTAATCGTTGTACACTAGCTTTCACTCGCGGCTTCGCCCGTGGTCAAATATAACTCTGACCACAGACGGTCAGTTACATCGAAAAATGGCCTAGCCTTTCTAAATAAATGGACTATTTAATATATAAATAAATAATTTTTCATTTCGTACTAATAGTTCCTGGGATTAGCGCGTCCAACCAAACAGATTCTTCTGCCTTATAATATTAGTACTGTTTTTATGGTCAGATTTTCGCAATATTTTGCATATTATTTCATTTCTAATTTTATTTTAGACAGATTTTAAATTATTTTATTTAGGATTCTTCAAATACCGAGGAAAAAGTATAGATTCTATACGAATCTACACAAATACTCGTTGCTTTGGCCCGTCTGTTTCAATTCATAAATTGTAATATTTGAATGAAAGAATAAAAAAAACAGCATCTCAAGATCGATCTCAGGGTTGAGAGCGGTTTAAAAAATACAGGCTTTAGAATAGTAACAATTGCTGTTTAAAAGAAAATTAATTAATCATTTTCTCTTTAAATCAGGTTTTTCTTAAATAAATTATCTCGTATATTCTAACAGTTAGAGGCCGTCGTAGCGCAGCGGCGTCGCATTTGACCGTAAATATGACGGTTATGGGTTCAATGCCCACTCGGAAGAATGAATTATTTCATCATGTCATCGCTCTGGTAACAAAACACGCTATTTTTCGAAAATTGGACGGAAAATGGAGAACGTGATGTGTTAACACTAAGTTCTCTTTGCCTGCCCCGCTATGTTATGCTAAAAACAAAAAATATAGAAATAATTTTGTGTTTGAACTTTAACATTAGAAATTTAGATTGCGTAGTAGATTTAAATTTCAGTGATAATAAAAATAGTAAGTACACAAGTCACAATGGGTTATTTTGAATTATTATTATTTATCTATTCTGTTTTTGTTAAACATTGTGGCAACTATAATATAAAATATTCTGTATTTTCCACAATATTTATCAGAAAAATAACAAATTACATAAGTACATTATTAGATAAATATTAGGTTTATTGAAAAAATTTAAGTGATGAAGATTTTTTTTATTACAGTGCTTATAAACTATAAATTGAAATGTTTTAATGGGGCTCCATGGCGGAGGCTTCCTTATTTAGCTTAAAAATATTGGATAGGTTCGTTGTTTTAACTAAATCAAACAGTCATTACAAAACTAACACAAGAATAAAAAGTCTTTTAAAAAATCGTTAAAGTTATTAAAACTATGTTAATACATAATTCTAGTAAGCCATCTTGATTATTGCGAAAACTAATGCCTAATTTTACGTATTCAGTTTAAAAGAAACTTCTTTTCTGTACCTAGTATTTACCTACTTGCCCCTAAGTAAATTTTTACTCGAGTCTAGTTAAAAGTCTGTAACGATTGAGTTTTTATATAATAAACTCTATTATATAAAAAAACGGTTAAATGCGAGTTGGATTCTGATTGGTACGGAACCGGTAGACACCGAGGGTTCCGTACCAATTTCGAAATCGTAGGTCAACGAGTAGTACAATTTTTATTTTTATTTTTATTTTATTTTTTTTATTTTTATTTTAATCACCAACACAGCGTACACTAACAATTTAAACAGAAAAAGAAAATCATACAATTAAAAACAAAGTGTCGCCGCAATTATAGGCGATGACGACAAGCATAAACAATACAATATACAATAGTATTATTAAAATTTTTAAGAAATAGGTTGAGCACTCAAACTTGTCAATTTTTTATAAAAATTGACAAGTTTGAGTGCTCAACCTATAATAATTTACCTATAATTTTGCACTTTTCGGATATTTCCTTAATTTATATTGTAAGCTCTTATTACTTCGTACCAAATATCATAATTGAAGGCCCAGGGGAATTACCCTATAGCTTTTAATTACGCGGTGATTTTCATAAAAAATACAACAAAAATTATATTAGTTATGTTTATTTCTCTACTGTGGAAAAACTACAAAGCCCAGCGTTTAATTCCGCCACACAAAGTAATCAACATGCAAAATCTCGAAAATTAGATACGAATTTAAGAAATTTAACACTAAATTCAATTTCATTTCTTTCATTCATACACTTTTCATTTCTTTGCCATTTCATGAAAAATCTTCTATATAATTTAATTCAGACAGTGCCAGGTGACACATATTTATATGACACGACAGCAGGAAGTCATGCTCCTCGTGACCTCAGATAGCGTTCAATCAGAACGAAACACGAATATAATAAAAACACTATCAATCATATTAGAAGGTTAACGCCTTATTTCACGGTGTTGCGTAGTTTTTCTTCAACATTTTAAGTTAAGTTGATAAGACTTAAATATGTATGTAAGTATAGGTATATTATATGAAGACTTCAAAATGTCTTATAAATATACTTTGTGACGTTCAACATATAATAATATTATTGTTATTTTTAAAAATATTGTAGCTCTGAATACAATATAAAAAAACTGGTTAAGTGTGAGTTGGACTTGCCAACTGAAGCTTCTGTAATTATTTTAGAATTTTGTTCTGTAAAGGCTCTGTTTTATCTTTTGAGGTACCCATATAACCCTAAGCACCGATACCGTACAGGAGCAACGCAAAAACGCCAGCAGTGGGAACCTAGTGTTAAGACTCTTACGACGTTTCGACGTTTGAATATGCTCTAATTAGAAGTATAAGATATATATAGAAAATTTGTCATTTATTAAAATAATCTTCATTTCTCAGCTCTAACAAGTAGCAAAGCGCGGCGTTTAATTCCGCCACTTTACCCACAATGTTTCGAAAATAGGACGACAAATGGAACGGAGTATCTTACCACTAGATTCCCTGTGAGTCACCGTGCAACTATTAAATTTATTGCCTTTTTTACAATATTGCGTAGTTTATTTCTCGAATTAGGGCGTCGAGGCTGTGTCGTAGGTGAAAAGCTTTATCTGGCCACGCGAAAATGAACTTTAGCCCCCTAGTAATAAGCGCGTGCAGTAACACTTACCGTTGTGTGACGTCAATGGTTATTTGTGTGCGTGCTATCTCAGGGCGGAGGTGAAGGATCGACGCTACTCACGTTGTGGTGAACACTTCTGGGAAGACGATAGGCTGATTGATTACTCTTTGTTATATTATGTATATATTGGCTACCTGATCATTTGCGTCTTATATGGAATGGTATAAATATATTATAATGTGATGAATTTGTTTGGTTGAACACTCTTATCTCAGGAATTAATTGTAGTTATTAAATAATGTTTTTTATACCGCTGTAAGGATATATTTTATTATGTTATCGTGTCGATGTAAAACTGTATCTATAGTCTCAGTTACCTTTGGTGCTTAGAATGTGGCATGTGTTATATATAACCTTTAGTTATTTCCGTTTGCTGATGAAGGTGAAGCCGTTAATAAGTGCTTTATAATAATGATGTTCTAAGACATTTCTTAAAGGGTTTTAAAGAATGAAGAACTCCTCATAAGTCCGAACCTGTTGTTGTGTAGTTCTTGAGATAAGCCCGTTTAACCAAACATACTCGTCAGATGTATAATATAAGATGTGAAATGACTAACAATTAAAATTTTCTTAAAAATTATTTTTTACGTAGGGAATTTACATATTGCTTTGATAGTGACTCACTATAGATGACTTTTATATGTGACAAGCTTAAGGGAATACCTTAAAAGACAAGTACGAATATTGCGAAATTAACATTATATTACATATGTACTCGTATAATGTAACATGACTCCAGCAGTTAAATATATTTAAAAAAACCGGCAAAGGGCGAGTCATATTCGAGGACGTAGGATTCTATTCCTGGTATTATCTATGAAAACGGCAAAAAAATCATGTTTATTTAAAATCATATTTATCTATGAAAACGGCAAAAAAATCATGTCATAGGAGAATTCTCTTAAATATTTATTATATTCTGTTTTTAGTATTTATTTTTACAGCTACAGCAAAAATACATCATCTGTTAAAATTTTAACTGTCAAACTATCACGGTTCAAGAGATACAGCCTGGTGACAGACGGACAGACAGACAGCGGAGTCTTAGTAATAGAATCCCGTTTTACCCTTTGGACACGGAACCCCAAAAAACCCGCATCACGTTGTAAACGCGATGACTGAAAAACTTTAAGTTCAATCCCTACTTAGAGGAATATTTACATATATATTTACTTAATTATTTTCATTTCCCCACCCTGATTCACAAAGAACGATGTTAACTTACACTACTCCATGTACAACATCGCTAAAATTGGGCAGTGCATGAGTTACAGAGTGTATTGACACTAAGAGAGCTGCCTACCCTGCTATGCAGGAAAAGCGTAACCTTCGTAACCTTCATAGCTTCAGGGTAGGTAAACCTGCGTTTCTTATTCACTATTTAAAAGTGGACGGTTCAAAAGAGGAAGGAAATAAAGAAAATATTCCAGGTTTAATATTATATATACTTATCCTATCTAGGTATATTCGAAGATATTATAAAGGAGTCTGGGCAACCCTCGCGCCCGCGCCCGTGGCACAGTTGGCGCGGCGCCGACAAGCCACACCTCGTTTACTTTCCATTACGACGTACGCCCGTGCCAGTGTACCAAGCCAAAGGTAAGCCTTGCTTATACAAATGTATTACTATAAATTATATAAAATTGTTTTAAAAATAAATAATCGTAAGTTTGAGGCCATCCCGACGCAGTGGCAGTGTGCGACTGCAAATCAATGGTTGGTTTGATTCCCACTCGGGGGAATGATATATTTAATAAGTTCATTATTTGCTCTCCCAAATACGTAACTCCCAAAAAAATTGACGGAAAGTAGGAAACAGAAGTGTCTAAATTTGAATGTCTTAACACTAGGTTCCCTCTGTCCCTCTGGGATATAGCGTGTGAACCTAAAGAAAAGATAATGCAGATATTTGACTACGCAAGGAAAATTTAGAGTTAAGTTCTCTATTTCACCCAAATTCAAGTCTGTCTGTGTTTAGTAGCAGAAACGTGTGCCGCTTTTCTTTCCAAAACTAGAAAATAGAAGCAACCTTAAGAGTAGTCATTACTCTGAGTAGTAATCGGAAAACCAACCTATAGCCATCGATAGGTCAAACACTGTCCTTTTACACCTATATACACATAAGTATATACGTAAGTATATATGAAATAGATTTTTAAACAAAAATAGATATATTTAATAGTAGTATAGCGTATTAAGAAGACCGTCGCTGCCGGAGGCGATACAAGAGAACACTTTTAACCAAGAGGCTCTCCGCCAAATTCCTGCCATTAATTCTTAGTCGCCGGAAATGAAAAAACAATGAAACAAAAACAATATCTCACGCCACATAAAACGTTGAGATGCGAATGCATTGTCGCCATGCAGTGGAGCGCTGGCTTTAATTAGTCTTTGGTCTAGTTAGATTTCTTTATCTTGGATATTTTTTTTCTTAAGATTTACGATTTTTTTTTTGTTTGTTAGTTCTTTATTTTTGCATTTTTACAGCGTCGTAAAGGCATGTAGATGGATTGGTAAATTGTAAATATATTTTATTTTGTGTCATATTAAGTAATGGTGGAAGTGACTTGTTTAAAACAGATCTTATTTGAAATGTAAATTTTTTACCTAGTATATATAAATCCAATGAAAAACTCTTATTCTTAGTAAGTTACATCTTGACTCCACTTCAATGACATAACATATTTTTTCTAATTTAAAGAGCTATCCATTTTTTTTTACTTTAATCGTTTTATATAAAATCGACGTAGATCCTTCTCCGTGACTGACTGACAGATGTACACAGCCATAAAAAACTACTGCAAGCAGAAATCTGAATTTTGACATGTATATTTCTTGAGAAGTGCAGGAGGAGATGAGAAAAGATTTCACGAAATTCCAACGGCAACCGGAAAAACAGAATTTTACGTTATACAATCCACGCAAACGAGGTTGCAGGAAATTAAGAGAACCTCACTGGTTGTATAACACTAACTAACCTTATTTGATTGGTTTAACTAAAACGCTCATATCAACCGCTGTTGATCATTACAGGCGTAATGTATGTGAGAGCAATGGACATGTTCGTGCATCTGTAAATTCAATCACTGGATAATACTTACTATCGAGTTACTAGTATACTTAATATCTATGTATAACCTAAGTACTTTCCCACACCTAAAATAAGAGTAACCATTTTTTTTTTATGTAACTATATTTAAAAAATTAACCTAATAGGTTTGTATAGCCTTTAACCGTTCGCGGAGAGCGGAGTGTCTTAACACCAGGCCCCTCGTATGTCCTATATGCAGATATAGCGTGAAGCTAAGAGAAATTTATATTACAAATAAACATAGTATAAATAAGTACTAGAGGCCGTCATGGGGCAGTGCGACAACATCCACCTATCAACGCCACAGTTCTGAGTTCAATACCCGTACATAGCAAAGCGCGGCTACACGCAATGTCTCGAAAAGTTCTGTCCTGTTATACAGGCTATAGTGAGAAGCTGAAAAAAATAGAGGAAAGATCACTTAGTGCCACAACACTCTGTTCTCTATTTTTACAAAAGCTAACAAAAGCACTAAAATAAATGTTTTAAATAAAAAAAACAATACCCAATCTCGTTATAATTACAAGCTATTAATCCATTAACCACGTGTTTTCATTCTCTTTTGGCACACACAGACAAGTAATAAACTAGTAGGCAAGTACTAAATGTAAAAATATGTATGAATAGTATCGTCCACCGCCGACCACATCCCGTCGGCCGTTACCTGTGGGAAAACATCGTGAAAATAGATTAATTGCTGTTATTTCTGTTATAAAATGAAATAAAAATCATTTTATACAATCAAGTTATTCGACTATAAACGCAAAGGTTGTGTATTCGATTCCCACTCGGGAGAATGAAGTATTTAATATAATATTTTAATTTTCACTTTCTTGCTATATGTTTTATTATGTTTTTCAAATTAGTATATTTGAGGCACTTCATGTGTTTTGTGTATAGGAAGCTTCACTGTCCTTCACTGACCGTCATCGCATATGAACATTCGAATGGTGAATGGATATGTCCACCTCAAAATACTTACTAACTAAAAACTGAGCCCGAAGATTTCAAAATGATCAGTTTAAATCAAAGTCAAAAAACGTTGCAATTTTTATAGAATTAAGCAGTGATTTCTTGTTTTAAATCTTTAAAATAATTAAATAAAACACAACTAACTCTAGGCGTATAAAATTTAAACGTCGTTCCATATTTTCATTAAGCCATGTAAACTATTGGAGGTCTCTCTAAGAATCCTCCCTCCTCTGATTTCGGAAATGTCCATGAGCGAAGGCTACTAGCAGTAACAGCGGTCAGTTAGTTTGTTTAATTTTTAAATAAAAAAAACATTTTCTGAATAATCGACTGTTAATGTATGCTATCCCTATTCATTACGTTAACAATTCTCGTTCATACTATAAAATAAATATTTTAGATAAAAAGAGCATTATTCTGAATTAGCTAAAAAAAAATAAATGTAAAATAAATTGCTACTTTATGCAATTTATAGGATCTCTCGGACTTCGTCCTCCATCCCCTTATTTTGATATTTGACGCGTCATCGCCATAAAGTATGGTAATTAATCAACAAATAATACCAACAGTGGGGTAGTTTTACGACAAAGCTTCTGAACTTCGCTTCGCCTCACGAGAATATCCAGGAAAAAACGTTTCTGATATTTATTGTTTATATTACCTAACACTTAGGAGTTTACACATTTTTACATATTTACCGTATCCAGCATATATCTAATGAGATAGATAAAGGAAACATAGTGTTAAGACACTCCTTTTTCCACTCACCGTTCAATTTTCGAGACACTGTTGAGTGGTGACGGATAACATCACGCTATATCTACCTACCAGTGTGATGAAATACAAATAATTCATCCCCTCTAGTGAGAATTGAACATACAACCATCGCTTTTACAGTATAACCGCTGCGCCCATCCCACTGACCTTGGCATATGAAAATAAAAATATATAGATATATATATATATATATATATATATATATATATATATATATATATATATATATATATATATATATATATATATATATAGAAATAGGCAAGTTAATTATAACATCTAATTATTGTAATTACACGTTAGTACTGGCAGCGATTCAAGCGCCGCTCCGTGTCGCTACAAATGTTGCTCATATTATTAAATAAATAAACATCTCTGCGACATGTCTCTTACATCATAAATATTAGTATATAGCTTTTCACCTGTGGTTTCGTACGCGTAGTTAAATAGAAATAATTGAGACTGTAAACACGGCAGGTTGTGGGTTCGATTCTCGCTTGCACAAATGAAATATTCTTTATTTTTATTTTCTCACTCTTGTAGCCTCTAGAATTCGACGGAAAATGGCGACTGGAAGTGCCTTTATAGAAATGGATTGTCTCAAGACTAGGTGTCTGACTGCTTACCATGCTATATGCGGAATACAGTGTGAAATTAGAAAAAAAAAACATTCTAAATATAAATATTTAGAATGTATTACATTGTGTATGGGATGTGTCTCCAATGTTTCTCAATAAAGTACACTTATCCTATACAAAGATTCCTTTTAATTTCAAAATGATTTATCTATTTATCTATCTATTATCTTATTTAAACCAATAGTTCCTGAGACAGACTTTGACTATACAGACATCATTTAAACGTTTCTTTAACATAAAAATCACAAAATAAAATAATTTACTATTAAATTACAATAATTTTTACAACTTACTATAGAAAATTATTCAAAAACAATACACAAAAATATATTAAATAATCATAAATTATCCAAACCTTGAATGGATTGGAGACAAAAAGCCTCAACACCTATACATTTTTTCTGTCGCATCAACTGCCCGTCATATGGCGGCCATCCGAGCACCGACCTGCAAACAAACGATAATTATTCATTGTTTTCTCCAAAAAATACTAAAAATACTCTAAATTACATAGCAATAAAGGCTAAATTCGCTCACACTTATATCAGACCGGTGCCAGATGGTCTAGCACTTCCTGACGTAGTGTCATCTAAGGAGTTTTGGCCTAAGTAATCTCCTGTTTACGATAACAGAGTACAATGGTCCTTATTTAATTGTCATTGACGCGTGTGAAACTGATCCATGTGGTACAGATTACAGAGTAGTACAGACAGCATCCCGGACACCGGTCCAAATGGACCAACAAAAGATCATTGGGAAAGGAGATGTTGTGTTTTAAATATGTCATTTGTTTTTAATATGGATATGGTAGGTATATTATTTTTTTTTGTTTCGTTTGAAGGAATCTCTTGTATTTGCTTGTAAAAAAAATCTAATATATTATTATATGTTAAATATCTCAGGGCATCTGAACGAAAGTAACCTGCAGAGCTACCTTTGGATGATTTTCTAATCATTAATAAATTTACTCAATATTCAAAAATGTCTAAATTTTTATTACTTTACTCTGGTAACGGGGCAAAGCGCGGAGTTGAGCTGCGCCAATCAACACACAACGCCTCCAAAATTCGGCAAAAAAAGTGGGAAACAGAAGTGACCTAATGAAAACGGAGTGTCTTAACATTAGGTTCCCAGCCTCCCCCTGCCTACACGACGAGATACAGCGTGTAGCTAAAAAAATGGTTTTAGATTCTCCTAGAAAAAAATGATGTTTCATACAAAATTCTAAAACGACATTTTTTTTGACAAAGGTCGACGAAGATAACCCCCAAATAAGCTGATTACACTATTTCTACCAGTTGTTTATCGCCACTTAACTAATACTGATAATTTTAAATGGATATTACGGGTTCGTATCCTTTACGATAAGCTTGACTGACAGATTTTTTTTTCTTCTCACTTACAAATCTTTTATTCTTATAGGTTTTGTATGAACAAATATATAATTATAGATAGATATTTACAATGTTAGTTTAGAAAAGTTAAGATAACTTGACTATTTATGGCGGTTTGTTGAAATTATGGTTGTGATTAACCTTTTTTTTGTCAGTTATGATAAATGTTAACACGTAACCATGTAGCATATGCGGTTGTGCCTTGATCCCAATCTTTTTTTTTTTAATTTATTTGCTTTGGTAGGCAGAACACTGCGTTGGCATCCGCAACTCAACACGTAAAATCTCGAAAATAGAGTGGTATGTGGGAAATGGATTTATTTACAACTATAACCGCTGCTTACTTCTCATACGCGGAAATTTTAGTAAGCATTTTGTTTACATATTAGGGTTATGAACAAATTCTTTTAGCAGGGTGGGAAGAGGGAACCTGAGAACCTAGTGCTAGGACACTCCGTTGCCATTCATATACTTCTGTTCCGTGTTGAGTGGCGGAACTCAACGCTGAGCTTTGCCTCGTTACGAGACCGAGGAAATATTAATATAAAATATTTTATTACCTCGAGAAGGAATCGAAGCCACAACTGTCGCGTTTACAGTAGCACACTGCCTTTGTACTACGACGATCTCATTTTTTTTTATTCGTGGTATATAGACTATTTAACATCTTTTTAGTAAAAAGGTAGCATATATTATTATATGCTACCTTTAATATTACAAGGCCTTCGTGACGCAGCAGCATATCTTCTAACTATTCATGCAACGGGTGTGGATTCGATTTCCACTCAGGAGAATGATTTTTGTCTTTACTCTAATTACAAAATCAAGCGCGTCCTAATATCCAAAAATGTTGCCTGAAAACTGAACAACGGAGTGTTTTAACCCTAGGTTCCCTTTACCTAAAAAAATATTTATAATACAGTGCAACAATGTGACTTACCTTAGTACTTCGTATTTGTTGAGGGTTTCCACCGGTGGCTGGACCCCACGCCACGTGTGGCCCCCCGCGAGCACGTTCGACTCGCCGAAAAGTAAATTCGTTTACAACTTGTTCGAAACAGCTACAATTTATATGTGCGGTTTGTTTTGTAATGTTAAGTCGATTTTGTTTATATTTTCATTTTTTATTTACTTTTTTCATAAATTTTATGAAAATAATATTATTATTTCAGTTTTATGAAGCAAGAGTGAGTGGTGACTTTCTAGAATACAGTTTCGATGATACTGTAGAAAGGTCACGTGAGAAGCATTAGGACTCCCCGTCAGGAGAAGGGCATGTATAAAGAGATTGACGACAGTGGACGATGCGAGGCGACAATAATCTAAATAATTCCTCCAAATAGGAATCGAACCCACAACCTTTGCGTCAACATTGTCACCGTCGCGGTTTACTGTAGCTATTAACTTTTGTACTATCAGTATATTCATTTATTATCGTAGGTACGTTAGCTATAGACAATTCTCGGTACCGCTCCTCTCTTATGGAGTGCAATAAAGATGGAACATCTGGCGCGAACGCTAACAGGTAAACAACCTCGCTGTGTAATTAACTTAGTTTATATTTTGAAGTTATTTGATTTTGAAAGAACCGTTCTGGGTTCGATTATCTCGATGGGAGTAAAAAAATAAATATTAAAAACCAGGCAGCGTCGAGCTCGTCCACCGAGGGTTTCAAATATAAATTGGAGGTCTCGAGCTTTTTCTGAAATTCATTCTTAGCTTAGCCTGAGCCCTTTCTGAAACCTCACTTGAACTAGCGGCTTTAATATAAAATTTTGCCCCCTTTTAAATATATTTTTTAGGATTTAAAAACAAATGTATAGTTTTCAAATTTTCTCCTGAACTAGTACTACCTGTAGATGCTATTATTTTCATAATTCGAGGTCAATCGGAAGTACCCTATTAATTTGGATTCCCTTTATAGTCGAAATACGTGTTTTTTGTGATATAAATAGCTATAATTTTTTAATTAAATAAAGAAATACGTTTTTTTCAAAAAAACCAAGGGACCATAGATCTCAGTATATGGTTTGAATTTCAACTCGATATTTTCAAACGTTCCTGAGATAAACGGACGGACAACAAAAAAATCTTATAAAGTTTAGTTTTTCCCTTAAAAAGTACAGAACCCTAATAATCATAATTTCACGCTGTATCCCGCACACAGCAAGGTAGACAGAGAGAACCTAATTTTAAGACACTCCGTTCGACTCCGACTTATAATTTCAATATAATGTAATACATTATATAGTAGAAAATGTTTACAATATTGCAAAAATGAATTATATTATACCTATAATGAATTATAATAGTTAAGATCATAAGCAATGAGGACATAATGGCGCAGTGACCACTTCGGCGTTTAACTGTCCGTCGCACAGCACGACCGTTGTGGGTTCGACTCCCAGACAGGGACTGGTTACAAAGCCAATCGCGTCATTAGACTCCACCACTCAACACATAATGCCTTCAGAACTCGGTGGGAAGTAAGCACACACCAGGCACACTAGGTTGCCAGGTACCTACCACTAGGTACCCTGCTAATTGCGGGATACAACGTGAAACAAAAAAAATGTATAAGAAAAATAATATTACAAAATAAATTAATTTCAAATAATTCCGTACATAACGCGTTAGTCCCAGAAAAATAATACCAGCATTAACTTTTTTCTACATTATTAGTCACATTAATACCACCAATACAAGTACGTTATCTAAATAAAAAAAATCTTTATAAAAGCGATCTCGATTTCGATAGTATTCAACGCAAGGTAACATTCACCCGCATTACCTATTGTTAATGTAATTTTAACGTATAACGGATATTTTAGGATGCGGGATTTTTGTTTGAGAAAAATGCCAATTTAATGAAATTACTAAACTAGTTGAGACAATCTGTTCACCATTTTCTATCGATATTTGGAGACATTGCGTGTTGAATGGTGGAACTCAACGCCGCGCTTTGTCTTTTTAGAAAAAATTCAAGAGGCTGGAACCCGCTTCTATTACGTTTCACAGTAAGATGCAGTCTTAACAATATGTTAATCGTGATAAGTATGCAAAGACATTAAAATATAATAGGCCATTTTAGTTATGATTAATTTTATAAAACACGAGTCTAAGAGTTACAAAACATTAAAATGATGCAGAAAACATACATTTATAAATGAATGTATTTATATATTATTTTAAGCATTTTGTAAACCACAAGTACAGAGTATAGTCATCATTTATTATATAAAGCATCTTCACTACATTTTAATGAATACATCGCGGCGTTGAGTTCTCTCACTCAACATCCTAAAAATTCTGCGGAAAATGGTGAACGGAGAGTGACTCAACACTAGTATTCTAGTATAGCCCCTAATATGCAGAAAAAAGCGAAAAGCTGCTATTAAAAGCTAAATTTGACAATGACCTACTTTACAGAACGATAAATATTAATCACTATATTTACCTTCCCATCATTAAAATGAGATTTACATTTTATAGGTATAACAAATATATATTTAAAATATATTATTCTTTTCCATTTCATAAGACAAAATGCGGCGTTGTGCTTCGCAATCAATTCGCAACATATCTACTTAAATACACGACAAGTCCGATATGGAGTTAATAGTTATAATTAGGTAAGTCAAAATGCAGCGTTGAATTCCGCACTTAATTAGCAATATACCTAAATCATGCAAAGTAGAACTAGAGTATACTTACCCTGTTGTGCACAGGACAAGTTTGAATGTTCAATAAAAAAATACATTTTGTTACCAATTTGCACAAACCCAATCTTAGGTGACCAGATGTGGTTCATGCCTTTGCTAATTAAAACAAAAGCTCGAAAAACAATAGAAAATCATAAATTACACCCACAATGCGTAGGTGCGACTTTCAAACTGTCTTTTATTTTAGATAAAAAAAAATGTTCACCATCGTGGCCCAGTGGTACAACGTCTGATTCTAAACACGACAGTATGGATACGATTTCTTTTTGAAGAATGAATTATTTTGATTGTCTTGGTGTAGTACTAAGAGAAAGCGTTAGTTAAAATGGGCGGAGAACGAAGAGCTTAACACTAGGTTCCTTTTGCCCATCCTTCTATATGCAAGGTACAGCGTGAAGCTTAAAAATATAAGTAAAACACAACCATTCATGATCTTATTTCTTCATGCCACCCCTACACGTGTGGCACACGTGAAAAGGTGGCATTGTTTTAAAAATTTGCTCCTTACAACATTTTGTAGACTTTGTGACCCAGTAATAAAGCATAAACTAAAATATCCTGGATTCGAACCGGTAGCATGGTCTTTAAGGGCCATGTCTTAATGGATGTTTAATAATTAACCCATATATCCCTTTGTAATAGGTAACATAAGAGTCTTGTTTTATAAGTGCTACTTTACACTATAGGGATATACAAAAAAAAATCAGCTTCACACTGTATCCCGCACACTGCAGAGTAGGCAGAGGAAACCTAGTGTTAATACACTCCGTTCCTCACTTTCTACCGAATTCTGGGGGCATTGCGTGTTGAGTGGCAGAACTCAACGCCGTACTCCGTGGAATATACACTATAGGGAATAAAGGTATGGCTTGATAAAGAGAATTGATTATTGCATGAGAATTACTTGTAAATATATTACAATTATATTTTTGTAAAATAAAAGGAATTGTAGTCGTACTTTATCGTGTTTGACTGTTTTCTCAAATAATAACTTTTTTTTCTTACTGACTTACGGCGTTGGATTTCGCCTAATGTCAAGAACTAAAATTCAAACATGACCACAACCACGGTGTACGGAGTGTCTTAACTCTTAACACTATGTCCCTTCTGCCCGATGTACAGAAAAAGCGTCAGGCTGTTTTAAAATTCTTAAAATATTATTTATAATAAGGAATGTATACTTTAAGTACTTGAAATTTGTGGACAACATAACTCTAACATAAAAATTAAAATTAAATTAGCTTCACGCTGTATCCCGCACACAGCAGGGTAGGCAGAGGGAATCTAGTGTTAAGACACTCCGTTCCCCACTTTCTGCCGGATTCTGGAGGCATTGCGTGTTGAGTGGCAGAACTCAACGCCGCGTTTAACCTCGACACCAGAGCGAAGAAATGGAAATATAAATTTAAGTAAATATTTCATCTCCTCGAGTGGGGATCGAACCCACAACCAGTCGGTTTTGCAGTCACACCTCGTGCCGCTGCGCCACGACAGGCCTCAAACGTAACTCTAACATGAACGTATAATAATGACGAATCATTTGATCTTTCTTAATACTGTTTATCTAAACAATATTACTTCTATGTTTAAAGGCGTTAGAACGCACAGCGCCATCTAGCGACAAGAAGCGTTACTAAAATTGCAAACAAACGGGAACTTTAAATAAACCATCAGGTAGTATGAAGAATATGTGTTATTTGAAAGTATTTAAAATATCTTTTCTTTGAAAGTATATTAATTAATATTGACAATCTTTTATTTTCATGTCCAGTGTCGAAATATTAAAAAAATATATATTTTAGCCCTATAAGTATAAGGGTGTTAACTTAAGAACACTTGATATTATATAAGTAAAACATAATATATAGAGACAGGTAGAGCAAAGGTGGTCAAAAAAACCAGATCCACACGTCTAAGGCCGCGCGTCGCGTCCACGGCGCGGTGCGTGGCGGGACTCGGTTAATTAAGTATAGGTGGGGGTGGCGGCGGCGGGGCGCGGCGCGCGGGCGCAGGGCGGGGCGAGAGGCGGGCCGGCATCACTCCGCCGCGCGCCGCGCCGCCAGCCACACGTGCGGGCCATGGTCGCGAGAACCGATGAGATGTTCGGCTGCTATGGTGACAGCTACTCGTACCGCCTGTGGAGCCTGGCCAACGTGTGGGGCGCCTGCCGATGTGAGTAGCGCGAGGACACTACGCTCTACGCTGTATCCTTCCTCCGTTCTCCGTTCTCCGCTCTCCGCTCGAGGGCCCCGGTGCTACTTGCTAGTGCGTCGCGTGACTAGTTAACTCGTTAGTGGTGTGAACGGTGCTAGATGAAAGTGCACAGCTCGCTTATGGGAGTTGGCGGTTGGTACGAATCCTTGGCGGCCGGTTGGCTTGCGGACATGAGGAGTAAGCAGGTCCCCACGTCCACCACCTCGGCCAGGCGGCTCGCTGCCTTAAGTAAGCTTCTTTTCCTTTTATGTTTATTTGCGCTTTTTATATTTTTTATATTTCACTCCTGTTTCTGTGCCTTCCTCTATTATTTTGTTATACCTGAACTTTATCTTATTTTATTTTGTTATGAACACCTAAGTTCAACATTGTGTTAAATTAAAGTAGAGACATACAAAGTTGAAATATTCAGAGAGTGCGGGAAGAGGAAAAACGTAAAAGTGAAAAGTTTTCCTCAAAAAGTTAACTTATTAAACTGTAAAATTGAAACAGGTGAAAATGATATCACCTCGGCCGCATTAAAAATAAAACTCGAGCACGTCTTCATTAGAAATAACCTTCGTGTTCGTAATCTCCCCTCGAGTCCCCCGGGATATAATTCATCCACTTGAGATTCGGGAACAGGTATACACAGACTTAAAAGAAAGTTGCGTTTGTCGAGGGGAACCCCGCTCTCTTTCAACGTCTTAAATCGTAAATGATTATGTTGTTTTAATTCATTTGCCTTTTCTCTTTACTTTTTATTTTATTCTTCTTTGAACGCCGCCTGTCTGGAGTGGATAATGTAATAGGGCCGTTTGTTGCGTTAAGACGAATTGTTCGGTAGTGGTCAGTGCGTGTTACATACAGAGTAGAGTTTGTAGAGACCGTAAGAGTAGATTAGTGAAAGTAGAATTTATCTCTTCCTCATCTACGCTACGCTTCAGACGGTCCAGAGCCGCGTGACGCTCGTCATTTCGATATTATTTGCTCAATGAACTCCAATTATAGCGCACTACAGATAACATCGGCCACTGCGTAGTTTATCGTTCATATGTTTTGTAAATGAGCGAGGTGTGCGGTTAATTAGCTATTTACATAACGAGATAATTTTTGGGGCTGTTCTCTGAACAAATTTGTAGTATATACGTTATAAATTTTATATTGGTTAAAGCAAATATTGAAATTTTACTATAGTGCGTTGTGGTATTTAATGAAAATTGAAAAAAAAGGTGTACAATTGGACATATTGTGAGTATGAAAACGTTTAGTGAATACATAAAAAAAAATATTATAACAATTATATATACAAATATTGATTAAAACTTATATACATTGATGATAATTAAAAATAACGAGATTTTTACTGTACGGTTGGGATGTAATGACCGATATCGTTATAGGAAACGTGAACTCTACATTTACTACTGAAGCTCTACATTAGCTGTTTAGAATAATATTTGTATCTCAAATGAAAATTTCGTAGAATTGATAGGCGCCTATATTTCACTAATCACTTGTTTGTACATTAAGTGCTTCGTTAATATCGACAAACTTGGAATCTTTAATTACTTGATAAACAGTGTTTAGGGTGTCTCTACCGGTGATGTCTTAACTCCCGTACCTTTACAACTTTATATTTCTATCGAAATATACTGATCAAGTTTAGTATTTGTTATGTATGTAAAATAATATTCTATAAATTTATATAGTTTATTTTTTATTATTAATATTTGTAATCAATATAAATTGTATGTGTGGTTGATATAAGTTATGCAAGAAACGTAATTTTTTAATATCATAGTTTGTTTTTGGAACTTTTATAAGTTAAATAGTATTCTCTCTTCTCCGATAATATAGGTGTTAAGCTTTATTTTTATTTTAGAAATGATATTGCAAAGAAACATTTTCAAAATATTATTTTTCCAATAATCATATAGTATTTTTTTAAAGTGGAAATAACTTAATTTATTAACATCGCTAGCTATATCTTATTTAACAACTATTGAACAACTTCACCATTTTATCAATATTTAAAGCACTAACTCAGTATCGAATAAATATTACTATTTTGTTTTAAAAATATTTTGATTTGATTATCAAAAAAAAAACTATTCATTTATTCTTTACTTTTTGACATTTTTTATTAAAACAGATAGGTAATAGAGCTTTGTCCGATTTTATCCAAACAAACTAGAGTAACGAAATAAATCTGAAAAATGTATCATATTTGAGGTTGCACAAAGTGTGAGTGGTTGTGAGGAAATTAAATATTTATTTAAATTTATATTTCCATTTCTTCGTTCTGGTGTCTAGGCAAAGCGCGGGGTTGAGTTCCGCCACTCAACACGCAATGCCTCCAAAATTCGGTAGTAACACAGAAAAGTCGGGAACGGACTTTACATTAGGTTCCCTCTGCCTACTCTGCTATGTGCGGAATACAGCGTGAAGCTGATTTGATAATAGATTATCTTTAATTATTTAATTTATTCAAATAGAACCAACAAGTACCAAGTGTTACATGTTTGTTTCATGCTATCTCAAACTACTTTTAGTACTATCATTATGTTAACAATTTTGAAAAATAATGTTGGCTTTTACTTTTAAGTAAGTAGGTACTACCACTACTTGTGATTTATTAACATCTTAAATTTCTATAATTAATCATTTGCAGAATTATAAAAATGCATTAAATAATGAAAATTAAATTTCTCTATAAAATTTTAAATATAAAATAGACACTTTATTAATAAAAAAAATCAAATGACTTAATTACACTAGGACCCACACTCAAAGAGCGTTAACTTCCACCTACTGTACTAACAATAAACAATAAGTAACCTATTCTCCGTTACAAACGTACGGTTTAATTGCGTCTTAGAAATATCGTAAACATTGACTCAACAAGCTATTGAAAGCATATTTAAACCTCAAGTTTAAAATAAAAATAGATCGTTCCATATAAATACGTGTGACTGAGTTTCAGCACCAAACTTGAATCATAGGGCGAGGTACGAGGCGGAGACACCGAGAATTGTTTAACAATGAATCATAATTAAAATGGTAGAGAACAAAATAATACGAGAGCGAGCAGTCACGCGATACAATTGAGCAAATAGCCTACGAAGCGGTTTAGTAATAACTAAAGGCAGTCTCTACATAGAGTATGGCGGTTGGTTTTTTCTATAGCACCGTGTTTAGCGACAGGTGTAGCCAATCAGCGCGAGTGTGATCGACTCTACTTCTTATCTTCACTTGTGTGTGCTGTAATTATTTATTGTAACGCAATAGGAAACGCGGGTGGTATGTGTGTGTGTTTTATCAGCGGACGCCGGTGCCCGTGCGCTCCGATACTGGCGCGTAGGTGTCGTCCGCTCTACCTAGTACGTTGTGTGGTGAACGAGTTATGTTGATAAGCTGCACTAATTCCTGTACTGCCTACTTACTATGTAGCGTTATTTTGAATTGGTGAAATTTATTGTTGTTTCTTTATATTTAAAACATTGTTTTACTTAGAAAGTCGGTTTTGTGGTTTTTATTACTTTGCAGTTAATCAAGTATATAATTATTAAAAGCGGTAGTTTTAAAACAACATATTAAAATTTGAATAATTAAATTATAATCAGCTCTTTTTTATTGTCTATGAATTATGCAGTCCATCTGCAGTAGTTGTGGGTTCAATCCCCATACGGGGGAAATTATAATATGAGAATTATTTTCATTTCTCTGCTCCGATAAGACAAGGCACAGCGTTGAATAGTGCCTTTAATAAGTGATATATCAAAAATTAAGTAGTGAGTAGGCAGCAAAGAATCTTAACTCTCTGTCTACTGAAATATGCGATAAAAAAACTTACTCTATTATTTAATATTTAAAAAAAAAACTATCACTGATACAATAGCAAATCGGAACAAAATCTAATATTTATTGACACGTTACAAAGGTTTAAGGAGAATTTGAATAAATGAAATCTTTGCACTGCAATATAACTCCTACCTCAAAGAATGTAAGAGATATTTTATATTTATAATTTTTTAAATATTTTTGTGGAAGAATTAGTAATAAATGTATATTACACATTGTATCTTTATTTAATTTTACTAATTACTTAAGACTTTTTATAATATATACTTAAAATATAAATAAAAGAAAAGTACGTTAAGACTTAATTACATTTACATCTTTTAATTCTTCCACTGCATATCAACGCTTCATGTAATGAAAACAGGAGTTGCAGTGAAGGACCTTTAATAGTTTGATAGAGATTCTAAATTTTAAAAGAATGATTGATTTTGACGTTATATTAATAATTTTTACAATAGAAAAAAAGGATTCTTTTTTTGTTGCACTTATATATTTTAACAATGAATACTTATTCGTAAATATTATGAAAATATAGATTGTATTTATATCAATTGCTTTGAAACGTTTACAGGTATTTCTTATATTGGTTTCGCAACGACACTACTAGCGCCATCTGTTGTCTAATAGCGAACATTCCATATTTTTTATAAGTGTAACTTTGAATAATTTGAATATAGTATAAAAAATCAGTTAAAATATAGTTCTTATTTTAAATATTTTATACGAGTTCATGCCTATTTTTATTATTAAGAATATTTTAAATAGTTTTCTTCACAAAAGTTATCTATAGGTATTTTTATAAGCTTCATATACAGAAAAAGAAACTTCCTTTTAAAAATAAATAGACGGGCACTTGGTACCTTCATTTTGTTAGATGCTTTTATTTTCATTATTACAATATAATAAACGACAATATCAATATCCTAATAATAGTGTTAGTTACATTGGTAACTAATTCTAAATCCTATTTCCGTAGCAAATATCTTTTAGCGCTCCCAATACTCCCTGCACTCCCTAACACAGTACTTAACACACACAAAATAAAATTAAAATTTCATCTCTGGGCTGTCTGTCAGTCACTCGGCAACTAAGGAGTTTTATATAGACACGACTAGCCTATTCTAATATAACCAAACACAATATTAATAATTAAAGCCTACGTACCATACGATTTCTACCTTATTTCTATAATAAATTGAACCTACGTACTGTAATAATTTCTATCTCATATCCATAATAAATTTAATATCAATAATACGTTGTAACACGGCAGGTTAGTTATCGTCGAACAGCGTTCGTTGTATTTGAGCGCGGTTAACGGGCTCATATTTTCTAAATTTCAATACCGGTGCACCGACAGGGCGGCAAATGGCTGAAGATCGTATTAATAACTAACCAATTTTCATTGTTAAATTTAACTAGTATACTTAACTATAGCAGTTAGAAGGCATATTTTAAATTAGAAAGTAATTTTAAATGTTTTCTTATTGAAATTGGATTTAGCAAGCACTTGCCAGTAGGGTACCTAATGGCGCAGGGCACCAGTGTATGACTGCAAGCGCGGCAAGTTGTGGGTTTAATTCCCACTCGAAGAAATAAAATATTTAATTCCATTTCCTTACTCTGGTAAAAAAGCAAAGCGCGGCTGTGAGCTCCGCCACTAAACACTAAATGCCCATATAATTCGGCGGAGAGTGGAGAACGGAAGTGTCGTAATGAGGGACGGAGTATCTTAACCATGCGCATAGGAAGGAGGGGAGCCGGGTAGGCCGTGCCCACCCCTGAATAGTCTGGTGCCCACCCAAAAAATTTACTAATAACAAAATTTGCCCCGAAAAAATAAAAAAATCTACATTTACACAAACATATATGTTCCAAGCCATCGTCCCTCCCTCAGAAAATATATCTAGATACGCTAATCATTTTCTGTCTATCCTGTTATATGCGGGATAGGTACAGACAGTGTGAAGAAAAAAAGTATTGACATTTAGGTTTATTAACTTCTCACATTAAAAAATCATTCTTTTTCGTATCAAATAAATGGATTATATACTGTAACTGGGTCTTTTTCTCTTCACGATGTATACCGCACATACCCAGAGTAGGCAAAAGGGACTTGGGAACCTACTGTACCCCACTTTCCACCGAATTCTTAAGGCAAGGCGCATCGAGTGGCGGAACTCCACCCAGCGCAACTGAAGTTTTCATTTTGTTTAATATATAACAATCACTTTACCGCAAAGAATATTATATTATTATGAACATAACCACAACGTGTATAAATGTGCCTTTTGTTTGAAATTCAAAGTATTTTATTTTTAAGAGCAACTAACTAATAACAGGAAAATTGGTGTTTTATTATTATCCTTGGGCTCGTTATCTCTTTATATACCTATTTTAATACCTACCTGCATATAATTTTACCTACATTTTAGTCGTATTATATATATTTAAAATACGACTGTGTTTGTTTTATAATAATAATATAATTATATATTATATTTAACTCCACGACATACCTAGCCCTAGCGGGGTAGAGAACCCGATCACGACGCGCCGCCGCATTGAGAAATAGCCAGTTTGGTGGCGGAACTTAACGCTGGGTTTTATCTTGTTCCCAGAGCAAGGAGGTGAAAATAATTAATTCTTCCGAATGGGATTCGAATTCGCAGCAATCGCGTTTAAAGTCAGAGATGTGCCGCTGTCGGTGTTGTGGGTTTGAGTCTCACTCAGGAGAACGATTGTATTTAAATTCTTATCATTTCTCCGGTCTGCTGCATTGCTGCTTACTTCGCTGTGCGGGTAAAACCGTAAAGCTGCTATTTTTATCAATATGTTTTCCTTTGACAGAAGCCACATTTACCTACATAATAACAAATATTTATCATTTTGAGACCAGTCGGTGAATAGATGCTTCGGTTCCCCACTTTCAGCTGAGTTCAGAATTGAGTTCAGGGGTGTTGAGTAGCGGAACTCAACACCCCGCTATGCCTCGTTACAAGAGTGAGATAATGAAAATATTAAATATTTCATTTCCTCGAGTAGCAATCGAACTTACAACCTGTCGCTTTTACTCCGTCACTACTACCCTCACTAATTAACACTAGTAAAACTAGTATTATATTTATTTAATTAAATTTATATTTCCATTTCTTCCCTCTGGTGTCGAGGCAAAGCGCGGCGTTGAGTTCTGCTACTTAACAAGCATGCCTCCAAAAACGGCAGAAAGTGGGGAACGGAGTGTCTTACACCAGGTTCCCTCTGCCTACCCTGCTGTGTGCGCGATACAGCGTGAAGCTGATTTAAAACTAATGTAATATATTATATAGGTACATATAGTTTAAACAACGCCACACCCAGCAAGATTGTTACACAAAAATATAAATATACACAAACATTTCAAAAACAAATGATTAAAAAGCACAGAAAAGATACTGGCGCCAAGTCGTCACGTCACGTCACGTCAGCGGGAGGCAAGCGGTGCACTACCGGGTAGAAACCTAATTAATAAGTGTTGTAGGCACCTACCTACCGCTTGATTTATACCTACTCGCCCACTCGCGGCCAGCTTTTAAAACGATGTTATGACAATTGATCTCGAATTTAATGTTTGTTTTCGTTTTCTCACGCGATAATTGCTTTGAAAATGCGCTCTAAAATCTGTGTTTTTTCTTTTTGTGACATATGGAAGATACTGATATAGCAGTGTAGGCTGACGGTGTTAAAGTAATCCGTTCTTATGCTTCTGCCTTATTTCGTGTTGAATAGCGGAGGTTAACGCTGTGTTTTTTATACCACAGTATATGGATATAATTTATGTAATATTGTGCTACAACATGCATAATCATATTGATGTTTAAGTACTCTTTTAGCATTTGACGTATTTTTTGTGGAGGCCAATCATGAGCGTAGGAATAGGGTAGCCAGGTGGTCCGCGCCCACTCAAACAATAGTCTTGTGCGCACCCCAGAAATGTTAAAACCTAAAAATTTACCCTGAAACATTAAAAAAAACTTTTACGCGAACAAATCTATTCAAAGATAAAGTCTAGGCCCCTATTAGAATTTGTTAGGCACATTACCTATTCCTATTACCTAACCGCTGCATTAGCCAAATTATAATTATCTGGAAGTCCTCGTGGCGGCGACCTGTGACAGTGAATTATGGGTTCGATTCCCACTCGATGAAATTAATTATTTTCATTTCTTCGGTTGTATTTAATAACATAGAGTGAACAGCGAGTTACTATAGTTTAATTTAGTCTTACACAAAAGTCCAGATTTAGACAAACATTATTTAACTTTTAGTATTTAAGTTTATAAAATAGTTTCATTAATACTTTAAACGGAGTGGAGGTCGTCGCCCGAACCAGGTACGATAAAGAGAGGTCGCAGATCTCTAACAATCAGTTTATCTCTGAAGTAAGTATATATACCTAAAATAAAATATCTTAAAAATATAAGTGTTTTGTAAATGATAATGTATTGTTATTTGTTATATAAAAAATAAAGCACCGATGTCATCACGCCACTACGTTTTTCTTATAATTTGTCATTGTTTAGATATCGTTGTTATACGTAATATAATTAGGTATAAATACATATAGATAAAATATAGTCATGGATATTTTTTTTTCTACTACAGAGACATTACATCTTGGGTGGCCGGACCTAGACCGCAGAGTTTTTTAAGTGCGGAAAAGTGAAAATGATTTAAATATAAATAATTCTTTTAAATCCGAATCGAACAGGGGAAATTGGTTGTGGGTTCGATTATTCAATATTTTTATTCCCTCTGGTAACGCGGGGTTCATTAAGTTCTACCACTCATCACGCAATGTTTAAACAATTCAGCGAAAAATAAGGAATGGAATGTCTTAATACTAGGTTCCCTCTGCCTATCCTAATATATGCGGGGACAGGGTGAAACTAAATAAAATGTGAAAAAATAAAAAAGGTAAAGGCTAAAGGTGTGTTCTTGTTGTCAACAGTCCGGCCAGTGGCTGGAGGAGGCGCTGACAGCAAGCCGTGCGAGGAGGAGGAGGACCGCGGCGGCTCCCCGCTGGGGCCAGGCGGGCCCTTCTCCTGCAGCCAGTGCCGCGGCGCGTACCCCACCCGCGACCAGCTCGAGCGCCACGAGACGCTGCACACGCCCAGCACACAGGTGGATAACATCAAATATGTCAGTGCCCATTTTAATATACACCCACGTTTGGTGAATAGGGCCTATTACTGTTTATATTAGTTTTTCTTGAGTCTTGCTAGTAATTATAAAGATGATTTAGTTAACGTAAATCCCTTACTTTCTTTCATATATTTTATTTTTTATAGTCGTATTGGATAGAAATATTGCATAACTAATTAAAATATTTTGTCAACAGACTTGCAAGATCTGCCATAAGAGCTTCCTGAATGTGTATCGCCTGCAGCGGCATATGATCAGCCATGATGAAAGTAAGGAGCTTCGCAAGTTCAAATGCAACGATTGCGATAAAGCGTTTAAGTTTAAGCATCATTTAAAAGAGCATTTAAGGATACACAGCGGTGAGAAACCCTTCGAATGCGCTAACTGTGGGAAGAAATTTTCCCATTCTGGGTCTTATTCCTCACATATGACCTCCAAAAAGTGTCTTGTAATGAATTTAAAAATGGGACGGATAAAACCCAACAATCCTGCACTAAATCCCGATCGAAGTCCGTCACGAAAACGTGCGAATGCAATGGTTGCATCGCAATTAAATAATAATATTGGTCCTAATGGTAACTCTTTCTTACCTATATTACCAAAGTACAATGATGCGACTGCTGCATTTTTCGCAACGATGTCAAATCAAGAAAATAACTTGCATCGACTACCTTTAGGTCAGCCAGGTATAAATCCATTCTACATGCCCGGTATGCCCATGAGTCCAGCTAATGGTATTGCACCTTATAGTTTCTCAACATCGTTGAGTCAACTTTTCGAATTGGCTTCCCAACAATATCAACAAAGGAAATTAGAGGATCCAAGCCCGAAGCATATGGGCCCTCCTTCAGCAGATCCAGAAGATTTAATAGAGGAAGTCACCGAGGAAGACGATAAGAAGTCGGAAGGTAGTGCAGAATTAGTTATGGATATTGAAGACGAAGATAATATTTCCATCAAAAAAGAACAAGAAGAGCGAGATTGTGAACCAAAATCGCCATCGCGTATTTATGATTCTGTTAATAACAGTGTGGAAAATAAACAAGCGGGTTTCAATACCATATTAGAGTCGGTTAACGCATCAGTGACAAAACATTTCTTCAGTTCTAATATGGACAAGCTGTCTCCTGTCTCTGGAAGTGTTTATCCAAATATAGAGTCGCCATTAACGCCACATGTATCTATAAAGGAGGAGCCTGAAGAAGTCCAACGTTGTTTAAAATGTAATTTGACTTTTAACGACAAAAATGGGCTATTAGAACATGAAAAGACACTTTGTGGAAATATTTTTAGAAAACATGAAGGTCTTGCGGCTCAAGTTGCTGAAACTGTTGCACTAAATAGATTAGAAGCTGAAATGCGAGCTATACAGAGTGGTGTAAGTGCAAGTGAGGATGAAGACTTTGGCAAAGATGATCGCGATGATAAAGCATCCCTTCATGACAATGATAGAAAAATTAGAGTTCGCACCGCACTAAGTGAAGAACAACAAACTGTTTTAAAAGAACATTATGCTATTAACCCACGTCCAAACAGAGAAGAATTTAAAAAGATAGCCCAACAGATCGGTTTAGATAACAGAGTGGTACAAGTGTGGTTCCAAAATAATAGAGCTAGAGTTCGTAGAATGACTCAGGCTATAGCAATGTCGGACCAACCTTTGGATTTATCTACAAAAAAATCCAACGCTTCGTTCACATCAAGCCCTGCACCATCGCCACCATGCAGCATATCAGTTACACATTCTGATTCGGAGGAGGCTGTTAATTTAAGCCAAAAATCTTCACGGAGCACAACGCCGCACCGTTCTAATTATCTGAATACGTATCCACATTCCAATTGTTCGTCGTCTTCGTTCACTGATTTTCGTCTTTCCCCCTCTCCGGGCGAATCGATTAGTGGACAAAAGAGATTACTATCTCAAAAAATGCCTTTAAACCCTATGATGCCAATGGATAAACTTCTACAATACAACGACATGACAAACGGTCGCTCCCCTCTTCTCAACATGCACGCCGCGGAAATTAGACAAGACTCCAGTCCATCCTACGATCGTCCATCTTGGGGTGAAGAGCAAACGCAAAACGAATTTGATGATGAAACGTCTGTACTTAAGAAAAGCAAATTAAAGATTGGAAATGACTTCAAGGAGAGTGAAGGTCAATTTGTCTGCGACCAATGTGACAAAACATTCGTTAAACAGAGTTCTCTAGCGCGACATAAATACGAACATTCAGGTTGGTATTTTCGCATTATATTATACCCTTAACACCTTACAATAACAGTACTTAGTTAACTATCTAACATACATTTATCTGTAATTAAGTAGTCAATTATTTATAATCTCTAAACCTACTAGGCATAAGGCCTAGTCTGTTAATTGAGTTTCTTATAAATCAAATTTATTATAACTTAAATATTGTATTTCAGGCCAACGTCCTTACAAATGCTTGGAGTGTCCTAAGGCTTTCAAGCACAAACATCACTTGACCGAGCACAAGCGGCTGCACACTGGCGAGAAACCGTTTCAATGCTGCAAATGTTTGAAGAAGTTCTCCCACTCCGGTTCTTACAGTCAACACATGAACCACAGGTTCGCGATTTGCAAACCCTACAGGGATTAACTATTTTGGTAGCTAAATAAATTATCCTGGAATATGTGATTGTAGCAAAAAAAATCACATTAATTCAGAAAATTTAAATTATAATTTGTCATTTAAAATTAAATTGTAAATTATATAATGACACCGCAATAAGCAGTTTATGTAATTGTAATCGATACTTATTGTTAGGCTGAGGTAGTTTGAATGCGAAATATTTTATATGATATAAACTTTTCAAATGAAATTTCCTTACTTCATTCGTATTTCAATCTTTCGATCTACGTACCAGTATGTCGCGAAGGCTGTTACTTAGTAATATGTCTCAACATAGTTAAGTCTTAAAGTTTATTGATGTTTTTAAACATTCGATATTAGAAATTTTATTTGAATCGGCCATAAAATATCTTTTACTTAACTTAACTATAGATTTATTTTTTATAATATTAACGTGCTCATTAATTAAGCTATGTATATTTTTCCAAATTAAAAAAAATAATGCTAACATAACGAGATATTTAGGTACGTACTATTTAAAATTCATTGCGTATAAATTCCAAAATAATGCATTTTTTCATAACATCAGGATAATCTTAAGTAAAAAAAGAATACAAATCCCTTCTATTACTGAATAAAAAAAAATATTACCACCAGCTAATAGTTTAACCAAAAAATTACAATATACGATGAGCTTTGCTCGGTATTTGTTCAATATATATTTTAAGGTTATTGCTCAACGTAATCATTATGTACGTTAAAACGTTGATTTGTTTGAGCATTGTCTAATATTCTTGTCTATATAAATGTCTAACTCCTAACTGAAATGCACCAAAGAAACAAACATGTGCCATTTTTTATGCCAAAAATATTTTATATTTCATTATTTTTAAGTATTATTTTAATAGAATTGAGTTTACACATTCAGATGTTGAAGAATAAAGTATTGTGTGGGTCGTTATTTTTTTAGTTTAATGCTTTAAAAAACAGATGTATTTGTAATATTATTAACCCTAAAGAATATATGGAATAGGTTTATTCTTGTTTTTTAGGTCCTTCTATAAGTCAGTCTTCCAATTTATTAATTAAAACCACACTTTTAATGTATTTTATTTGTCTCAATTTCATCCGAACGTGTAACCTCAAAGTCAATATCTTAAAGAATCTAGTTATTTACGTACTGCATCCCAAAGGCCAGTACCTGCAGTAATACTCATTTATAAATGCTCTTATTATTTTTATACTTATAGATACGTCATATATAGATCATATTTAAGTGTAGTTATGTGTGAAAATGTTCATATATTACTTTAATAGAGGCAATTGCAAAAAATCGTGCCAAAATATATAAGATTTTAAAACTTGGGTGTCTATCGTGATGACAATATAATTATATAGATAATCTAAGAAGCTAATATTAACTAGTACTCAAGATACCGCTCATTGTTCATCTTTAACAATATTTTAAATATTTAATTTTAATAATACAAATAAAAAAAAATCGATACAACATTCTACGTGACGCGTTTATGTCGACAATGTGAGTTACCGTAACAAAAATATATGTACGTACAAGAGTGTACACGTCATATTAAGACATTGTAATTTCACGCTTTGCGCCGACTTCGATATTTTCAGAGCGAGATCGGTATTTAATAAATAAATATGAAAATTTAAAAACGGTGATCTTGTGTGCTTGAGTCTCCATAGAGGTGAAAACTTATTGAAGGCGAGGCTAATAATATGAAATACAGCATTTTTTTATCTGCGTATAGATACTTCAAGTGATAACATTTACAATATATATTGATTTATATTTCGAATATTCTGTTTAATGTTGCTTCGAATGATCGTCATTATGCTCGCCTAAACAAGTTCTCACTTTAAAAACTTCCTCTACCGTATCTTTTGGTTACGTATAACTATTCTTATCGTATTTTAGTGTTAAGATTAAATAGCATCTATTAAGTCTAAAGCATTCCATAACACTATGGGATCTCTGCTGTGTTTTAAAAACTCTCGTGTAATCCAAATAATGTGCCAATTGTAAATATTATTGTACATAATACTTATATTATATTTTAAAAATATATAAATATTTGTGTAAATAGAGTCGCTTTAAATGTATTTAATATATGTTAACAAAAGAGTAAGTGACAATAATAAGCTCATCTGTTTATTAAAGGCGTATATAATATTATAGCTAGCAACTTTAAAATAAAATAGTCATTGTTGTTACCAGCGAGCTCTGTTATTTAATTAAATAATTGGAAGGTTTATTCGATTTATAGAATATTATAACGCTGTCAGTGTATACTGGCAACACTTTAGAAAAACACCAAATGAAAGGACAAAACTATTCGTGTACTTAATTCGTATACTGTTATGAATAAGTACGTAAGTTTAAGTTACATTCAAATAATTTTACGTTCATCAGTATATCAGAGCAAAAAGTTCCTAAGCATAATATGTTTTAAGTGATACCTACCCTATATATATTATATTTTGTAATCATAAGTAGATAATTAATTTCTAAAGGTTTCTAATCAACGAATTACATAAATAATTGTGAGCGTAATTTGTCATAGAGACAGTATTTGAGAACCTTATAACATAATGTAGTTGTAAAACATGTTGTTGGTTATGAGGGCTGTAGGCTCGATTTTCGGGATAAGTTTTTTAATTCCTCTGAATAATATACTCAAAATAGAAAATATTCTTTTTCCTTCCAAATGTTATTTAAAGACAGCCTACCTATTGTAAAACAGTTAATATTATTAAAACCGTCTACTCACGTTCAAAGAGAATTTCAACTTTAGAATTTCATTTTATAGTTTACCTATTTTATTATGTAAAAATTTCAGGAAACTCCTCCAAAAAATCGACCTACAGTCCAATCAGTATTCCGCTAAATCAAATTGTCCCACAGATAACCAAAATCGGTCATTATTATTATTATTAAAATATTGTATAATTAATATTTGTAATTAAGCGAGTCTGTTTGAGATGTTTCATATTTTATTATAATTTTAATATTTAGGTTATAAGTAAGTGATTTCCAAACAATCACCGGTGGGCTAGACAAACCAAAGATTAATTAGTTTACTATACATGATGTGGAACATTGTAATATATAAACATCCCATCATATAAAATAAGTTTTGTGCCAAAAATAATTATAAAGCTTCGATGTAAAGTATATTTTAATTGGAAAGGCATTATGTACTATTACATTATTTAGTTATTCTTGTGCAATATAATATTGCAAAGAAGTATTTTTTTTATATATATATAGTTTTAGTGACTTAGGCCAAAGTGAATTCCTATTGCCATATTTGTTGTAAGGAGCGCTAGTGTTGGGACACTTGTTGACGTACGTAAGTTAATCTAGATTGTTAAACTTAACCATAGAATTAAAATGTGTTAAAATATTGCCTATATAAATTATAGTAATTCATTTTACTTGATATTATAATGTATATTGAATTTATGAATATTAAAAATATATATATTGACAATTCAATGCAAATATGACTTTCTTTTTAAACTTTTTTTTGACTTTCTTTCTTCTTAATGGATAAACAAAATTTTATTGACACTACTTTAAACAATCTAATATATGCTTAAAAAAATGACATTATCTATACTTGCTTTTTTATATAATATTTAATAGTGGGCTACTTCTATCAATACTTTTTTTACGCTTCATGCTGTATCCCGCAAAGTTAGTAAAGTGAATATTGCCCAATATTCCGCTCTATTTTGGAAAGGTTGTGTGTTTATTGGTCAAATCCACGCTTTGTCTTGCAACCATAATGAGGAAATGAAATAACTAAAATAATCTATAAATATGAAATGAAAACATTAATATCCCGAGTGAGAATCGAAATAACTAAAATTATGTAAGTGAGAAATCAAGTTTAGAAATAAATGAAAAATATATTATTCTATGCAATATTTAAGGAAAAAATGGTCTACCGAACAAATTTATTGGGCTTAATAAATACAAATTTCTAGCCCTCAGCAGGCGGCAAAGTTTCTTGATTAACTTTTGTAGAATTTTCTTTAGTAGACCGATAACAACATACAAGACAAATGCGTCTCAAGTAAGCCCTTTCACTTAACCTTTTATTATTTCATATTTCCTATCATTCACTTTCCAAATATAAACACTTATTCAAAATGTACTTATTTACGCTTTAATCGAATAACTTCGGTGCAAATTGACTGCGAGTATGACAGACAAACGGACAACAGACAAACTTATAGAAATAGGATTTATTTTTCTGCATTTTGTGCGAAATTCTAAAAATATGTAAAATTATTAGAATATAAGATGAAGAGACGAGAAAAATAAAATAATAAGTAATTATTTATTAGTTATTTTAGTTATTATTACTTATTATTAGTTTACAAGTAATAATAGTGAATACTATAATTACTTCAATATAAATAGTACTAGATAAAGTTAACTTATTAGATTAAGCTGTCATATAAAAGACCTTAGTGGTGCGGGTTCAAATTAAACATTTATTTTTGAGAGAAAATTCAAGCAGCTTTCTCTTAAAATTGTTATTTTACCGTAAAAAATACGTCTTTTTTAAAACCAGCGTGTATACCTGAAATTTTGATGTGATATGTAAGATTGGATACAAGAAGTTGAGAATGTCATATGAAGACTAAAACGTGGTAAGCAGCGGGAGCAGATAAAGTTACGGCCACGCTTCTTGGACTTGTTCTGGTTTAAGTACAACATACGCTGAAAAAACAAGGGAGGTCCGAACGATTATTATTAGACCCAAGCGAGGCGCAGCCATCATGCCTTCGTATAGTCAAAGGTTCACAAACGAAATGTACTTTTTTGATTTATACTTACATAAACTCAAGTACCTTATTTTTGTGCTGTTCTACATGTAAAAAACAGTAATAATATTTATACCGTTTCTAGTACACTGAAACTGAATGCCATGGAAGCTATACAGCATGAAGATTTAAAAGAATAGAATCCGAGAAGAGTTCAGGGACAACATTTAGATACTATGTATTTTTTTTTATCGCACTGGTTTAAACATTTAAAAATTCCATTAAAAAAAATTACATTTTTTTTTTAATATTACATTTTAATTTTGAGCTAGAAGCGTGAGCCTATTTGAAATATGTCTAATATTCAGGACTACAGCTTCAGATCAGATCCATTCATCTAGTCCAGGGGTTCCCAACTTTTTCTTGATCAAGGACCACTTTTTTATCATTTTTGGTAGCAGGGACCACTATGTAGGTACAAGTCAGTCAGTCAGTGTCACAATCGTGTGCGACGGTTGTGGGTTCGATTCGCAATATATCGTTCGTGGACCATATTTAGGCCTCTGTGGACCACTGGTGGTCCGCGGACCACTGGTTGGGAACCACTGATCTAGTCTGAAAGCTAATTATCATTATTCTCTCTAATTGTCATTGCCATTTTTCATAAAATATCATTGTCTTCAACCAGCATCATTGCCTTCCTTTACCATTTTGCTCTATCAATTATGTATTTATTTAAAACATGTTGGAACTTTATCAAAAACTCATGCAAATTACATGAAATGCGCTGGCTACAGATTTTGTTCCAAATGTCTATATAAATATATTATTGATGTGCTAAAATTAGGAGAATGCAACTTAAAACTCATCTCTGTGATGTTAAAGATTCCGTGGCGACCCCTGCACCAAAATACGCGGTACGTTAGATATCGTCGTTTTGCAGCAACATAAAAAAAACTCGAGCGTTCAACGAAATTATTTATATAAACTTTTTGTGATTGATAGTTGTTTAGACTATTTATTTATTATGTAGTTAAATATTTAATATAATATTCATCTTCTTACAATAATTTACTCTTAATGAGTAAACGTAAGAAACTTGAAATTTGTGCGTCTCGGAGAACTTGCTTGAGCAAGTTATGAAAAAGCAATACATTACACATGCGCAAAAAATATTTACAATATAAACGTCGTAATACAAAATGAGTACAGTATATACATACTTATCTTAAAAGTCTAGTCTACGTAACAGGCGATTTTAATTAAACACAAAAACATGATTTTAAATTACAAAAAATATTACAATATATAAGATGTTATAATCACAAAAAATATATATATTCTAAGCTATTATTTTGAGAAAGTTTGAACCGGAATTGGTAGAAAATAAATGTACTATATGCAGGACACTTTATTAGGCTGTATGGTATTATACTTTGGCGAGTATCTAATCATTATACGAAAAAAAATATGACGAAAAAAATGACATTTGACATTACAACAAATACAATATGTAAATGACACTGTTTTCTATTCAAATAGTAAAACAACAAAAAACCATTTGTTTTAATAATTATAATATAATTTGTGTATATTTTTACAACTATAACAATGTCAGAGCGTGATAAAAACAGACGTCGCAGCGTTGAAAGACATCGCAGTCGCAGTCGAGAGAGACACAGGAGTAGGGACAGAGATCGCAGCAGGGAGCGTAGAAGAGATTCTAGTAAAGACCGTCATAGAAATTCTAGTAGAGACAGAAAACGACACAGCAAGGATAGGCATAGAAGTACCAGCAGTGAAAAACAAAAGGAACGTCGCTCAGACAAAAATTCACACAATGATTATCACAAACATGATCGTGATAGAGGACGCAGTTCTTATAAAGAATTTAATGGTGGTGGTCTTGGAGGAGGTGAGTTGAAGAAAATAATATATTCTTTAAACACGTTAAACATTAATAGACAAACTTACGTGCGACGGGCACATAAGTTTGTTTGTTTGAATATACTGTTTTATTCTGATCCCTTAGGAATTTCAAGAAATTCTCTATACTCCCCTATTACCGCTAACTTATCTTCATACCAAATTTAAATCTCATACTTTCATCTGTGTGAGTCACTGATTAATGAGTTTATATTTTCAGATAATTTTGAGGTTAAGTTGTTAATAGTAGGAGGTACCAGAGGCTCTATTAATATATACGCAATTTACTACATAATAAATAATTTTGAGATGTTACTAGATTTTACTTTTTTATTTCTCTCTAACAATAACAATTTCTTATTGAATAAAATTAATTCAGCTTCATATTTAGCAGGGTTGGCAGAGGGTGTTAAGACACTCATTCAACCATTCCTTCATTCTTTTTGAATAATTTTAAATAATAATATATTAATTAAAACTGAATAATAATATTATATTGATTCAAATGAGCATGCAATAGCCTAATTGAATAAAGAATATTTTGATTTGATTTTTTCACAGGTTTAGGAAGCGGTGGAGGAGGAGGAGGACCGCCCCGAGGCCGGTATAAACCTCAAGAAGAAGAATTTTTAGATGCCCGGAGAGAAGAGAGGGAGAGAATTGGGGAAATTGGAGTCTCATCTGTTTGGGGAAAATCACCTACTAGACCTGAGTAAGTGTTTTGTGTATATAGAATAATATATACTTGTGTTTGTAATGTCAACGAATTTGAAGTAAGGTTTTTGATAATAATAGTAATTTTTGTGTAAGACATTATTTGGTAACCATTTATCTTTTTTGGGAACCAAAAAGAATATTTGTACAATTATTATAAGATTTGTTTATTTATTTTGGATCATAATATGATATATATTTTAGGATCTTTTTTACTTTGGAGATATTTATTATCAAGTATAATAAATATCTCCAAAGTAAAGAGGCTTAGGATCTCAAAAATATTTCTGGTGATCATCTAAATTATACTCGAAATTTAATAGCCTCTACATATATAATATATTTGAGGCCTGTCGTGGCGTAGCGGCACAAAGTGTGACTGTAAAACCGACTGGTTGTGGGTTCGATCCCTACTCAAGGAGATGAAGTATTTACTTAAATTTATATTTCCATTTCTTCGCTCTGGCGTCGAGGCAAAGCGCGGCGTTGAGTTCTGCCACTCAACACGTAATGCCTCCAGAATTCGGCAGAAAGTGGGGAACAGAGTGTCTTAACACTAGGTTCCCTCTGCCTACTTTGCTGCCTGCCTGATTTAATTGATTTTATTTTTATATACAATATGCAGTTAAATAAATTCACAGCAAAGACATTTATATAAATATTTTTTCACTTACAATTACATACTTAATGTTGTTGTTTTTCAAAAATCAATTAAGCCATTGTTTCCCCAAGTGAGTGATGTATGAAAAATAAAATCGTAATATGAAATAATTCGTTATTAGTTATAATCTAGGATATAACTTTCTAGTTCCGATGATGAAGAAGTACAACAAAACAACACAGACACCACTAAAGATAAGAAAAAGAAAAAATCCAAAGACAAAGAAAGCACAAAGAAAAAATTAAAGAAACTGAAGAAAAAGCTCAAGAAAGCTAAAAAACTTCGCAAAAAAGCAAAGAAAAAGTCCAAAGGATCATCAAGTAGTGACAGCAGTAGCAGTAGTGGTGAAGAGGAAATTTGGGTTGAGAAAGGAAGTAAGTAACATTATACATATTGTGGTATAAATTATGATTTTCACTTAATAGAATAAATTATATTAATTTCTTCCATTATTCATATGAATTATGTGTATATAATATTTTTGTTTGTACACACATTGATTGTACATACAATCATTAATATGTGGTGTAGTTTATGGAAGTCCCCTAAGTTGACCCAACTTAAATTGTGCAATTCCAAAATTGACAATTCTTTTCTCAATGGATCAACCAAAAAAAATTCCAGCTAAGTTTAATAATATCTAGATCCTTTAATTTTTGGAGTACTACACCTGGAGTAGTCTCTCCTCTAGAGTACTTTGGTAGGGCATATCTCCGAAGTGCCGCGCCCTACCCAAAACCTGTATTATAAATTTAAAATATATTATATTTTTACAGAAGAACACGAAGTCACCACAAGTAAACCCAAAGATGACCTTGCATCAGAGCCCTACGGTCCTACTCCACGAGTGGGCCCTACTCTAGGACACAAAGACTTTGGCAGGGCACTCCTACCCGGTGAAGGAGCGGCAATGGCAGCTTACGTAGCGGAAGGAAAAAGAATTCCCAGGAGAGGTGAAATAGGGCTGACGTCTGATGAGATTGCAAGTTATGAATCAGTCGGTTATGTTATGAGTGGTAGTAGGTGGGTATTAGTGGTTTTTATTTTTAAGTTTTATTTTGGACAAATTATAGAATATTCATAGGACCAGAAAAAAAGTTAAAAAAATTAAGTTTTATGACACTAGGCCCCAAAAATTATGCAAGTGTTTATATGTTTTCTAGTAATTTGAGAACAGTGTAGAACAAGATAGTTAGTAATATATAATATAATGATTATTATATAATGATTATTAACAATGTAAAAATAGTAAACAAATTTAAAAGTTACAATAGTACAAAACTGTGTGGCAGTTTCTCTTTGCCTTCTTTATTATGAAAAAAAATATATTTCAAACGTGTGAACGTTGCTGCTTATTTGCGAATTAAGCAAGCATTAGCAGCTTGACGTTTTTTCCCCAATTTCTATCAATTTTTCTATATGTTGTGTATTGAGTTGCGGAATTAATTCAATGCCGCGTTTGTCTTTCTATGTTTGAGAAAATGAAAATAGTTTATTCCCTAAGTGGGAATCGAACCGTCATATTTACAGTCATAGGCTATCCCACTGCGCCACTACTGTCCCAATATACATTATAATAAAACAAAAAAATATGAAGTTCATATTTTATTGAGTATATTTAATATATTTTACATATTTCCAGACATCGTCGCATGGAGGCTGTGCGTATACGTAAAGAGAATCAAATCTATTCTGCGGATGAGAAACGAGCGCTCGCCGCCTTCAGCAAGGAGGAGCGCTCCAAGCGGGAGAACGCCATACTCTCGCAGTTCAGGGACGTGCTGCAGGCGCGCTCGCAGAGACGCGGACAGGGGAGGGACGACTAAACTGATGGCATGTTGGGACATGTCTGGTACTAAGATTCTGGGCCTCCCCATTACATGTGTCCGTCCCCATTTAGGATGTTCATGCCCCATTAAATGTGTTTAAATTATGAAAATCATACAATTTTATTTAAAATAAGTATAATTTAAATACCAATTAATTTATAGCCGGCTCGCTATAATCAATGCGAAAATTACTTATCTCATCGCCTTCTCTAAGGAGGAGTGCTCCAATGTTCAAGCGATAGAACTCAATACTCGCGCAGTTTCGCGATGTCCTAATTTTGTTAACTACATTCATAATGTTAATGCCTCAAACATAAGAAAAACTAGATGGTTTCTAAATATTTTATTTTCCTCTGAGCTGATTTGCCATCAGTCCGAAACTATAAAAATCTTACTCCTTTTATCATCTTACTCCTAGCACCCAGATAGATTATAGGTTTATATTTGGAGCGTTTACCATATACCCTGAACTTCATTGTTTACCAAAAAAAAATCAAAAATGCAATAATCTACCATTGGGTTAATTAATACCCAGGCTAAGACAACAAAAACCAAATAACATGCAGAAATTAAATATATTTGTTCTCTGTTCAACTTAGAATGTATAATATACTATAGATTTTAAAAGATTGTTTGTATGTTGTCTATCATTCATAGTAGTTTATTTTTTTTTCATAAAAAGTGTAAAGAAACGTCATATTTGTTCATAAAAACCTCTGTAGTTTCTATTTGTTTTAATACAATTTTTAATTGGAAATATTGATGTATATACAATTGTAAAATCAAGAATTCTCCATTTAAATATGGCTTTTAATATCATTTACTAATAATATAGATATTAACTTTTCTGTTAAAAAGATAGTAAATGTGGCAATGAATGTGAGCAATGAAGAGTTTGGGAGAAAATATGATAAAAATAAACAAACTTGTTATAATAAAATATGTTGTTTTATTTTTTTATTTAACAAAATGATCAATATATCGAAGTGACCTTACATGTTTGTTACTAAATTATTTACAAATCTAAAAAAAATGTATTGATAATTATTTAGTGCATATTAAACTTTATTGAAGTGTAATATAGAAAATATATCAGGAGTTGAACCTGCACTTCTTAGATATTGTTAAGCAATATATTTTATCTTTTACATTTATATGGGTATTTTTACAAATTTCCCATTTCAAAAATTTCAAAGAGGTGCAAGTTCGAATCTCACTATGGTAATTTATGAGTCTATTTTTTCTTTGTATCATTTTTAAAAATGTAAAATTTTTATACAGGTATAACAAAACATAATTCTAAAGTTTATGTCTATGTGACGAGATATTTACATTAACTTTTTAAGTATAAAAGTAAAAAAAAACAAGGAAATTCGATGTGAAAATCACAAAATTACTTTTTTTTTATTAAATCTTGGTGCAACAACGTCGTATTTGCAATTTTTTGTTTGTTTGTATAGTATAGTCGATGATTCGTGGCCAATCGCAAGTTCCGCTTTCTTAATTTTTCACTCGAGCTCGAGAACATAATAATCAAAAGTAAGAAAAATCCTATAATATATAAATCTGCACAAGCTACAGCTAACCTTTAAAATTATGATTAGTTTTATAAAAAAAAATGCAATTACGTCATTGTTGCAGCAAACGAACGACATATATATAAATTTTATATCATACAAAAAAAAGTCTTATAATCACTTCTGAAATAAAAATAGCACATGTAATTTTTCATATATTTTTTCAAAAAACTCATAAAAAATAATTTTCTGATATGCTATATAATTCTGATTTGCCTCCAAAAATGTATTTTTTTCTACTTAGGCCATTTTCATTTTTAAGAATATTATACATTTTAGTATTTTCATAATTTTTGCCCCATTATTTGGTGAATCAGTCTCAGTTTTCGAGCGATTGCATCGAAATTAAATAACAATAAAAATAAACGCATTATTATGCTTTTAGAATAATATAAAGAGTATTACTATAAATAAAAATAAAAAAAAATATTGTTATTTTATTTCCTCTAGTTATATATTCCATCGTACTGGTATCGAGGCAAAACGCGGCGTTGAGTTTCGCCACTTAACACGCAATGAACACGAGCGATGTGTCTTAAAACTCACTCTGTCTAACAAGCTACTTAAAAAAAAGAAAAATTCTAAAATCAAGTCTGCGCAGCCATTTAAAGCTATAAAATTTAGGGCTCTTCAACCGTACTGTAGATTTATGTAGCAAGAGTTAGTGGTAAGAGAGGTAGCGGACGACCTCGGTTGACCTTCGAAAACACAGTATCAAAGATACTGGAGGAAAGTCACGTGAAGCATGTGGACCTGGAGGGCGTGTATGAAGAGGTTGGTGACAGTGGACGAGGCGAAAGAGGTATGGTACCATCTCCCGGTGATAAAACTCTCTCTTTACAAATTTAGATTTAAAAAGGAAATTTAAATTTATGTAAATTAAACAAAAAAAATTCACGAAAATATATACAAATATAAATTATTATTTTAGTTTTATTGATATTTACCTACACCTCTTTCGCAAGTATCAGAGTTATTTAACATTATTATACACTGAAGAAAGGAAAATATTTAGAATCATATAAAAATTAGAACACAGCGGGACTCGAACCTGTGCCCTCTGTTTACGGTCCAAGCACTCTAATTAAAATATGATATTATTGATTTTCTTTTGTTTTAGCTTCACGCTGTATTTTTGTATTCATTTGATTTAAATGAGTAATATTACAAGCACAATATAGTATCAATAATTTATAGCCGTTTGAAAGCAAACATTGCGTGCGTATATTGCGGCTGCTGTATCCCGCTATTAGCAGGGAGGGAACCTACCCTGCTTATAGTCAGTTAAGTGGCGGAACTCAACACCGCGCTTCGCCTCGTTACCAGAGGAAGATATATTTTACACCCCCGACAGGGAATCAAACAAACAACTGTCACGTTTACAGTCACACGCTTATACCCCACGACAGTGGGTGGGTTGAAATTGATACTTTAATAAAAAAAAAAGACTATATTTATATCTATTTACAACCACAGCTTAAAAATATATGTATTTAGTTCGCCAAATTCAGCCGTACCATCATAATTTAACACAAAAACTTTATTTTACATATCATTTATATACAATTTGATAGTTTAGTGCCATCAAACATACATACAATAACTATTTAAATATATTAATTCAATGTGTGCGTAGTACATAATATACATATAAAACGATCTTCATTTAACTTCTAAAAAAATATAACATCTCCCAAACTTTATTTAATAAAACCAAACAAACAAAAGTATTCATGATATAAATGTGTGAACAATCTGTAACTGTCTGTCTGTCTGTATCTGTCTGTGTAACTGTGAGTCAAGCTAATCTGTACTAATATTATAAAGATGAAGTTTGTTTGGTTGAACGCGCTTATCTCAGGAACTCGAATTTAAAAAATGTTTGTTTACTATGGTGGATAGTCAAGGACGACTATAGGCACAATTGAGGCCGTCGCGGCGCATCGGCAGAATAAACATGATGGTTAAAGATTCAATTTTTACTCGATAGAATTAATTATTTTCATTTCCTCTGCTATTAAGACAAAGTGCGGAGTTGATTTCCGCCACTCAACAGGCAATATTGAGACGGAGGTCGAGCGGAAAATGCATGAAGTTTGATTTAAATATTTAATTTAACAGTATACAATTACACAATTCCCTATCATATTTTCCCTTAATTAGCCAATTTCGCTTTTTTATTTCTCACACTTAGGAAACTTTAGCTTTCATTCCCGTATATAATAACACAACACTGATTTTCGTGATTCGTTTTCTCACGTCCACTGCATTTTTCTCATACTTGTCCAACTTGGCCAAAAAAGCGTACAGCTGCTTGACAGAGGAGCTCTTAAAGAACTGCTCTAGTAAACACTTATACCATCGTCTTGGTTGCTCCTCAAGTCCTCACAAAATACAACTAACTAAGTAGTTCACTATGTATTTTCCTCATACTTGGCCAACTTGGCCTTGCAAGTCTTGAGCTCGGCCGCCAAGTTTGCGATAGCTGCGTGAGCAGCTAGGAGCTGAGATCGCAGGTACTTGACTGAGGAGCTCTTGATGAACTGCTCGGGTATACGCACCATGTTCTCTGGAGATATTGTTAGAGGATCGGTTTCCATTGGATCCGGGGGGTCCGGTGTGGGAGTCGTCTGGGAGTGAAATAAGAAATATTATATTTTTTTTGTTGAAATAATAACAATATATTTATATTTAATTTGACAGTAGTATAAACAAACTTTTATTAGATCAGTAGAAGCATGAAACTTACAAATATGGCGTTTATTAAATTAATATAATCAAACATACTGACTATATGGCTAACAAATGACAAAATACAATAAATAATATTTTATTACTTGAATGTATTTTAATTATTTGAATGTATTTTATTTCTGACGTTAATGCGATAATTTTTAGTTACACTACTGATTAACTAAAAATTATTTTCATTTCCACATAAAAACTATGTCAACGTGCGGCGTAGAGCATATAATATCTTATATTTACGTGAGAAGCAGAGAACAGAGTGCCTTGACACTAGGTTCCCTCTAGCTACCCTATTATAGAAGAGAAAATATAATATTACCTGTAAACTTGACAATGTGATGTGAGTAGACGCTGACGTTGGGGTAACAACCGGCATTGACAAACAAGTGGACGTAGACGTTGACGGGGACGTGGACATATTATTAATAGTAACAATAGACGAACATGTGGACACATTATTAATAGAAATAATAGGAGTAGACGTAGAAGATGCTATAGATGATGCTATTGGTAGTAGAGTGGGTGACGATGTAGATTTAGTAGTAGCTAAGAGACGGGACAGGTTGGCTTTATTTAATAATAACTTTAGTGCCGGTCGTTGTCGTAGTTTATTGTCGTTATTTGAATTTGCCACTTGTACTAGTTTTACTTTCTGTGGACAAAGAAAAAAATTAATTAATTTTTATTTTTATGCATGTAGCTTTAGATTATAGTTTTAGATTAAGTTAGTAAGTGGCAACTGAAATGAATAACTGGACTGTCTTAATGAGATAAAATAAAATAAAATTAAATTAAATTAGCTTCACGCTGTATCCCGCACACAGCAGGGTATGCAGAGGGAACCTAGTGTTAAGACACTCCGTTCCCCACTTTCTGCCGAATTCTGGAGGCATTGCGTATTGAGTGGCAGAACTCAACGCCGCGCTTAACCTCGACACCAGAGCGAAGAAATGGAAACATAAATTTAAGTAAATATTTCATCTCCTCGAGTGGGGATCGAACCCACAACCAGTCGGTATTGCAGTCACACCTCGTGCCGCTGCGCCACGACCGGCCTTACTGAGATATTGTATAAATATAGAAATATATGTTTGTAATAACATAAGTCTAGTTCTAGGTAATAGCTACAGAAAAAAAAGTATTAAAAGAAATGTAAAAATAATAAAAGGTACGGACCATAAGTCTGTAGTGTAAGAAGTGAATTAAAATAAAAAAAATAATAATAATTTAGTATAAAAAAGTATTTTTTTTAGCATATAGCGGAGTAGGCAGAGAGGGCTTCATATCAAGGTACCTTCCCGTTTTATATACTTACCTGAGCGAGAAAATGAAGGTAACACCTCCAAGGGAGAATCGAACGCACAAACGTCATGTATATAATCAGAGGTTTCACTCGGCGCGACGCCTAACCTTGGACGGTATTTGGGGGAATCGTGATTTAAGATCTACTGTTCCTTACCTACCCTGCTATATGCGGGATACAGTGTGAAGCTAAGAAAAAATGAATACAACACTAACCTGTAAATCACTAGAATTAATAATCTTCTTAACCATTTGATCGGATTTATTCAATGTAACTAACTTAACAGGTTTTCCCGCGCGAACTGAACGCACTGCCCTCGCTCGTACCAACACATTTTTACCCCCAGGTCCCCCAATACCCCCAAGGACCCCTAAACCACTAATATTAGAAATATTAGTAGCCACACTACTTGGACTAACAATATTGTTCACTACACTATTATTCACTGCACTATTGTTATTCACTATATTAGTGTCACTCATATCAATATCAGTGATAGTGTTGTTAGCAGAATGATCACTAGCTGATGAGTTAGTGATAGTGTCATCTAGTAGCATTTGATTTTCATTTGATTCGTTGCTACTCTCTTTTAACATTAATTTGCCAGCATCTGGAAGTTTCAAAGCATATATATTAATAGAAAAAATATATCGTTTATTATTCAATTCTCATATAGTAATAAGAAATATAACCACTCTATTTTAGTTCTTTTGTTTCAATTTTATTAATTTTTAAACGATTTCGACGAAATCATATGATTGATTAATGTGTACAAAATAGTGATGTAAAGAGTGTCCTTTTTTATCGTCAATTTTTTTGGTCAGTCTTGTTCACGTTTAGTTTAAATTTCTAATAAGATAATAATATAAATCTATATAATTTTTACAAAACATATAAACACAATAAAATAATAAATATATAGCTTAATATTGTTATCACTGTTTTTCTGATATTCATATTTGACAAACATTTGTTACTTCACTAGCACATCTAACATGTTCCTTTAATTTTTTAAAACATTTAGTTTACTGATTAATGGGAACAAAAGTACAAACTAACACTCAATTTCATACCTGACAACACTACAGTACGGCCACTGCGTAAAGCAGTCAATACAGTACAACCTCGGTCCGCTGGTAGTAGGGTGATACCGTGGGCACGTAGTAACGCAGCGCCTTCTGCCCTACTCGGTACTGAACCCGCATCGACTGTGGTACTTGGTGCACCCGTTGTATTTGTTGTCTTTGATATGTTTATGGGCTGGAAGGGAAATTATTATTAATATTTTCTTTACGCTGTATCCCACATTTATAGCGGCACAGCGGTTGACTGTGAGTGCGACGCTTGTGGGTTTGATTCCCATTCAGGTAATGAATCATTTTCATCTCTTCGTTCTGGTAACAAGACAAAGCGCGGCGTTGCGTTCCGCCAGACAATACGAAATGTCTCGAAAATTCGGCTTAAAATTAAGAACGGAGTGTTTAATCACTAGTGATGCTACGCTGCTATACAGGGTGGAAGATGCAGCGCTCCATTTACGGAAACAGCATATAGGGTAAAAAATTTCAAACCTATACCTAAAGAAATTAATCAAGATGTATCAACAGTTTGTATGATTTTTTTTTCATTTCACGATTTTTATCCATACCTGTATTTCGTGTGACACGTTACGTATAGATCCCAATAACTTAAACACTTACTACTACAAAAATACTACTAAAGGTTAAACAACTTTGAACTTTATCGCCAATGCCTACGACTCGATTTCGGAATGAGCTGTGTGCGGCGGTGTTCCCTTGATGCGGATTTATGTGTGCGTGCGTCGTCCTTACAAATGGCGTTTTATTTTAAAATAACAATTTTATTATTTATTTTGTTTGAAAAAATAACTTTTTCATTTTTGAATATTTATTTTTTTCTGATTTATATTAGGCTTTTATAGAGTAGTTAAAACTGTGGTTTCATTTAATGTGGTGCTTACACTTCCACCCTGTATATGGGATACAGTGTGAAAGTAAAAAAAAAAGAACAGGCTATAACATATGATCTTTATAGTAAAAACAATTACCTCAGTTTTAGATTCTATAATGATAGTTTTTTCCGGATTTATTTTCACTTTAGCCTGGACAATTGGTTTAACATCTTGCATCTCTAAAACATACATAAATATTAAATGTTAAACATTCCTTCACAAATAATAAAAAAAATAAAATGGTGTATTTCAGCCATTATTAAGCAATGGCTGGAATACATCTGTCCTAAGGTTCTCATAAACCCCAAATAAAAAAATATTTTCTTCAATTGAAAGGTGATATAAATATGAGTAAATTTTTATATTTTCAAATTTCGCATCACTTTGGCAGAATCACCGGACGCGGATGTTACTTTGCTGTGATGTCAGTAAGTATTGTCGTCGTAAAAATTGTTGGCTTTAGTTTCAGTTTTAGCAGAAATCTTTCATTTCCTTGCCCTGATAACGAGACAAAGCTTGGAATTCAGTTCCGCCATTTAACACGCAATGCCTCGACAATTTGGCAAAAGGTGGAGAAAGGAAATGTCTTATTGGGGATGGAGTGTCTTAACACTATGTTCTCCGGACCCCTCTGCCTATTTTACTCTGCTATGTGCAGAACACAGCGCAATCTTAATAAAAAGTACGAAGTTTCACCAAGGCCGAAGGTTAAGGTGAAGGTTAGATAGTATTTGTGTTTTTTTTTCAACTTTTTCCTATGTAGACAAAATAATTTTATTGATACTAACTTTGCAAAGACGCAAACTCCTGCACCTTGTCATCATCAGTAGCACTTTGAGCAGTCTGAGCCGCTTGTGCTGCTTCAGCTGCATCTAACAGCGCTATAACATCCCTCCTCCTGTATTTTATAGCTAAACACCTGGCCGTTTTACGAAATTTACACTTCGCTTTCATATCAGCACCGCGACGCAGCAGTTCAGCTACAACTGCAGAATGACCTTTGGCTGCGGCCCAGTGTAGTGGTGTCATTTTTAACATGTCCCTGCAAAATCATTTTTTTCTTTATTCAATTTAGGCCATTTTTATTCAAATTTTTGAATAAGTAGATCCAGTTCTACTGGAAGGTAACACTTGGAAAGCAGTTCCGGTGAGAAAAGCCAGCGAAAAAGTTAACATGTACTTATTAAGAAATTTTCCTAAGTGTGGAATAACACTTAAAAAAATGTTAAAAATAGTCAATATGTAAGCCATTAGCATTTAATTTCACGAACGATTATTATTAGTTGCTGTGGGTACCTAGGAACCTAGTGTTAAAATATTCCGTTCCCATTATGACACTTCCGCTCCCCACTTTCCGTCGAGATTTCGAGGTATTGCGTGTTAAGTGGGGGAACTTAACGCCGCGCTTTGCTTCGTTACCAGAGTGAGGATATAAAAGTATTAAACATTTCATCCCCCGAGTGGGAATCGAACCCACTAACTCATTATTATAGCAGTTGGATTGAATAGTACCTGCAGTCTGGAATAGCGCCATGCTGCAGTAATAACGTCACTACTGCAGCATGGCCGGAGTGTGCTGCAAGGTGTAGCGGCGTCCTTTCCACTTTGGTGCGTGAATCGCGGGAAACACCGGCTCGGAGCAATACGGAGCAGGTTTCGACGTGATTGTTTGCTGCTGCTAAGTGAAGAGGTGATGTGCCTAGCTGTGAAAGAGTTGAAATGTAAATAATATTAATTTTTATGTTATGATTTTTCTGCAGCTTTTCGCTGTATCATGCGGAAAACAGCGAGAAAGAGCAGGGTATGCTGTGAAAATCTAGTCTAGACACTCCGTTCCTCATTTTTTAAGATATTACTTCCCGAGTGGAGGATCTTAACACTTTTTGTTAATCTTAAGAATAAATAATACTTTAACTTCAATTCGTCTAAATAATAATAAACGAATTCGAGAACTAATTTTAAATTATAGAAAAAATCTTAAAAAATAAATAACTCACCCAATCAGTAGTAAAGGGAGCGCCTTTCGCCATCAAATCTAACACGGTGGCGGTGTCCCCCGCGCGCGCCGCCAGCAGCAGCCGCCTGCCCAGCTCCAGGCTGCTGGCGGCCGCGCGGGCGCCCGGTTGGGCATTGCTCTCTAGGGAGTCCGACTGCGAATATTACATATAAGAATAAACGGAAAATATAAGGAAAAAACATTTTTGTATACAGTCCGACGAAGAGTCGCGGCCGCTTAGGTGTTAGGGGGTTTCTGTTTACGCTGTATACAACATTTAGCAGGATTAGACAAACGGTTACGAGATTCTGTTCCCCACTTTGGATCTACGTTAGTTGCGGAACTTAACGCCGCGCTTTGTTTTATTACCAGTGCGAGAAAATGAAAATATCAAATAATCAAATCCACAACCATCATATCCCAGTAAGATGCTGTGCCACTGCCCCATGGTAGCTTCTGAACAAGTTTCTTTTGTCATTTAAAATAATTATATTGCTTAATGTACAATATAAGCTTGCTTGAATGAAATATTTGTCCTATAAATTATACAAATGGATAGTAGTACATGGATAGGTAAATAAAATTTTAAGATTTAATTTGAGTCATTGCTTGTTGAACAAGAAACTTAACATCCAAGTAAATATTAAAACAAGAGAAATATAAGCAATTCATAATCATTCCCCAAGTGAATATTGAACTTACAATCATTGTATTTAAGTCCCTTGATTACATGTATGTAATGGTATGGTGTAATAGTACTTAGAAAATAATTTTAGTAGAGATGTTGATATCTGAGTAAATACACAAATTTTATAACAAACAAATATTACCAAGCTGAAGAATTTTTTGTTTGTCGTGAAGCCCTCAAATCTCATAAAATATTTGTTTGTATTAAAGAAATATTTTTATTTTGTGTAGTTTTATCGAGCAAGGCTTAAGACTATATCAAAGGACTATATCATACATCAAAGGAAAATAACTTAGTTTCTATGTAAATTGCTAATTAAATATAAATAAAAGTGTGAAAAAATCAATTGGTAATACAACTTTCCAACTGTAAAATTTATGAATGAAAACAGCATCTCAAGATTGATCTCAGAATTGAGAGTGATTTATAAATATGGGCCTTAAGTGCGGCAGGTCACACTGATTGCAGGTTGGCAGGCAGGTTGCAGGCAGGTTGTATTCATGTGACTAACATGAGATAACATAGTCTATAACTTTCCTTGTCAATGAACACAATCCATCACAGAAAATGTTTCTGTTCGGATTTATGAAACTCTTTAGCCTTATAATATCTTTATGAGTATAGATATGAAGTTCATTAATATAAATTAAATTGTTTTTTTCCAAACATCAAATAACAACAACAAAGTTACTGATAAAGTAATGTGTAGTATGACTTCTATCACTTTAATTAATGATCAATTTAAATTAATAATAACCAAAGATATTATTGAAAAATTTTGCAATATGTCAAGTATTAATTTTGTATTAAATTATTATATATTTATGTAAAAATACAATACAACAATAAAAAAACAATTCAATTTTATTTTACTAGAATAAATATTTAGTAAATAAGGCAGAATATTTATACAAATATAATTTAATAAATTAAATATTTCTCTATAAATTTACTTACTGGTATAATTCTAGGGGATGATAGTCGTACAATTACATCTTCACTACAAATATCTGTTGTCATGTTTAAAAACCTAAAAGAAATTCAAAATATTTTATATTAATTTTCATATTTAACATAAATAGATAAAGATAATTATTTGAGTTAGTAGTTACCTTCATAATTACAAATTGTGTGATAAAATTTGAGTCAAAACGATTTTATAATACGAAATTTAACTCTACATATACTAATAAAACGACAATATATTAGAAAGAACTCTTTAAAGGAGTTACAACGCCCCATAACAATATTCGAACGTGACATTGTGCTTATTTGCATTGATAATTGGTATATAATATACATATTTTTAATTGCTGAACTTTTTGACAAGTTTTCTTAACTTTAGTCTCTTCTCTTTAAAAGTACACAGAAACAGGATAAGGATGTTGAAATCAAAGCTTTTACAATGCACTTTCGATCAATCTCACACTTCCTTTTCCTGTCGCAACGGAAGTTCTCTAATAGGTGTACTATTTGTGTTTATTTTGAACAAAAATAATAAAAGATTCACAATCACTTACGTATGTCATTAAAACATTACAGTTTTGCTCTTATATTGTTATTATTTTATATCAAAATGTAGACGTCAACACATATTAGTAAGTTTTTACTCGCTGCGATCTAATTTTATACCGCGAAAACAAATGTCAAGTAATTTTTTTCTTCACATTTGTGACGAGTGTGTCGAAATATAATGAAACCAGATATTTTTTTATCTTAAGCAGAGGTGTAAAAGTATAATTTAAGAGGAATATCTTGAAAAATATACTTTGTTACAAATATTTGAAGGTTATTTTCTTTTTAGAAAATAATTAGATTGGTAAACCTGTTTTAGTATAGACAACGTAATCTATGGGATATTGAAATATTATATTTTTTTTTATTTTATTACTAATTTACGTTATTTTAAACAATAGAAATGGGATTAAATACGATTATTGCTATTTAAAAAAGGATTGTAAATATTTGAAATTAAATGACAAAATTTTATAATATTGGCAGCCTTTACACTGGCGTTATCAATCACTGATGACGTCAATTGCGCACATGACGTCATGGACGGATGTAAATAAACTTGGTGAAAATTTATTTTGACATTTAATTTGATTTAAAGAGTGCGATTTTAAACAAAATGAAGCTTTCCACGCCAAGATATACTTTTAGTTTAATAAGCCAGTTAACGTTTATGTTTTGCGATCTAATATTTAATTGTGTTAGTTTGTTTCCTAGGAGCCGTGATGGTTTACTAGTGATATTTATGTAAGTGCAAATATCTATATACTTAGCCGAAAAAAAAAATGTTACTCTTTAGTAATATATTCTTTAGATTTCAGGACTTATTTCTGGTGCTATCAGTAACGACCATTCTTATAACATTCTTCTCAACTTATTTATTTCAAGTGAGTACATAGTTAGGAATTAAACATATATATTATAATAAATAATAATATTAAAAATGTATACATTATTTATATTTATTCCAGGCAGGACTAGTAGAAGTATTAATCCGCAAGTTCAGAGCAGCAGGTTCAGTGGTGATAGCATATGTGGTGACCAGCGTGGTGCTGCATACAGTCTGGTTGTTGGAGAAATGGAGTGACCCTGAATCTGTATCTACACCTATGTTAATAGTGTTGTTCACGTTTCAGAGATGCTGTAAGTATTTTTGGTAATTTATAATGGATTATTTTATTTCACTATTTCACAGAAATGGTGGAAAAATATTTAAAATATGAAAACATTAAACCTGGCTTAGGTGTGAAACTCATAATATTCTTTTTCTATGGTAAATTATAGTTCAAATAATGTTATATATTTTTATTATTTTTTTCTGATTTATGACTAAATAGATTTTTTTATATATAATCTTCTCATTTTACAGTGTCTCCATGGTATTACTTTTTCTATAAAAGAGCAGCGTTAAGAGTAAGTGACCCGCGCTTCTATGAAGATATAGACTGGATAAATCAACAACTGCAGTCACACTAACTATTATTACAAAAAATGTATTTTAAAGCAGTATGTCAAAAGGCGGAGGAAAGTTTTTATTCCTTAATTAAATCAATAATTTTACTTTAATAGTACTTACAATGAAACTAAAGAATTTCAATTATTAAATTTCTAGTCATTTAAAGTTTTTATTTATATTATAGAAATATAATACTTCATATCAAAAGGGCAATATGGTGCAATGTTACAGCATCTGCCTGTAAATGTGATGATTAAGAGTTTGAATCCCACTTGGAGGATTTTTTTTATACTGTACTCTGGCAAGACCATGTCAAGGAAGTTTGGGAGGTGGTTTACCTATTTTGTTTACGGAATAGGATATCTATCCGTACAATAATATTTAAGTAGCACAAAAATGATCTCTTTTTTTAATAATTACTATGATACTAATATAATTTATTTAAACTATGTTTTAATTTAAGTTTTATTTTGTGTTTAAGAAGCATTTACTAGTCAGTAATTGTTATTAAATATCTATAACTATAGTTTGAACTAAGACTGTTTATAATTTGGGAGCCAGTTAAAATAAGGGAAGGGAATTGAATTAGGTACTTACTGTTTTATTTTAATGTGAAACAAATAACTAACAGAAAATATATGAAAAGACCACATACAATATATAAATTATTATTCTTAGTGTATTATTTATTTTGTTAAAAATTTTAAATAAAGTATATATAACTTAATTCAAACTACTTAAGTGTTGTTTAACAGGTTAACTGATATTTATTTCTGACGTACAGTAAAGAGTATTTTAATTAATTTTATATTATTTAAAATGTCGAAATTATATTTGACAATATTGATAATGTAAATTCAAATATTAAAATGAATTTAGAAGGTTTGTTTCAGTTTATATTAGTATCTATTAAAATTATAATAATAAATGCAGGTAAATAAAAATAACTTCTTTGGTATTTATAGTAATTATATTGTATAACACAATGCATTTGTAACAAATAATTGTGGAACTGATAAACTTAATAAACTATTACACGCAGATAAAAAGGATGTTTACTTTTTATAAATATAGAGATTTATAAAATGTATTTAATTTATTATAAGATTTCTATTATTACGCAACGAGTTATAATACGACGTTTAACTAATAATAAATCGGTACAAATCTATTGAGCATATCGTTTATTTAATTTCAGTAAATATCAATCATTGCTTGTCAAGTTATATAAAGGGGGCCATTTTATAAAACGCGACAGGTTGTGGGTTAGATTTCCACTGAAATGAAATTAGTATTTTCTTTTCTTTGTTCCGGTGTTGAGGCCAAGCGAGGCGTTGAGTTGCGCCATGCAATCCCTTTAAGAATTTGGCGGAAAGTGGGGAACTGAAATGTCTTTATGGGAACGGAGTGTCTTAACACTGCTGCCAGGGTCCCTTCCCTGCCATGCCCTGCCATTTGCGGGGATTAAAGCTTGAAGCTAAAAAATTGGGTAATCAAAACTGGAGATACTGGAGGAAGGTCACGTCAAAAGTATTAGGACTTCCTGGAGGGCAAATATAAAAAGGATGACAGTGGATCAGGCGAAAGAGGTATGCAGAGATCGTAGCGTTTGGCGCTCCGCTCTCTTACTACTCCCGTACTAGGGATACAGCGTACTTTTAAACAATACTCGTTTGTATTAAATAACCAATTGAAGCTATATAATAAATTTTATATACTACTATTTTTTATAAAATTTACACATGATATAATATAATGAATGTGACCGACTAATATTATTTTACAAACATATATTTATTGCTTCAGAGGTAGGTTACATTTCGTTATAAGCACTTTTTAGGGTTCCGTACCTCAAAAGGTAAAAACGGAACCCTTATAGGACCACTTTGTTATCCGTCTATTAAGACGATTTATCTCAATATTGCGTGAACGAAGAGAAATTTTTTTTTTGATTACTATTATGATGGAATTAGAATTTAGTTAAAAACATGGATTATTTAGCTTATGTTTTCAAGTCTTGTATGAATTGAAATGCCTGATAGTTAAGTCAAACGAGTTTACATATGGATAGTTTGTAAAACAAAACCAAATTTAATATAAAAGAAATATCATCAGTACTTTTAACATTTTGCATTTCAATAAAATCAAGTACGATTTAGTTTTTCAAACAACATCTTTATTTAGAAAATATTAATTTTAATAAGAAAGTTGTCAATAGATTTTTATATTTCAATTGATTTATTCTTTAGTTCTATTATGTTCTTGCTGTATCTCGTTGGAAGCGTTGTGTATCAGAACTTGGAACGACAAACTGGGCAGTTGGACCTGTAGCTGGTGGCAAACCATTTGCGCTGTGGATATACAAGAAATATATATATTATAAAATATGATTTAGGTTACTACAGTAAATCGGTACTAAATCTCTGATACTATCTGCTCTGATTTTGTTTTAGGAATTTTAGAATTTTTAGATTTTTTTCTTCTTTCTTTCTAGCTTTAGAATTTTTTTCCAAACGAACAAAAATTCAGGAAGCCGTCGTAACCTATTTTTTTAATTTCACGTATTATGTAATGTACAAGTAGATTTCTAGTATTGCTTTCATAATTTTCTTTTTTTATTTATTTTATTTATTTCAGGCCCACAGTGTGACTGTAAAATCGATTGGTTGTGGGTTCGATCCCCAATCGAGGAAATTAAATATTTATTTACATTTATATTTTCATTTCTTGGCTCTGGTGTAGAGGCAAAGCGCGGTGTGGAACTCATCCAAATTCAAATTCAAAAAAAAATTATTACCGTTTTTTGACTACTAATACAATTAAAATAATAAGCTAAAAAATAATAAAAGTAAAATAAAACAAGTACAAAAATTAAAAAAAGTAAGAAGAAAAAAAACAAAACGGTAAAAGGAGCGAGGCTCAGCGAATGCTGTAAGACGTGTTGTCTACAGCGCTGTTTTTCAGCCTCATCCTAATTCACAATTCTTAAATAAAAATAAATGTGTACAGGAGAGGGATGCGAAACTCGTTATGACAATTTGTTATAAAAAACTAATAATAAAGAGAAATAATAATAATAATAATAAAAATAACATTCAACCGGAAACAAAAACGAATGTATATATTTTTCAGAGAGTGGACATTGCCTGATTATCAAATTCAAATTTGGTGAACAAAAAAAAACAAAAAATATAATAAAATAATATAAATAAAGATAAACAATAAATAAATAAACAATCACATGTATTAAATAAATAAACAACTAATAAATATATCAAAAACACGGCTTAATTTAAAGCACTCAAAACGCAATGCTTCCAGAACTCGGCGGAAAGTGGGGAACAGAGTGTGTTTAAACTATGTTCCCGCTGCCTACCCTGCTATGACACCCTGCTAATACAGCGTGAAACACACGGGCGCGGCCGCCACGCGCGTGCTGAGCGCGCTCACCCACACGCACACACACGCACACACACACACTCACCAGGCACTGCGCGTGGAACTCGTTGCGGCAGGTGTGGCAGGCGGCGGGCAGGCGCGCGCGCGGCGCCGGCAGCAGGCGGCAGTAGCAGATGTAGCACACGGGCGCGGCCGCCACGCGCGTGCTGAGCGCGCTCACCCACACGCACACACACGCACACACACACACACACACTCACCAGGCACTGCGCGTGGAACTCGTTGCGGCAGGTGTGGCAGGCGGCGGGCAGGCGCGCGCGCGGCGCCGGCAGCAGGCGGCAGTAGCAGATGTAGCACACGGGCGCGGCCGCCACGCGCGTGCTGAGCGCGCTCACCCACACGCACACACACGCACACACACACACACACACACACTCACCAGGCACTGCGCGTGGAACTCGTTGCGGCAGGTGTGGCAGGCGGCGGGCAGGCGCGCGCGCGGCGCCGGCAGCAGGCGGCAGTAGCAGATGTAGCACACGGGCGCGGCCGCCACGCGCGTGCTGAGCGCGCTCACCCACACGCACACACACGCACACACACACACACACACTCACCAGGCACTGCGCGTGGAACTCGTTGCGGCAGGTGTGGCAGGCGGCGGGCAGGAGCGCGCGCGGCGCCGGCAGCAGGCGGCAGTAGCAGATGTAGCACACGGGCGCGGCCGCCACGCGCGTGCTGAGCGCGCTCACCCACACGCACACACACGCACACACACACACACACTCACCAGGCACTGCGCGTGGAACTCGTTGCGGCAGGTGTGGCAGGCGGCGGGCAGGCGCGCGCGCGGCGCCGGCAGCAGGCGGCAGTAGCAGATGTAGCACACGGGCGCGGCCGCCACGCGCGTGCTGAGCGCGCTCACCCACACGCACCCACACGCACACACACGCACACACACACACACACACACACTCACCAGGCACTGCGCGTGGAACTCGTTGCGGCAGGTGTGGCAGGCGGCGGGCAGGCGCGCGCGCGGCGCCGGCAGCAGGCGGCAGTAGCAGATGTAGCACACGGGCGCGGCCGCCACGCGCGTGCTGAGCGCGCTCACCCACACGCACACACACGCACACACACACACTCACCAGGCACTGCGCGTGGAACTCGTTGCGGCAGGTGTGGCAGGCGGCGGGCAGGCGCGCGCGCGGCGCCGGCAGCAGGCGGCAGTAGCAGATGTAGCACACGGGCGCGGCCGCCACGCGCGTGCTGAGCGCGCTCACCCACACGCACACACACGCACACACACACACACACACTCACCAGGCACTGCGCGTGGAACTCGTTGCGGCAGGTGTGGCAGGCGGCGGGCAGGCGCGCGCGCGGCGCCGGCAGCAGGCGGCAGTAGCAGATGTAGCACACGGGCGCGGCCGCCACGCGCGTGCTGAGCGCGCTCACCCACACGCACACACACGCACACACACACACACACACACTCACCAGGCACTGCGCGTGGAACTCGTTGCGGCAGGTGTGGCAGGCGGCGGGCAGGCGCGCGCGCGGCGCCGGCAGCAGGCGGCAGTAGCAGATGTAGCACACGGGCGCGGCCGCCACGCGCGTGCTGAGCGCGCTCACCCACACGCACACACACGCACACACACACACACACACTCACCAGGCACTGCGCGTGGAACTCGTTGCGGCAGGTGTGGCAGGCGGCGGGCAGGCGCGCGCGCGGCGCCGGCAGCAGGCGGCAGTAGCAGATGTAGCACACGGGCGCGGCCGCCACGCGCGTGCTGAGCGCGCTCACCCACACGCACACACACGCACACACACACACACACACTCACCAGGCACTGCGCGTGGAACTCGTTGCGGCAGGTGTGGCAGGCGGCGGGCAGGCGCGCGCGCGGCGCCGGCAGCAGGCGGCAGTAGCAGATGTAGCACACGGGCGCGGCCGCCACGCGCGTGCTGAGCGCGCTCACCCACACGCACACACACGCACACACACACACACACTCACCAGGCACTGCGCGTGGAACTCGTTGCGGCAGGTGTGGCAGGCGGCGGGCAGGCGCGCGCGCGGCGCCGGCAGCAGGCGGCAGTAGCAGATGTAGCACACGGGCGCGGCCGCCACGCGCGTGCTGAGCGCGCTCACCCACACGCACACACACGCACACACACACACACACTCACCAGGCACTGCGCGTGGAACTCGTTGCGGCAGGTGTGGCAGGCGGCGGGCAGGCGCGCGCGCGGCGCCGGCAGCAGGCGGCAGTAGCAGATGTAGCACACGGGCGCGGCCGCCACGCGCGTGCTGAGCGCGCTCACCCACACGCACACACACGCACACACACACACACACACTCACCAGGCACTGCGCGTGGAACTCGTTGCGGCAGGTGTGGCAGGCGGCGGGCAGGCGCGCGCGCGGCGCCGGCAGCAGGCGGCAGTAGCAGATGTAGCACACGGGCGCGGCCGCCACGCGCGTGCTGAGCGCGCTCACCCACACGCACACACACGCACACACACACACACACTCACCAGGCACTGCGCGTGGAACTCGTTGCGGCAGGTGTGGCAGGCGGCGGGCAGGCGCGCGCGCGGCGCCGGCAGCAGGCGGCAGTAGCAGATGTAGCACACGGGCGCGGCCGCCACGCGCGTGCTGAGCGCGCTCACCCACACGCACACACACGCACACACACACACACACTCACCAGGCACTGCGCGTGGAACTCGTTGCGGCAGGTGTGGCAGGCGGCGGGCAGGCGCGCGCGCGGCGCCGGCAGCAGGCGGCAGTAGCAGATGTAGCACACGGGCGCGGCCGCCACGCGCGTGCTGAGCGCGCTCACCCACACGCACACACACGCACACACACACACACACACTCACCAGGCACTGCGCGTGGAACTCGTTGCGGCAGGTGTGGCAGGCGGCGGGCAGGCGCGCGCGCGGCGCCGGCAGCAGGCGGCAGTAGCAGATGTAGCACACGGGCGCGGCCGCCACGCGCGTGCTGAGCGCGCTCACCCACACGCACACACACGCACACACACACACACACTCACCAGGCACTGCGCGTGGAACTCGTTGCGGCAGGTGTGGCAGGCGGCGGGCAGGCGCGCGCGCGGCGCCGGCAGCAGGCGGCAGTAGCAGATGTAGCACACGGGCGCGGCCGCCACGCGCGTGCTGAGCGCGCTCACCCACACGCACACACACGCACACACACACACACACTCACCAGGCACTGCGCGTGGAACTCGTTGCGGCAGGTGTGGCAGGCGGCGGGCAGGCGCGCGCGCGGCGCCGGCAGCAGGCGGCAGTAGCAGATGTAGCACACGGGCGCGGCCGCCACGCGCGTGCTGAGCGCGCTCACCCACACGCACACACACGCACACACACACACACACACTCACCAGGCACTGCGCGTGGAACTCGTTGCGGCAGGTGTGGCAGGCGGCGGGCAGGCGCGCGCGCGGCGCCGGCAGCAGGCGGCAGTAGCAGATGTAGCACACGGGCGCGGCCGCCACGCGCGTGCTGAGCGCGCTCACCCACACGCACACACACGCACACACACACACACACTCACCAGGCACTGCGCGTGGAACTCGTTGCGGCAGGTGTGGCAGGCGGCGGGCAGGCGCGCGCGCGGCGCCGGCAGCAGGCGGCAGTAGCAGATGTAGCACACGGGCGCGGCCGCCACGCGCGTGCTGAGCGCGCTCACCCACACGCACACACACGCACACACACACACACACTCACCAGGCACTGCGCGTGGAACTCGTTGCGGCAGGTGTGGCAGGCGGCGGGCAGGCGCGCGCGCGGCGCCGGCAGCAGGCGGCAGTAGCAGATGTAGCACACGGGCGCGGCCGCCACGCGCGTGCTGAGCGCGCTCACCCACACGCACACACACACACACACACACACACTCACCAGGCACTGCGCGTGGAACTCGTTGCGGCAGGTGTGGCAGGCGGCGGGCAGGCGCGCGCGCGCGCGGCGCCGGCAGCAGGCGGCAGTAGCAGATGTAGCACACGGGCGCGGCCGCCACGCGCGTGCTGAGCGCGCTCACCCACACGCACACACACGCACACACACACACACACACACTCACCAGGCACTGCGCGTGGAACTCGTTGCGGCAGGTGTGGCAGGCGGCGGGCAGGCGCGCGCGCGGCGCCGGCAGCAGGCGGCAGTAGCAGATGTAGCACACGGGCGCGGCCGCCACGCGCGTGCTGAGCGCGCTCACCCACACGCACACACACGCACACACACACACACTCACCAGGCACTGCGCGTGGAACTCGTTGCGGCAGGTGTGGCAGGCGGCGGGCAGGCGCGCGCGCGGCGCCGGCAGCAGGCGGCAGTAGCAGATGTAGCACACGGGCGCGGCCGCCACGCGCGTGCTGAGCGCGCTCACCCACACGCACACACACACACACACTCACCAGGCACTGCGCGTGGAACTCGTTGCGGCAGGTGTGGCAGGCGGCGGGCAGGCGCGCGCGCGGCGCCGGCAGCAGGCGGCAGTAGCAGATGTAGCACACGGGCGCGGCCGCCACGCGCGTGCTGAGCGCGCTCACCCACATCTTGGAGGCGTTTAGGAGTGAGCCGTTCTGGTCAATGACAGTAATATGGATTTAAAATTAGTTTATCATCACAAACACTTTAAAACTCAGTCAATTGTTACTGAAATCATCAATGAAATCGTCATAGACAATCTACAATATGAGCAAAATGGTTGGAGCTTTTTTTTCTTGTATGAAGGTTGATGTCAAATAATTTTTTAGTCTTCACAGAGGACAATATATATTCAAGTTAGGAAAAATCTGTTTTCATAGAAACGAAGACAGATTATATAATGATTAGAATCTGTTTCAAGCAAAATTCTTTGTTAAGAAATCTGGCATTACAAATGAATGCATTTTTAAACTAAATCATTCATTAAATCTTTTTTCATACTACTATTAATTTTGAACAAATACATTTCTTCTAAAAATTTTGCTACTGATGATTTTAAGTTAATGATATAAATTTGCCCATTTTAGTGAATAAACAAACCAATTGTTTCTATTTTTGGAGCCATAAACTAAAAAAAATTAAACGCTTAATTTGTTTGTGACTATTTTGCCTTTTTAAGAGTCCAGTTTTATTTTATCTAACAGGGTCCAACGGTGAAAGACCGATCATAGTGTATGCACTTGAGGTTCATTTGTACTCGCGGTTCTTCATGCGTTGTACACTAATCCCTGACCATTCGGTGATGCTGTCAATATCACCATCATACAAAAATTGTGTACGAATCACAGTTTGCTTGTGATGTAACAAGCACAGTCTTGCATATAGTCATGATGATGAAAATTAAGTAACTAATAAAGTGTCACCAACTGAAGAACTGTTATATGGACTATAAGATTTTGTTTAATATTTATTTTTCAAAAAATTCTCATAATAAAAGCAATTGCTTTAAAAATATGGGACTGCCTCTTCAATCAATAAAAAATAGTTTCAATGTAAATATATCCAATCTTTTCTTCGTATAAAAAGCCGAACCCGAAGAAGTTTTTCTTACAGTATTTACAACATACCTGATAAGCCAAATACATGACAATCCACTGCGTGTCCGTTCCATGTAAGGGACCGCGCGAGGGGGACGCGTGCGAGGTCAGCGAGTGCGGCGTTGTGACCCGCGGCGGCGTTAAAGGATGATCGTCCGAGAACTCTATACAGAGGTACAGCGTTTGGTCCTCCACTGAGAGGGACAGCTGGACTTCGGCGCGGGACCATTGGATTGATACCTGCAAGTATTTATGTTATTATTAAAAAAGAAGGCAGTCATGGCGTTAGGGCACAAGTGTATGACTGTAAACGCGACAGGTTCGATTCCCATTCGAGGATATTAAATATTTAATATTTTCATTTCTTCATTTTCTTCTTACGTCGAGGCAAAACGCGACGTTGGGTTCCGCCACTAAACACGCAATATTTCCAGAATTCGCCGGAAAGTACGAAGCGGAGTATCTCAACACCAGGCTCTCTCTCATTACCATTATCTGACTACCTTACATGCGAGATACAGTGTAAAAATTAATATGTGAAGCAAACATTTTGCACTCCATTTTTACGATAATTGTGCGGACGCAGGAAAATGTCAAATTTAGAACAATTACAATTTATATAGAAAAAGAGTGAAGTACGCCAATATATTTAAAAAAATAAATAAATCTGGATCAGTCAATATGGCATATAACTTTGACAGATATGAGCGTTATTTTGCACTATATCTTAAAATTTAATAGTGTACACAGTGTTTTTGTTTTATTAATGCTTTGTAATACTCTTCACCCATAGACATAAACCTTTAAAATCTAAAATACATGAATATAGAAGAAAATCTGAATTTTGTAGCCTGTCAGTCTGTCTAGTCTGTCTGCCATCAAATGGATAAATAACGTTGACACACAAAGAACCATTCAGATTCAGATAAAAAGGTAGCTATAGTTATTCTTCTTATTAATCTAGGTAACATTGGTTCATGTTTTTATTAAGTAATGGATGTCACAGTTTTGTCTTATATTACAAAAAAAAAATGGAGAATCAGACTAGAGTGTTTGGTATTTGTATATCATAAAAAATACTTAAAAACGTATAATGGAAAACTTTTAAGCAAATTTAAAAGAAAACAAGCCAAATAATTTAAATAAACAAAAAAAAAGAACTTGATATAAATTGTCTATTGAAAAAGAGAGACTAAAAAACTATATTCTCTGAACAACTAAATATCTAAAGATAATTTATTATGTCTCGTCCTAAGGCTAGTTTCGAATAACATATGAAACATAAACAAATATAGATAACTTAACTTAACTTAACTTAACGTAGCTTCACGCTTTATCCCTTGCGGGGTAGTCAGAGAGAACGGAGCGCCAAACGCTACGGTCTCTACATACCTCTTTCGCCTCGTCCACTGTCATCAACTTCTTCATATATGCCCTTCGGGGGGTCCTCATGCTTCTTACGTGACCTTCCTCCAGTATCTTTGATACTGTGTTTTCGAAGGTCAACCGAGGTCTCCCCCTACCTCTCTTACCGCTCACTTTTCCATCATAAATCTTTTTTGCTATTCTTTCATCACTCATTCGTTCGACGTGCCCAAGCCAGCTGAGCACGTTCTTCTTCATTCTCACCGTGACATCCTCGCTAGTACCTGCCATTCTGTGTACCTGTTCATTGCGGATTCGATCAGCTAAGCTGACTCCGCATATCCTACGAAGAGATCGCATCTCCACAGCACTCATCTTTCTTTCATTCTTCTTCTGTAATACCCACGTTTCGCTGCCGTATAACAGAGTCGGTACCAAAACTGCATTGTGTACGGCCAAACGCGCAGCTGTGCTGACGTTTCACCGTCTCATCAATGCAGCTAAGGCTCCGTTAACTTTGTTACCGGCAGCAATACGCCTTTCCACATCCATCTCGTATCTTCAATCTCTACTGAACATACTTCCCAAGTGTACCACGTCATTCACTTGTTCTAATATCTTACTATTTACACTGATCTTGCATTCCGTCCTTTCTTCATCTCTTTCAAAAATCAGAACCTTTGTCTTATTCACATTGAGGCTTAGACCATTATATTCACACCCTTCTTTTCTCTTCTATAGATAAGAATATTAAAAAAAACTTAATAAGAAGTTTAAACTATGTGACAACTATTGGTTTTTATCTGAGTCAAGATATTAAAATATTTAATTGCTAAAAAATGTTTACCAAGCAATATAAAAACATACAGACATTTTGGCACATTAACAACGATTTTATTTCAAATTGATAAATATTAAACAAAAAGAAGATCAACAAACCTGCGTATCAACAAGCTCATTGGCTCTGTCCCGCAGAGCGGTTAACTGCCGTTTTAGTAGTATCGGCGATACTGCGTTTTTTACAACTCGTTTTAACACCGCAGATGCACCGGAGTCTAACGCCGCGGCGTAACTCCGAGCGCCGGCACCAGTTATACCCCCTAGTATGTCGGTTAGGAGAGAACAGGCCAGTGTGCTTATTGTCGTGTGGTTGCACCATTCTGTGGAATAATATTAAAGATTTTAGTATATTATTTATAAATGTAAGTATACAAAATGCGGCCTTGAGTTTCGCCACTCAACACGCAATATCTCGAAAATTGAGCGGTACTTGGAGAGCGGAGTCTTAGCATTAGGTACAGCGTGAGCTAAACGAAATCTTTTAATAACAAAACACACAGTATTGAATCACAGTAAAATATCGATTATTTGGACTAGCGTTAGGGTTGTAGCTACCGATTTAAAAAAAAATTAACCGATTTCAAAAGAAAAGAATACCGAATATCCCCGATTTTTTAATTCTAATAACTTACGTTACGTCATGTCACACTCACCATAATATTGGTAGTGATAGCGATGCGTAAAAAATAAGTCAGTCAGGGCTTGTCGAATCACTTTACGTCATTTCACGGCACGAAATGTAACATCACGTCACGGCACGTATCGTCAAGTCACGTCACGTCACGTCACACTCACCATATACTTGAAGTTGGGGCGTTGTGTGGAAGCGCGCGAGCAGTGCGGGCGAGAGCGCGCGCTCGTGCAGCACTTCCGCCGGCAATAAGCGAAGCACGTGTGGGAGCATGTAGTTGGCGTATTCGTGTTCTCTGTGTTATGAGATGAAAATTCTTAGTATTTAAAGTATTAGTAGTTTAAGTGGCTTAGTAGTTTAAGTGGTATTTTTAATTAAAGTTCCTTTTTTCATTATTATTATTATCATTAACATAGGCCGTCATGCTTAGGCAGGCATGCATATTCAAAAAAACTCCAAATACAAATACTTTAAAATATTACAGGAGACATTTTTTTTATAATTTTATGCATAAATGAGGATTTAAAATAATAAATGAATAAACGTAAACTTATAAAATTTAAACTTCTCTTTTTATTAATTTGTCAAGAACTTAGTTTTTTTTTTAAATGATTTATTAAAAAATCATTAAAAAAACGAAGTTCTAATTATAATTCTTATAATTTGTTTTAAAAAAAAAACAAATATTTTATATTTGTTTTTTTTTGGTGCAGTACTGCACAAATATAAATTTATAGACATACATACAACACTTTTTTTTCAGATAAAGTAGGGTCGACAAGGCGTGGCGGTTCTGTAGTTAGATGCACAAATTAGATTTTTGTATTTTTCTTTTACATGGTTATTTTAATTTCGAGGGTACGCAAAAGTTCGCTAAGCCCAAGTTCAAAGCGGCCACGACACATCGACCGTACTGTATTTGAAAATGATAAATATGTCAACAAATTTGTACAGTATTGTACCAAATTAAAATAAAAAAAAAATCTTCAACTACCCACAAACTCACTCACCTGGCAACCTGCATAATAATGGTGGAATTCGTGCACTAAATGACCTGAGTGTAAGTACGATAGTTGTGGTATCGATCCCAGTTTGAAAGATTATTTTCATTTCCTGCTCTAGTAAATGAATGCAGCGCAGAGTCAATTAACACAATATCTCCAATGGATGGGGTACATGGGGAACGCAGTGTCTGAACACTATTTTTCCGTACGAGAAAAAATCATGAATCTGCAATAAATAAATAATTTCCCCCCTTACCTAGCAATCTGCACGTAGTAGTGGTGCAGGTCGGAGCGCGCCAGGCGCGCGTGGCGCAGCAGCGCGGCGGCCGCCAGCAGCAGCGCCAGCGCCACGCGCGCCGCGTCCGACGCCGGCACCGTCTCGCACGTGCGCGCGCACACCCTGCACCACACGACAGTGTGTGTTAGGTTGAACGAGCTAATCTCAGGAAGGTATCAATGGAATTGAAAACCTTCATTTTATAACCTGGTCGGTTTCCAGGAGAGGCATGTTCGAGTCCCGCTACATTAAAATTTTTATACGATTTCTAAATAAGTATTTGTCTTGCCTAAGTGAGGAATAACACTTTAAAAATGTTAAAAAACTATAATTTGGTGCTAGATATCCATCAGTAAGTGAAATTTATTCAACATAAGAAGTTACATGCTTCATGCTTCTCTAAGATAATTCATTATTTTCAGTCTTTATTACAGTATTAATGTATATTGCATATGCCTTAGTATGTAGTAGTAGTGTATTTATATATCAGTGAGTCCACGTGGCTGCGTGTGCAAATATATGTGTGTGCGTGTGTGTGTGTGTGTGTTTATGTATACTAACACGACATCCTGCAACGCAGCATCTAATAGATCATACAGATTCAGGAGCGGCGTGTGGAGTCTCTCCAGTGAGAGTTGCGGCGCTTGTTCCTCTGTATTACCGCCCCATGCTGATAGTTTTTCCGCTAATATATAAAAATAATATACGATTTTTTAGAAATTAAGTATAATAAATTCTATTGTATCTTATGGTAAGAAAGATGGTTAAAGTATTTTAACTTTTTTTATATAAGAAAAAGCGGTTAATTTGATAATAATTACAGATTGTAATATATGTATGTAATTGATTACCTATATATCAAGTGTGGTCTACTTATAATAACTCATTTTTAGATTTCAATTTAGAAAACAAATTAAATAGACTTTTTTACTGTAATTATTATAATAATAATGACTATACAAAAAATACAAAAAAATAATTCACAAACAAAACAAAACTTACCATCATCTAACACCAAAGGCTTATCAACGGCATCCAACGCCGCATAAGCCAGGAACAAATACGCGTGATGGGCGAGACCCTCTAAGGCGTTTACCGCTGCGTTCGCTACACCCTCAGCTAACGGAGTTAAGCGCTGAGCGGGTATCCGTTCCCATTGTAAATGTGGAATAATATTGAGTAAAGAGTCGATTACTGCTAAGCGATTTAACGTCATCGGCTTTTTATGATCATCTGTTAAAGGACATTTTTTTTTATAAAAAATTGTTTATAAAAATTATAAAATCAGTTTCACGCTGTATCCCGCACACAGCAGGGTAGGCAGAGGGAACCTAGTGTTGAGACACTAGGTTCCCTCTGCCTACCCTCCCCACCTTCTGCCGAATTCTGGAGGCATTGCGTATTGAGTGGCAGAACTCAACGCCGCGCTTAACCTCGACACCAGAGCGAAGAAATGTAAATATTAATTTAAATAAATATTGCATCTCCTCGAGTGGAGATCGAACCCACAACCAGTCGGTTTTACAGTTACACCTCGTGCCGCTGCGCCACGACTGGCATAAAAATTATATGATACCAAATAGATTTTCTTTAATAGATGTATACATATATACATCTAATAATGGCGCAGCGACAAAGCGTGTGGTTATAAACGTGGGGTTACTTCCCACTCGTTTTTTTTTCGAATGAACTTTATTGCTGGACTGGTCTTGACAGCGTCACCGGGCGGGGATTCCCATTTGGGTGAGTAAATTATTTTATTGCCACGAGACAAAATGCTGTGTTGAGTTTTTTCATTCAACACGCAATGTCAAGACAAAATTGGAGGGTAAGTGAAGAACGGAGTTGCTATGCGGGAGACAACCTGAAGCTACTTTTAAAAGATATATATGTATTTCTATAGATAAGTTTTCCTTTTCTTTAATAACATGTATTAATAAAAAATACTCACTCAATACAAAAGTAATAATTTCAAACAAATTAACATTAAGATCTGGTGCGAATATATCTTTCCATTCATTGGGTAACGCCGCCACGTGAGCTGAGGGCTGCTGCTTTTGCGCTTGCGCTGGTACGTCTGATATGAATGTACGTACAGATTTAAATAGCTCGAGTATAGCTTGTGATAGCATCGCTGCCTGTGGAGAAGAGGGTTTAGAATTTATTATATTTATACTAATATTATAAAGCAGCCGTCGTGGCTCAGTGGTACAAGGGTGTGACTGAAACGCGACGGTTGTGGATTCGATCCCCACTCGAGGAAATGTATTATTATTTCTTAATATTTTCATTTCTTCGCTATGGCACCAAGGCAAAAAGTCCGGCGTTGAGTTCCGCCACTTAACACGCAATGCCTTGAAAAATTCGGCGGAAAGTGGGAAACGGAATATCTTATCACTATGTTCCCTCTGCCTACCCTGCTGTGTGCGGGATACAGCGTGAAGCTGATTAATATTATAAAGCGGAAGATTTTGTTTGGTTAGGCGCACTAATCTAAGGAACTATTGGTTTAAATTGAACATTTTTGTCTGGTATAGTCCATTTCTCTTCCGTCCAGTGTCTTAAAACTAGGTTCCCTCTCTATATTACTATGCGAGAAAAGGCGTGGATTGCTTTATTCATTGCACTAATTAGAGTTAGTGTAAAGGCGCATCCTTTCACACTAACTATCGCTTGCACTTACCTTGACGCACCCCCACTGTTTGACACTCTCCCTCAGCGAAGTGACCATCGAGCACAAAGTGATGGTGGTGAAGTCCCAGTAGTGTGACGGCATATCCCACCCGCGTGTCTCCACGCAGTGCCGCAAATAGCTTACTATGTACACATTGTGTGTGATGTGTACCCATAGAGCTGATATTACCTCCCTGGATATAAGAAAGTTAAGTATAGGTGATTTTTTTTAGTTAGAAAATCTCGCTATTGAAAAAATATTGATGGCAAAAGCCGTGCCAGCCGCTTCTTCATGCAGTAACGCAAGTACGGCACTATATCCTTGATATGGACCTGATATTAACTCCTTGGACACAGATTCATAATACAAAACTGAAGAGTTTGTTTATTGGAACGCCCTTACCTCAGGAATTAACGGATCGAATTGATAGTCACTTTATAGAAAATGACTATAGGATATAACATTACATAAATCATTTCTAAGTAGCCCATTGTAACTGTGGTCAGATTTACCTAACGTACTTAGGAGTCGTAGTGTCATACAAAAAATATCAAATTCTAAGTGAATTATTAATTATTAACATTTGACTCCAAGGATGACTTTTAACATTCATCCTTTTTATATTCTTCAATAATGTCAAAAATTATTTAAGAAAAATATATCATTTGTCGCATTTTTTTTAAACCTTTCCTGATGAGTGGCAAAACTCAACTCGCTCTTTATTTTGTTACCAGAGAAAGAAATAAAAATAATGTATTTCTTCGAATGGGAATCAAATTCACAACTGTCGCGTTTACACTCGAAATACAACATAATAAGATGAAATCAAACGTAAAATAGAGAAGGGAGTGTCTTATCATAACGTTCTCTCGACATACGACTACATCGACATGAACATCCTATTCCTTAATAGCCCAATATGCACTCGGACAACATAAAAAGTATTTAGTCATCAATATTTAGTCCTTGACCCTTGTCTACTCACCTGTCATACAACATGAGTTCGTTGTGTTTGTAGTACACGTTGATGACCGCATCCAGAGCCCCACTTCCTCCAGATAGCTCCTCCCGTAGCGCGTCCCCCGTGATGCCTCCCATAGCGGCTATACTACGCAGCATGAGGGTGCATAGCGTGCTTTCGGGCGTTATGGATGAGAATTTAGATTCTGCCTGGAATTAATAGTAAAAATTGGTCTTATTTTTTATGTTTTTTACAGAACTAGTTATAAAAAAAACGTCGGGCTCGCCCACCGAGGGCTTCTTGCAAAAATTAGTTTCGATCTTATTCTGAAAGTCAATCTTAGGTTAGCCAGAACCCTTTCATCTAATAAACGTGAACTAGGCTTTAATACCAAATTTTGCCCCTCTGTTAAGATTATTATATTTTAGAATTTTACCACAAATGTATAGTATTTTTTTTCTGAACTAGTAAAACCCGTAGATGCTAGCTGCAAAATTTCATAAATCTAGGTCAACCGGAAGTACCTTATTAATGTTGAATCCCTTTAGTGTCGCATTTTTTGTGATATCCATTTATATAAAAAAAATGTGTGCATATCTTTTTTTAAAATAAAAGTAAAAATACATTTTTTTTCGGGAAATGAAGAACTTTTAACTCGTTATCTACAAGTGTTTCTGAGATAAAAGCTCTTGACAGACAGACGGACAAACAACAAAATTACTTTATAAGGGTTCCTTTATTCCTTAAAAGGTACGAAGCCCTAAAAAAACAAGCTTAAGCAAGTACCTGCAAACTATGAAAGTATCCAGTACCAGTAACAACTTCCTCTAGCTTGCTCATATATATAGACTTCATTTTATTATCATTTTCTATTGTATTTGTTACAGAATTTTCTAGAACATTACTATTTTTGTCATCTTCATTTTGTTCAACATTTTCTCCTGGAGAAGAAATCTCTTCATTATCAACTTTTGGGCTTTCAAGACTTTTATTTTGATTATCTAATAATATTTTTTCATTATCAACTTTTAAACTATCCGAAGTTTCATTCAATGGTTCTTTTTCTTGTGTTTTTTCATTAATTTTCAAATTAAAGAAACTTCTAGCAAATGACCAGTAATATCCATTTACTGCTGCTACCTCTGATAAATGTAAAAGTATCATATTTTTAGTATTTAATGATATCTCAGATATTATATCATCTATTAACTTTTCTATTCGTTGTTTTGCGTCTCTTATTACTTCGTAGTGTGGCCACTAAAAAAAACAATAAATTAAAATAAATAATCGTGTTATTTTTGTTTTCATAATATTAAAGAATAAAAAAGCGAACTATTACTTCCTAATGTGGCTACTAAAAAGAAAACAAAAAATTGAAATAAATAATCGTATTATTTTTTTTTCATAATATTAAAGAATTTAAAAAGCGAATTATTACTTTGTAGTGTGGCCAGTAAAAAAAACAATAAATTAAAATAAATAATAGTGTTATTTTTTTTCATAACATTAAAGAATTCAAAAAGTGAATTATTACTTCGTAGTATGGCCCCCATAAAAACAATAAATTATCGTGTTATTTTTGTTTTCATAACATTAAAGAATTTAAAAAGCAAATTATTACTTCGTAGTGCGGCCACTAAAAAAAACAAAAAATTAAAATAAATAATCGTGTTATTTTCGTTTTCATTACATTAAATAATTTAAAATGCGAATTAAATCATTATTAATTATTATTCTAATATTTTTTGTCGTTTAATAGTTTTAAATTTTATTGCTTAAGAAAAGTATAACACAAAAGAAAAGTTCGTCAATTTGTTAATTAAATACCAAATAACTTTGTAACTAACAAGTGAAATATACTCACAAACGCGTATCTCTCACAAAGGGTACTAATTACAACATATTCATACAACACCAAACTAAATAATTCTTTATAATACATTTCATTCAACAATTCCTCTCGCCAGTGTTCTGTCACTCCGTCTTCTTCGTCCAAGCACTCGTTTCTGCTCAACATTGCTCTTAAGAAAAATGATCTAAAAACACTCTTATGTACATATACCATAAGGTCAATTTTATCTAATTCTATATCTTCGTTATCATTTACAACTTTCTGTATAAAATCGTTATCATCTTCGAAAGGACAGTTCAAGTTACCAAAAATGCAATCAATTTTTAAGGCAAATATTTCTAAAGGCACTTGTGTTTTCGGTTCCAATTTGAATATTTTTCTTGTTAATGTGATGATTTCGGCTATCTTTTTGTTGGTGTTAGTTTCGCTTGATATTAAAAGGTATGGGCATAGAGTTGATGCGTGTTCTATACGTTTCATGTTTAGCCCTTCTGTACTGTAAATATAATAAAAAATATTAACACGATGATTTGAAACCGAATTGTGAAATGAACGAACGAATGAGTCATTCATTCTTCGAACGAATGAAACGATATTAGAAACACAATTTTGAGTTTTGCCATTATTTTTATGACATTGTGAGATTTGTGAAGTTTATTCAGATTAAAACACATTAGGGCTGTAATGGTTGTAGATTTGATTCCTATTTGAGAGAATGAATAATTTTATTTCTCCACTCTGTCAAATTCCGCCATTTATGAAGCAGTTCAAAAATTCAGGAATTGGCTTACATAATTAAAGACAATAATTAATATATAGATAATTAAATACAATAATTTGGAGTATTTAGGATAAATATATTTATAGCTAAAATAATAAAATAAAATATTTTTTAGGCAATAGTAACAGTTTGAAAGTGTGATACTTTACAAAGTATCACACTTTCAAACTGCCTATAAAAATATATTTATGTACACATTAAAATATAATTTACTTTCTTAAAACATATAAAACGTAAAAATGATATATACATACTTTTGATAAACATATCCATGCAGCAATTCCAAGGCACTGTCAACTACGGCCACACGGTGTTCCGGCGTTAAACTCGGTAAAGCATCACGCCACGCTGATCGAGTTTCAGACCACGAATTCGGACAAGACCAGGTACCACGCTTTATTTAGAAATATATAGTTTAGTTATTAATTATATTTAGGTGATTTTTGTTACTAGGCCCCACACTGTATTTTCCGTAGAAGAGTAGGCGGAGTAGAGTAAATAGCGGAACTCAACGCCGCCTTTTGTTCTGTTACCAGACCGAGGAAAAGAAAAATAAATCATACCACCGTATGAGAATTAAACCCACGCAATGTCTCGAAAATTAGGCAGTGCTTGAGGAATGGAGTGTCCTAACACTAGTAACCTGCTACATGCGAGATGCAGTGAGAAAGTAAAAAAAATAATATACTCACTAACCATAACATTTAAATTAAGCTGGAACAATTTTAACAGCAACGGCGTCGTTTTGGCTTGTAATGATGTATTTGCTAGCGCCGCGGCCACTTGTGCTCCTAAAGCTGCATTGTTTTCTATAAATTGTTCATTTTTCTTGTTTTTGTCTTCGTCTCTCGTGTACGACAGTTGGGAACAGAGGGTGTCGATGATTTTTGTTACTGCCGCCCCGTTTATCATTACTTCTGTAGATTTGAAATGATAGAATGATTATTTAATAGTCTGTATGATTTTAATTTATGGTATTAAGGAAAGAGGAAAATATGTTTTATAATGGAGAAATGATGCGTGGAGAAAAGAGTGTCTTAATACTAATCGCACTGCTATATGTAAGACACAGCTTGGAGCTCAAGAAATGGAATTTGTACAAACCACCATCGTCCCCGTGTGCGAGGCAGGCCAGCAGAAGCGCGCGCGCGCTCGCCTCGTTGCGGGCGCACAGCGCGGCGGCCGACGCGCCCACTAGCGCGCCGCGCAGCCAGCGCTTAGCGCCGCCAGCGCCGCCCACGCCGCGCGCCGCCTGCCACTGCGACACCTGCATGCACCACTCCACCAGCGCGGGGGGGAACTGTGGGGAGGGATCGTTGCTGTACTTTACGTTACGTTAACGGTGCCTTAGCTGCATTGTAGGGACGGCGGAACGTCAGCACAACTGCACGTTTGGCAGTATACAATGTAGTGATGGTACCGACGCTGTTACAGGGTAGCGCAACGTGGGTACTACAAAAAAGAGAGGTAAGGGGAGACCTCGGTTGACCTTCGAATACACAGTATCAAAAAAACATGAGGACCCCCCGAAGAGCATGTATGAAGACATTGAAGACAGTGGACATGGCGAAAAAGAAAAGAAAGAAAAGATTAACAATAAAATTTATAAAAAAACATTTAAAAAAAAAAGTTAAGTCACTAACCTGTTGGAATGAATTGTACATAGCATCTTGCTCGTCTTCACTAAAATATTTCACCATTAGGAACAAAATTTCCACTAACGGCTTACACCTCATCGTATCACCGGAAAGCCAGCTCCTCAATACTTTATCATAAAAACTATACAACGAATCCGCATTAAAATGCTTCGAAATCGCCAAAAATAACTTATCACTATCAAATTCTATTAATAATGTTATTAAAGACGAAAATACAGCGGAAGACATTGATTTTTTGTAGGCAAAATCAAAATATTCACAACATGTGGTTTCCACTAAATTATTTAAATTATGCCTATATCTGTCTATTAAGGCTTTATCGTAAATTGTTTTATCTGTGCTCTTATTTTCTATTTTCTCAACTTTTTCATCGGCAAATTGTATGCTTAGTTGTTTTTTCTCTTGATTAAAAGTAGATTTTAAGGCTTTTAATAATAATATATGGTCGTCTATTAAATTTGTTATGTCATTTGGTTCTAGAGGTAATTTTTCAATTTGCAATGATATTGTAGATCCGATGTTCTGCCAGAAGTTTCTTATTAGTTGGTCGTATTTGTCATTTTGGGGAAAATTGGGGGTATTGGGGGTGTTTGGTGTATTGGAGGTATTAGTCTGTTTAAGCCAATATTTAGTTATGCCCGCCATGTTTGTAGCGGAATGCTTTATCAAATTACACCTCGTCTGATTATCTTTGATTAGAAAAATCATTTCTAGCCAAGTCCTGTGTACGTAAGTAACTATTTCTAGTACGTAGTCGTATTTCTGTATTGAAAGGTAACGGAGACACTCCGATAGACTTGTTATCCATATTTGTCTTTCGCTCTTTGAATTTAACGTGTTTTTGTTTTGTAATCTGCAAAGATGTTTTAACTGGTACACTCAGATTTGTATAAATAAATTGAGTCTGTACAAAAATTCAAAATGACCTTACTAAAAATAACAAAGAAAAATGTCTAAATCAAATAAGCAATTAATTTTATCTAAGAGACAAACACTTAATTACATTAAAAAATCAAGTACATCTATTATCTCAACACATATTTGAAATTAGATGAATTTCAACCGGTTTAATCGCCTATATTTAATGTTAAATAATATTTAAAAAATATTCAAAAAAATGTAAACATTATGAATAGAAACTATTATTAACTTAACACTTACCCAGTAAACATAGCGTTGAAAAATGTCAAATAAAACTCTTTATTTAGTAACTCCTCTGGCAATTTGTCTAATAATGGCAACAATATATTCGTTAAAAGTCGAGCTTCTCCCCAACCACCTGAAAAAATAACACATAATTTAAAAATTTTATTCGCAGCGCCCATATTTTGATTTGTTACCAGAGCTAAGCAAAATGAACAATGAATGAAATAAAAACTTAGGAAAGAAAAATACTTCATCTCATCATATGCTAACAACAAATAAGTTGTACCAAGCGTATAAAAATTTCGACGTAGTTCGATGAGAACGTATAACTTAGTGGCGTGGCAGAGCGCCTAGTCAGTTTCCAGGAGGCGCGGGTTCGAGCCCCGCTACGCTCAAAATGAACTCACAACCGTTACGATTACAATCAGCCATGACAGCCTAACTCATTCATCAATTGAAATAACAAAATTATACTTAGAATATATGCATCAGTTAAAAATAATGCTAAAATATACTTACCATTCTCTAGTACATCTAACAAACGTTTCACGAGAAGATCTTTTTTGTCCAACAAAGTAGACCAGTCCTGCAATAAGTATAAATTATTATTTTCCGACTTCACGCTGCATCCCGCATATTAGTTAAGCTAATGGCGAAACAACGGACCTATAGTGGGTTAGGGTGGTTGATTTTGGGGCCAAACTTGTGGACAAATCAAAATCTTTTTGCTAAGTATACGACTATCTTTGCCGATGACTTTTTCATCTTATTTGTCATTTGTAAATTCAACAAGCCTGCCTTTTATATTATTCACTGAAAGTGTCTGTTTGCCGTATTATTGTATAATTTCATTTTTGTTTTTAAAAAAAGATAAAATAATTTTATTTATAAATTTATTATGTGCCAAGATTAATAAAAATATATTTCATTAAAAGAATTAAGTTCAACAAAAACCAGTATAATATACTTTTATCTATATACATATAACAAAATTGTATCTGATCACTGCCTCACATGGAAGATATATGAGAAAATCTATTATTGGAGACATTTATTACTATAATAGAATCCAAAACATTTATCTGTGCATTTTTTCATGCTAATCTTAGAATTAGCTAAGCCTAAATAATTATATAGTTCTAGCGAGTGAAGCCACGAGCGGGTCGCTAGTAATATATAAACCTCTGAACGTTACCTGTACATTATGCATAATGACCAACACGGCAGCCCATCGTTCAGTAGCGACAGCTGCATTTCGCTCGGGTAACGCTACTAAAGCCTTTAATATACGCGTTTTTACCTCACGCGGGAATCGTGTTATTAGAACTGACACTAGCGTCCCTATTGTTCCATACCACGCAGCCCTGGAATTAAAATATTTAGTTAATTTTATACTATGATTAACAATATACATTAAACATGAAAAAGTATTCAATTCATTTCGCCATTGAATTACTTATATGCTTAGCGTATAGTGGTTAAAGCGCTTGAAGGGCCCGAAAAAGACGTGGGTTCACATCCCGCTACGTCAAAATTTTTACATTTCTTCTAAAAATGGTATTTTAAATCTCTTAAGTGTGAAATAAAATTTAAAAAATGTTCAAAATATATATCAAACGAAATTAAGTATTATTTATTTCTCGTTTGAAATAGTATTTACAATACTAGTTTTGAAAAATCGCCAATGTGAATGAGATATTTTTTTTCGACTGCGCCAAATGGTTATTTTTATATATTTACATTTTAAGAAAATTTAGAAATATTATTTTTTCCTGAAAAAATAATATTATTCTATTCTCCTAAGATTGTTCGATTTTTACGGTCAGCGGCCTTCGGGCACGCGTCGTGACCTCTGGTGGCTACGTTTTTACATCTGAGGCTATATCTAATAGCTGTCCTTTTGGACGTATATTTATTGAATTCTAAAAATGAGATCCGCACGAGATTTTATTTTTCTTTTTATATTTGTCAATGTATGTATGCAAGTATGAAAGAGTGACTGTATGGGATGAGCGAATGTATAGAAAATATTTAATAAAAATTATTAACAATAATACAATCCAAGCTTAAAACATATCGCCAACAAGTATAACCAACCCACCTAACATTATGTGAGGTATGCGCCGCCATTTTCCAAAATGCATTTCCCTCTAAAACCGGTGCTAAAATCTCCCATAACCAATTTTCCTGTGATTCAGGTAACGTTGTCACAAAATTATCTAAAGCACGCAAAGACGCGGTTTGTATGCGTATTGTTGCTTGTGCACGCTCTTCTGCGTCTAAATACCTGTAAAAAAATAAAGAAGCTGGTGGTAAGGCACTCTGTTCTTCTCTTTAAGTTAATTTTCGAGATAATGCGGGGAACTTACACCGCACCTTGTCTCGTTATCGATCATTCAAATAAGAGTCGAACACACAACTGTCGCATTTACATTTAGACTGCAAGCCATTGACAACGGCTACTTTTATGTTTTCAATTATTTTAAGGATATGATTTGCGGAATGATAATAAATATAATAAATAATTAGTTAGCATAACATTTCATTCCATCGAGTAGGGATCGAACTCATAAACATCGCGTTCACAGTCACACGCTGTCACGCGAGCCTCGGCGGCCTCATGTATGCCTTAAGTTAAAATCAGCTTCACACTGTATCCTGCACACAGTGGCATAAACACATTGAACCTAGTGTTAAGACACGCTATTCCCCACATTCTGCCAAATTTTGGAGGCATTCCGTGTTGAGTGGTGGTACTCAACGCCGTGCTTTGCCTCGACCCCAGAGCAAAGAAATGAAAATATAAAATTTTGGGGATCAAACCAACAACCAGTCATGTCAGTCACATGCTGTCCCGTGAGCCTCAATTGCATTATATATTACCCAACTTACTTATTGATAAGCATGTCTTCAGGGCTCCCGGTAAGATTGTCTATGAGTAGTGTCAAAATCTCATTCTTGCAAAATAATAAAGCTTCTTGAAGTTTATTGTCTGGGAAGGTGCTCTGTAACAGATTATTAAAGGAAAATTGGATAATAATAACATTTTTTAAATTGTAAACGCAATTCAATGAAAAATCAAATTCATCTCCTCTTATCTTGACTCTAGTGGTGGCACAGGGACGACGGTTGTGGGTTCGATTTCCTTGAGGAAATTAAATTTAATTTGTTTCGCTCTGGTAACAAGACAAAGTGTTATTTTGAGTTCCACCACTGAACACACAATTCCAACAAAATACTGCAAATGGTGAGGATCAGAAGTGTCTTAATGGAAAAGGAGTGTCTTAACACTAGGTTCCCAGATTTCCTGTGCATACTCTGCTGTGTGGGGTACAGTGAGAAAAAATTTCATCTTACCTCCAATTGGCCTTTAGCAAGTGAGGCCACAGGTGCATGTTCATCATACTGCGCTATGAGCCATGCCGGCACCAGCTTGCGGAGATGTGGTGCGCACTGTCTCCCACATACTGATACTATAAGACCGTGACATGTCTGGAAGTTATTATTGTTACATATATTATTATATTTTAGGATAATGAAATAGAGAAAATAATGATTGCATTTTACTGTAAACAAAATAGTTATTGTTGGTTCAATTCTTTATCAGGGGAATTCCTTACGTACATTGAATTGCTTTCAAGAAAACTTGAAAATGTGGTAAAACAAAATTATATTACAATTAATTTGGTAAAATCAAATTATAATTGTTTGCAGTATATTTTATTTTTATAAATATACAATGATATTTACTGCTTAGATTACATAAAAAAAATATATAAAAATAAATTTAAATATTATATAAAATGATTATTTTATTTTGTACAATTTTTTTCTTTTAGCTTTACATTGTATCCCACATAGCACAGTAGACATAAGAACCAGTGACAAGGCACTATGTCCTCTATGCACAGTAATTTTTTTTAAGACATTGTGCACTGAGTGGTGGAATTTAACACCACACTTTGTCTTATTATCTAAGTTAGGAAATGAGAATAATTAATTTTTGGTGTTACAATTGACACAATAGCTTCAAACCAAAATTTAATGATACTTATTTCTCACTCAACTCACTTAACACACAATGCCTCCAGAACTAGGTTTGCTCTGCCTATCTGCCTACTCTGCTATGTGCGGGATACAGCGTGAAGCTGGGGGACTTACTTGAATTACAAATTTTATTGATTAGAACAATTAAATAAATATTAATTTCTTAATTTGTATTATGTATTACCTATTTAGAAAAAAAAATACCTGCAATGACTCTCTCACTCTGCGGTCAGGGTCAAAAACCAATATCTGATAATAATGAGCCCAACTGGGCAATGCTGCTACTGCTTCTTCTACATTGCCATTTTTTATTAACTCTGTTAACTCTTGAAGTGCCTGGATGTTTTACATAATATTTTAATATAATTTATAAATTTTACCCTCTTTTGTAAGTAATATTTGTATAACTTATAACATTACTTGCAGTTAACACTGTATGAGATAAAATGTAAACTTTAATATTATAGTCATTGTAAATATTATGCAATATTAAATGCCATTATAATACATAATTTTTTATCATCATGCAAATATTTTTCAAAAATAAGAAGATGTTTACAACAGTGTAACACAAAAAAATATTTAAAAATAGAGGAATTTGTTAAGTGTATAATATAAATTATTAATAGAGATTCAAGTTTAACATGATTATTACCTTAGTTTTTGTAATGGGATCCTTTTTATTAAACTTTTTAAAGCATATAGAATATTCTGAGCTTAAATTTTGGTCAATATTTGGAGTTGTTAATGTGGGAAATATTGCAGGTACTATTTTGCCTGAGCCTACTTTGACAAATGATGTATCTACATTGATTGTATTGCTCAATATTTCTGCACTGCGACCACTACTTGATGGCTGTAACATATATTTAAGTTTATATAAAAAACATATAAAGAAAAAATATATTTTACTGCAATAAGACGAAATCTAACAGAACGACACTTACTCTCACATTATTTTTAGTTCTCTGACTTTGTTTTGTTTTGCCACCCATAATATCTTAAGTGGCAAGTATTTATAAATACTTAAAGTAACTGTAAAATATTTATAATGATCTTCATATGAGAATTTAAGTTAATTTTGACGAATTAATGATATCACAATAACCAAACTTAAATGACATATTTGACGTTGACACTAAGCGTATATGACATATGAATTTCTGTCATTTTGTCAGGCCGCGTCAACAGCATCGCACGGATACTTGGAAAGAATTGTAGAATATTGATATAAAAATGAAAATGTTAATGAAATGTTATGATATAAAAGAAACACATGAGAGTAAGCGCCTATATTTACAAAATATAGCAATATTACTTCATACATAGTATCTACTTATGAAAATAATTCCCTCCATTTTAAAAATATTAAGTGTTCTTTTCTAAATATAGATATATGAAGGATTTGCATTTCAACTCTTGCAGATATTGCTTTATTATCCTCATTTAGATAGAAAACCAGGAGGCGCGGGTTCGAGTCCCGCTATGTTCAAATTTTTATACGTTTTCTAAATAAGTATTTTTCTTTCCTAAGTGTGGAATAACACTTTAAAAAGGTTGAAATATTGCTTTATTATTTATGTTTTCAACACTATACACCATTGGAATAATAATAATTATAAAAATAATTTAAAAACTCTTCTGTTTTTTACAAAAAGTAAAAAATTCTTTTTGTTTTCTGTTTTATATCTGTATCACTTTTAAAAACCACAGTTTATATTATATTTCATAGTATATATATTCTGTATATTTAATTAGTAAATAATACTTTTGGTATACAGACTTATCTTTGTCGTAACAATAAATAAATCTTTTTTCAAACTATAGCAAAGATTATAAAGTACGTATGTAACTTATCATTGTACTAAATCATTATATTTTAATATACCACTACGAACTATTTTCACTTACCCGGATGTCGGCCGTCGATTAGCAGATTAGGCAATTTGCCAATCCTAAGCTTGCTTATGTTTAGTTACACTTTTTGTATATTGTAGATAGACGAAAATACAAAGACGTGTATTCTATATATTTATATAAATATGGATTTGAATAGAACCTATAACGTAATTCATTAATTATATAATATTTAAGTAGATTAGAAATTCTACTTAAATATATATTATTATATATTATATAAATATTTACTTTTTTATTTCAAAGCTATTTTTTTACGCTTATTTATTTCTAAAAATATGTAAGTCTATATAATATAAAAATATGAAAAAGTTACAAGTATATTTTTTATGTTTATAATTCTCTATTATAAAATTCAAATGTGCTTAAAACTTAGTATCAGTTAATTAAAATAGGTGCAATTAATTATAAATATAATATTTGGATAATTTCTAAAGAAATGAAGAAAGGACGGAATGCAAGATCAGTGTAAATAGTAAGATAATTGAACAAGTGAATAAAGTGGAAAATTTAGGAAGTAGGTTCAGTAGATGGAACATACGAGATGGATGCGGAAAGGCATCTTTCTGCTGATAACCGGGTTAACGGTGCCTTAGCTACATTGATAAGTGTCATATAATTTAAGAAAAGAAATCTGTCAATGTTGGTCTTACCTTGATGACGTTACAATCTGCGGCATTAATAAAAATGAACATGATTCTAATCTAGAAGAATTCATGAAAGCTGTTAATAAATATGGTCTAACGTTAAATAAAGAAAAATGTTTTTTTAGTATGAACAAAATAAATCTTTTAGGCTACACAATAGAAAATAAAACGATAAGGCCAGATTCGAACCGTATAAAACCGTTACTTGATTTGCCATTACCAAAAGATGCATCGTCCTTGAAGAGAACTCTCGGTTTATTTGCGCATTATTCAAAATGGATTAAAAACTTTTCAGAGAAGATTCATTTATTCACTAACATAAAAACATTTCCTATTAGCAAAGAAGCTAATAAATGTTTTGAATCTATTAAAAATGATATCGTTAAAGCCAGCCTACAAGCGATAGATCATTCCGAAACATTTACGGTCGAAAGTGATGCTTCTGATCACGCCCTGGCAGCTACTTTATCTCAGAACGGGCGACCTGTCGCTTTCTTTTCCCGGTCGTTATCAGATTCTGAAAAACGTCATTCTACGATAGAAAAAGAAGCATGCGCTATCGTTGAGGCATTACGTAAGTGGCGACATTATTTAATAGGTAGATATTTTATCTTAATTACTGATCAAAAATCTGTCAGTTTTATGTTTAACCAGTCCCACACGAGTAAAATAAAAAATGATAAGATCGAACGCTGGCGACTAGAATTATCCTGTTATAAATATGATATAATTTATCGTCCTGGTAAAGATAATATAACTGCTGATGCCCTATCTCGTGTCTCTGCAAGTATACATTCTAAAAATAAACTTTACTGTCTCCATGATACGCTCTGCCATCCAGGTATAAACAGAATGTGGCATTGGATTAAAGCAAAGAATCTACCATTTTCTATAAACGATATAAAGTCCCTAATAGAAAACTGTCCAACTTGTGCTAAAATTAAGCCGCGCTTTATAAAACCTTATGCTAAGCTAATTAAAGCTACAAGCTCTTTTGAAAGGCTCAATATGGATTTTAAAGGTCCTTTGCCGTCAAATACCCAAAATAAATATCTTCTTACTATTATTGACGAATTTTCAAGATTTCCTTTTGCATTTCCATGCAAAGATATGTCTTCTACCACTGTAATAAAGTGTTTACAAGAGCTATTTTCAATTTTTGGAACTCCTTTATACATACACTCAGATCGAGGGGCATCATTTATGTCACAGGATCTGAAACAGTATCTAATTACATTAGGTATTGCGTGTAGCAGAACTACTCCATATAATCCAGAAGGAAACGGTCAAATAGAGCGCTTTAATGGTACCTTATGGAAGTCTATAGAACTAGCGCTGTGTTCTAAAACACTCAGTGTAGAGAATTGGGAACAAGTACTTCCGATTGCTCTGCATTCCATAAGGTCCCTATTATGTACCGCCACAAACATGACGCCACATGATCGTATATTTAATTATAGCCGACGCTCTTCAAATGGAGATTCTTTACCGAGCTGGTTAATGAATTCAGAAACAGTTTTGATGAAAAAGAACTTTAGAGCATCAAAATATGAACCGTTGACCGAAGAAGTGCAGTTATTGGAAGCCAACCCCACCTATTCACATGTTCGTCTATCCGATGGGAGGGAGACTACAGTTTCTAATAGACGTTTAGCACCAATACCACAACCATTGGAAGATAATTTACTTTTACAACATAATAATCAAAGTAATGACAACCTAGAAGGAGAACGACATGTCTCTGAAGATAGAAATCAAGCTCCGACAATAGTGCGTCATTCGGAAAGACATAAACATCTTCCGTCTTATCTCAGAGATTACGTTTTATAATATTTTATTGTATTTTTTTATGTACATTAGTTATTTTATTGGAAGGGGAGAATGTCATATAATTTAAGAAAAGAAATCTGTCAATGTTGGCATTCTCATTATTTCAAATGTCTAGCAAATATTTTTAGTTAAATAAAACCAATTATTCCTTGGTTTGTCTTTTAATATATCAATAAGACGGTGAAACGTTAGCACAGCTGCATGTTTGGCCGTACACAATACAATGTTGGTACCGACGCTGTTATGCGGCAGCGAAACATACCCACGATACAGAAAAAGAAGGAAAGAAAGATGAATGAGAACGTGCTTAGTTGATTTGGGCACGTCGAACAAATGAATGATGAAAGAATGGCAAAAAAGATTTATGATGGGAAAGTGAGCGGTAAGAGAGGTAGGTGGAGACCTCGGTTGACCTTCGAAAACACAGTATCAAAGATTTTGGAGGAAGGTCACATAAAAAACATGAGGACCCCTCAGTGGCTTGTATGAAGAGGTTGATGACGAGGACGAGGCAAAAGAGGTGTGCCTACCCCTCTAGGGATATAGAGATGAGTACATAAATTCAACGCTTCCAAAGTGCATCATTTTATTTTATCTTTTTTAAATTCACGCTTTAACCTATGAACCTGGCACCACAAAGGGTAAACAGAGAGAACCTAGTATTAAGACACTCCGTTCTCCATACTGACTCAATTCATGTTATCGAATGTAATTAGAGGCATACATTTTATTTCTTATAAGATTTTGGCGGACATTCTTTCAAGAAAAGAAAGGAATTGAGTGAGACTGCAAATAGTTTGTTCGGAGTCCGATAGTCAGTGATCACGTAATAATGCGCCGTCACGTACCTATTGCGACCTAAATTAAAGTAGGACAGTGGCGTTCGCGAATTTTCACTTCGAAATACAAGTTTTCTTACAGAAATATTTTAATGAAATTCTGAAAGATGTTCGGCTGTATAGATCTATAGCGAATTTGTAGGGTGCGTTATTATAAGTATTTTTTTTAAATTCACCATGAATCTCGTAGAATAGGCAGAGGGAATCTAGTGTTAAGACACTCTGTTCTCATTAAGACATTTCCGTTTTCCACTTTCCGGCGATTTCTGGAGGCATTACGTGTTGCTAAAGTCAATAAGTTTTAGGTCTGTAGTTAACAAATTCTTTTGTTAATAAAGCTTAAATGTTATTTTGTGAATAGTTAGGTTAATACAGGTAACAAAATATCTTTTAAATTTTTCTCAAACGTTTTAAACTTTCACTCTGTATTCCGCACTCAAAGACGCGGTTTGCCTCGCTACCATGGCGAGGAGATGACATAAATAAATATTTTATTTCCTCAAGTGAAAATCGAACCCACAACCAATTTTGTTTAACCACTTTTACAGTCGCACGCTTGTGCCACTGTTCCACGACTTGCCTTAAAACTTCTAAAATATACTATTCAAAATTAGGACATTCTATTTAAAATAGAGTTTGACATCTGTTCTAAGGCAGGGCTAACGTACCTACTAAGGGTAAGGCGTTATGACGTCACGCACGCAGTTAATGCGGGCACGTGACGGGCCAGCACATGCTGCCACGGAGACTGGTCACTAAGACTTAGCTATAGTATGATATATTATATATGTTGTTTGTATATATTAATATGGATCAGATAGTGGAGATTTTGGTGGATTTTGTTCGTTAATAAAAAAAATATACGGAATGCCTCCAGAATTCGGCGGAAACTGAGGAACGAAAGTGTGTTAATTTGAACGGCATGTCTTAATATTAGGTACCTTGCTCTCTCTGCCCAACCCTGCTATTTGTGAGATATAGAGTAAAGCTAAAAAAAGATGTATTTTTTTTAAAGTTTCACTTTATCTTCCGCATTGTAGATGTAGACGTCGATAGTAAGGACGTAGCGCTAAGATGATCTTTTTCTATTTTGAGATAAAAATGGACCGCCTTTCTGCGGTTATTCTTACAAGATCGGAGAAAAGAATAAAAATTACGTGTAATTATTCTCACAGGCGGGTATTGAGGCAGTCATCGTGTGTACTTATCGACGTGGAAATAGCCATACTCTCTACGCCTCAATGGCGATTATTTAGCAATCTATTTTTGTTTTCAGTATCTTCACTTTGAATCCCGCATGTAGCGAGGCATCCCGCATGAGAGGGAACTTAGTGTTATGACACTCCGCTGCCCACTTTCCGTCGAATTTTGAAGATATTAAGTATGTGTTAAGTGGCGGAACTTAAGGCCCCGATTTGCCTCTACACCAGAGCGAATAAATTAAAATATTAAATATTTAATTTTCTCGAGTGGGAATAGAACCCACACACGCTGTCACACGCTTGTGCCCCTGTGCCACGATTGGCCTTAACAATCTATTTATTATATTTTAAACGTCAACAATATACAATGTCTAAATAAAATTGAAACAGATAAACTAATTCGCCTATGCATAGTCAAAATCCATAAGTATCACCCTATTTCACGGCGACCGGGGAAGCGGCATCGCGTCAGCGTTTTAAAATATATTAAAATTTTATTCATTACATATTCACTTTTGCAGAACAACTTGATTCCATAAAAGTATAATTTAATAGCAGTTTAAGGCCACTCGTAGCGCAGGGCACAAGTGTGTGACTGACTGTAAATGCTGTGTTGTGGGTTCGATCCCCACTCGAGAAATGAAATATTAATTAAAATTTATATTTTCAATTCTTTGCTCTGTTGTCGAGTCAAAGCGTTGCGTTGAGTTCCGCCACTCAACATGAAATGTCTCCAGAATCCGTGGAAAAGGGGGAACGGAGTGTCTTAGCACTAGGTTCCTTCTCCCTCCCCTGCTGTTGCAGAATAAAGCGTGACGCTGATAAAAAATAGCAGTTTAATGAGTTTCACAAAAATACCATAAGAACGTAAAAACTTTGACCCAATTCTCGGGCGTTTAGGTTTGGGTGTAGTTAAATTAAGCGACTTCATTTTTACTGCTTAATTACAGACCGGCACAAGGCGCTCTCGGTGGTCAACCGCCGCTCTGAAACAACAAGGGATTGCGTTTTCTTTGTCTGTGCTCTAATTTAATATGTTCTTTTGTTTCTGTAATACTCTTTTAATCTGTTGTTTAAGTTAAGTAAGTTTTGATCGTCTTAAATTGAATTTAATATGTTAATTAGTTTGGTTCTTATTTATTTCCAATTGTTTTGTTTTATTATAACCTTGTAAGAATATACAACTAATATGCCGAATAATTAATTAGAAAACGTATAAAAATTTGAACGTAGCGGGACTGGAACCCGCGCCTCCTAGAAACCTACCAGGCGTTCTTACAACTTATTTATGTCGTTTCCAGGAGGTGCGGGTTCGAGTCCCGCTACGTTCAAATTTTTATACGTTTTATAAATAAGTATTTTTCTTTCCTAAGTATGGATTAACACTCTAAAAATGTTAATATGCGGATGTTGGTGAGGATGAATGTTTACTCTTCTTTAACGGGTTTGCACTTAAATTAACGGATTTTATTCACAATAAAATATTATTTTTATTTACATTGTCCTTACTTTTCTCTGTTTTAGTTTTTTAGGGTTACGAAACCCTGAAAAGGTAAAAATCGCACAAGCACGAGTCGTCTCGCCCACCATGGGTTACATTATAATTCGAATTTTTCCCCCTTTTTAAGGCTATTATTTTTTAGGATTTAACTACAAACATATAACAACTTCTGTGTTATATGTTTGTAGTTATGAAACCTACCAGGCGTTCTTACAACTTATTTATGTCGTTTCCAGGAGGTGCGGGTTCGAGTCCCGCTACGTTCAAATTTTTATACGTTTTATAAATAAGTATTTTTCTTTCCTAAGTATGGATTAACACTCTAAAAATGTTAATATGCGGATGTTGGTGAGGATGAATGTTTACTCTTCTTTAACGGGTTTGCACTTAAATTAACGGATTTTATTCACAATAAAATATTATTTTTATTTACATTGTCCTTACTTTTCTCTGTTTTAGTTTTTTAGGGTTACGAAACCCTGAAAAGGTAAAAATCGCACAAGCACGAGTCGTCTCGCCCACCATGGGTTACATTATAATTCGAATTTTTCCCCCTTTTTAAGGCTATTATTTTTTAGGATTTAACTACAAACATATAGATTTTTTTCCTAAACTGGTACGATCTATATATGTTAGCTGCCAAATTTCATAATTCTAACCCCTGTTAATTTTGATTCCCTTTATAGTGTCGAAATACGCGTTCTTTGCGATATAAATGGCCATACCTTTATCTCTATCTCTATATATTATAAAATAAGAACGATTTTTTTTCTGTCTGGCCTTTCTACGTTATCTTCTTCTAAACCACCCAAAGGATTTTGATGCGGTTTTCACCATTATGTAGAGTATTTCTCAGGGAAGGATTATATATGGTTTATTATATGTATATTTTATTGTAATTTGACATAAATATGATAAATGTGTATAAAGTCCTACCCGTTCAGACACTTTCACGCATGCGCTGTTTTAATGGTAAGTCTTACATGAAAACAATGTACTAGAGTATTATTCCTCTTAATAAGATCTACAAAAAAGTCAGCGACAGCATATTCGTATCTTCTAAGGATAACATACAGTGAGCATATTTCTGTCTAAAAATAGTAATTTGAATATATTTTTTATTTTGAGGGATGTTTGTCCATAATGGTATCAATCCTTTTCCTTTTAAATACTTTATTAATTTTCTACGTTAAACGAAGATAAAATTTGCTCTTTACACTAATTTGAAATTACGAATAGTTTTAGAGAAAAACGCATTTAATTGTTGACACATCACGCCGGCTATAAGCCGCAGTTTTGGCGCAAGTTTTATTTATTACCTTACTCTCAGCATATAAATAAGTATATTAGTTACGTTGGTCATTTAATGTAGATCAAAACTGTCTTTTACTGTTTTTCATTTTAATAAGTACTTTAGAAGTTGTTACAATATCAAAAAATCCTTGCTTTGAAACGGCTCGCCACACGCCATGCGTCCCCCGCGCCCCCCGACGTTTTGCTTAAAGAAGCGCGTCCGCCGCGCCCGCCTGCCTCTGTATTGAAGAAAAGTAGATGTAGATGCGATTGTACGTATTGGATAATTGGAGTTTAATATATTTAGTTTCGTCCTTTTTGATTAATAGAATAGTAGGTAGTCTTTTGTTCATAATTTCTTCCGTATAAGTATTTTAGTTTAAAAGAACAGTAGGTAGGCTTTTGTTTATCATTTCTTGCGTTTAAGTATCCTGTTGTTTATTTTGTTTACTCTTCTTCTGTTGTTTTATTATTTTCTTTACCTTTTAAACATAGGAAATGTTTTTAATTTAATTATACCACGACAAAGTCGTTCAAATATAGGTCGTAGAACAAGAAATGCAAATAAAAATCGTTTAAATCTTAGTAATGAAAGCGTATATGAGACGGAAATTAGATAGTAATTTAAATATATTTACTTATTGAGAGGGATGTGTGTCAATAATGATATTAATCTTTACCCTTTTAAATAAGTTATTAATTTTTTACGTTAAACAAAGATAAATTTTGCTTTTTACAATATTTCGAAATTACAAATAGTTTTAGAGAAAAGCTATATCGACTCATATTATCCCTTACTCTCAGTGTATAAATAAGTATATTAGTTATCTTGGCCATTTAATGTAGATCAAAATGTTGATTAGTAGCACAGATTTGAAATTACGATACTAAAAAATTCTTGCTGTGTAACGGCTCGCCGACCTTCACGCTTCCCCCCGCCCCCTCGACATTTTGCTTATAAAAATGGATCCGCCGCACCCGCCTAGCTTCCCCCGGGCATGGAAGGAGGGCCTGCTCATCATGTTGCCCAAGGCTGGGAAGAGCCCATAGCAGCCTGAGGGGTACCGATCTATAACCCTCCTATGCGCGGTCTCCAAGCTGTCCGAGAAGTTATTCCTCTCACTTCTCCAGGCGCACATCCACCCATGAAGCGAGCAGTTTGGCGAGCGGGTATACTACTCTGGTTACACTACGCCGTAACAGCGATCAACCGAAAGGAGAGAGCAATAGCAGTCTTCTTCGACGTAGTACGCGTATTCGACCACGTCTGGCACCCGGACCTACTTCATTAAGTGCTCAGAGCCGGCACCCCCCAGCACGTCGCGCATGTCTTTGCCTCCCTGCCTCAGTGACAGGACATTTTGCTTGAGAGTTAAGAGTTCGAGGTATAGCAGCGATTCGATCGCTGCCGTTGTTCCCCAGGGCAGCATTTTGTCACCTGCTCTCTACGCACTATACACTGATGACATCACATCGCCCTAGCGAGTATCACTCAAAGAGAAATCCTGCAGGAGGTCCAGAACCTCATCCTCCGTCGAGTGACGCAGGCGCTATACTACGTGAGAAACACCACGCATCACCGCAACCTAAAAATAGAAAGCCTGGATTTACACATTGGTCGTCTCGCGTCCAACGCATTCCGCTGTGCCAATGTATCGGGTCACCTGCACCTAAGTAGCAGCACTCCGTGGCATATCCGGCCGCCCGAGGTCAGACGTCAGATGACTTCCGAGGGACTTTCTATCCTCCTCCAAATGCGACTCATGAGCCTTGCATTGATCCTTGGTCGTTTAAACTGGGCCTCCCTCAGGAAAACGAGGGTCTCACCTGACTGAGTTGACCGCCTAGATGGCATTTGATAATCTTTCCAATCCCGTCCCGCACCCCTCTCTCTGTGTCTGCTCTAGAGCAGGTTATCACTTGAGACCACGGCCATGGAACCAACGCCCAGATGTAGTTCGGTGCTACTACGGAGATGGACGAGAGAATGCTTCAATTCTGCGCCTGGCTCTATAGCAAAGTAAATTTAGAAGCGATTGCACGTATTTTGGAGTTATCCAATAATTATAATGTATTTCGTCGCGGCATTGTTGGTTACATCTTTCGTTAAATATTTTTGGGTAAGAGAATAGTAGGTAGTCTGTTGTTTATAATTTCTTTCGTTTAAGTTTTCTGTTGTTTGTGTCATTTGTTCAGGTGTGTGTTTTTTTAAACAATTGGAACATCCTTATTGGAGCTACGGAAATGTGGGTTGCATTAAGGTTTCAGTAATTTTCACATTAGTAATCTTAAGTGCTTTGCAAACATAGGTACATTATATGAATAATTCAGTAGTTAAAGCGGGCGAAGCCGCGAGCGGGTCGCTAGTCTTAAATAAATGAAGAAATAGGAACCGTAGATCTGAGTATATGGTTTGAACTTCAACTCAATATCAATGCTTTACTGAGATAAGGCTCTTGATCGACAGACAGACATATGGTCGGATGGACGAACAATAAAGTAATGTTATAAGGGTTTCTTTTTCTTAAGAAGTACAGGATCCATATAAGACCACTTTGTTCATTTAACATACTCACCGCGTAATTAAAACATATCGGATACTTCTCCTGGACCTACAATTATGAAATTTGGCACGAAGTGAGAACTTGCAGACAAAATAAAGGAATAAATCAAAAACGTAAATATTTAAAAGTATTTTATACAAAAAAAGTAATTACAAACTTATATTTATAGTTCATTTTATACAAAATGAGTCCATATGGACAACTTAACTTTGTCAATTTTTATAAGTCCGGAAATTTGTACGGAACCCTCAGTTTGCGAGTCTGACTCGAACTCGACCGGTTTTCCCAAGTGTCCGTACACACAAACACACATAGATAGGTAGAAGAACCGAAGCCAACAAAATTGTGTTAAAAAAAGCAAACAAATATCATCATTTCGAATATTTTAGTATAAAAATATACAAAAATGTGTTGTTCAGTATTTATATTACAAGACTTTCTGAATGCCGTGTTGCTAACCTTCGAAATATCACGAATCAACGAATACATTAAAGATCCATTAATATTGAACGCTACAACAAACTTCAGTTAGAAATTCGACAATACTCTTCGCAAATATTGGAACTTCGGTACAATTCGTTTCTAATACATTTCTAATGAACAAAATAAACTCGTACTTCGCTTTGAGTTGGTAACTGATACCGAGATTGGAGAACAACGTTTCGAATGTCTTTGTGGAGAATGTTAAATTACTTAAATATTCAATAGCTGTTGTATATTTTCATGGAAGGTAGTTAAAAGATGAAAGCGTTCAAATACAAAGGCGACCGCGCTTTATTCAGATTCAAATTGAAAATATTGTCGATGTCATTGAGCTCTAGCCTCTCTACCTATAGATATAAAATATGTTTACAGTCAGCAGTTTCTTAACGTAAACGCTGTAAGATTTTAAGGCTGCTTACTAATTAGTTTTCTTTAGAAATGAGTAAAAATTTAAGATGCATTTCGTAAAGAAACTGAGATAGCAAAAGAAATCTTGCAGTAAAAAAACGAGTATTTCGTGTAAAATATCACCCAGAACGGGTTTCGGCAGTAATATCCGCCTTGAGGCCACGCGCCACGTCCCGGCTAATAAAACGTACATTGCGGAGTCCCCTCACGTCGCGAGGATACAGAATGCAGACCACACTCGCGCCCAAATATTAATGCATGCCGTGTATACCTCCTTATATCAGAAGACATGAGTCGACTTTAGCCTTTTTAAACCTTTTTTTGATGAACTTTGCCAGAAATACCGCAAGCTTATTCTGAAATAGCGAATGAAATGTCAAGTTGGTGGTGGAAGTATTTATAAGTTTTTTTTTATAGATAGTATGGATAGCAGATATGGATGGATTTAATCGTGGTGCAATTGAGATATCACCTTCTGTGTTCATATATAAGCAGATCCATCATTTTCTTCGAAAAAAATCCTTGGTTGAACTCCTTAATGTAATTTTGTGACCTGAAAGACAATAATCTATGGTAATAGTAAAAACGAACTATTTAAACAAACAACTATAATTCCCGACTGCTAAGGAAGGGTTATGTTTTTCGCGCGTATCTTGTATGTATGTAATATTCTTTATTACCTCGTATCTCTAGAACCGCTGAACGGATTTACATATTTGAGGTATCGTTAGATTTGTATTAGCAGCCCAAGTGTTCTTAGATAGGTGACGTTAATAAAAAATAATCATGGCGGCTGTGGTACGCCATTAGACGTAGTGAAAAAAAAAATTTTCGTTTCGAATATTACAATATGGGTATCAAATTAAAGAGCTCAATTTCAGAATTTCAAAAAGGTATATCATGATTATCATTACCATAATAAATTCTAACAAAAAATTGAAAAATAAAAAAATATTTGTAAAAACAAAAACCCCGACTGCATAAAACTAAAAAGAAAATAAACAAGTCCAATAGTTTATTAGGATTAACAGTCGGGATCTCTTTAAATTATGCGAGGTTTCTGGTAAAGATTTTTTTGATTGAAGAATTACTTATAGGTCCCGACTCTTAATCCTAATAAACTATTGGACTTGTTTATTTTCTTTTTAGTTTTATGCAGTCGGGGTTTTTGTTTTTACAAATATTTTTTTATTCTTGTCACATATATTTATTATCTAGTTACATACAGTGTCGCACTCTTCATTTCGAATATCGACTGATTATTATTATAAATGAATATAGAAGCATAAATTGGGTTTTTTCTGAATAAACTTTGTAGTCTATGCAGACGAAATCGTAGATCCAAGTCGAGATAAGTATTTACACTACAGCTACCTGCTACGGTAAATTTTTCACTAAGAATTTTGAAATTCTTGAAAGCATTTTCTTTCAAGAAACTACATTTAATGTAAGTTTTGAATAAAGGGTTAAAGAAAACGGCAGTGTAGCTTAGCATACTTTTATGAAAATACTTTGAAAGTTAAATCTAATGTAACTTGTGAACTCCTTCTATATTGTCTATGGTCTTGTTAATTTCGCTATTATAGCTAAGAACTGAACTCTTTTGAACATGCATTCTTTTACTTTGTGAAATTATTTCATATTCACTGTACAACCTCCTTCGTGCGTTCTTCACTCAACGTATCATTGACGAAGTAAATAGAAGAGTATTTAAATTTAAAAAATTAAATATTCTTCTAATCATTCATAAAATTTAACTTCTTGCAAGAGTGTTCCTGTTCTGTTTATAGTTGTAGATCAACATGTTTTTTTGTCTTAAAATGGTGGATATAATTAATAGGCCTAATTATTAAAATTTGAGCTCAGTTCCATTCTCCCTTAAGTAAATCAAATATTTAATATTTTAGTTTCCTTGCTCTAGTAACGGAGGCAAGCCCGGCGTTGAGTTCCGCCACATAGCACGCAATCCCTCCACCCACCACCTACCTACCTAAAATATAAAGTAACATATGTGTATATAAAATATATTATTTGCTCTGTGGTCAACGAAGTGCTCCCGTTTGTATTCACGAGGCGACGCGGGATTAGGCCCCGGACGGCATTTATGCTTATTCAACTTTGATATATACGGAACTCAAGAGTTGAGAGGTTACTTGAGACGAGTAGCTTTCATGCACTGAACGTTTATGTATGTGAATGAAATCTGACGATAGCTGTCTTTTGTACATTCACAAGTATCTAAATATAGCTACTACGATTTCCAAAAGATTTTTAAATATATTGCTATTTTATATTTGTTTGAAAGTGGGCTAAGCAGAGATAATCTAGTGTTAAGATACTCCGTTAAGACATGTCCGTTTCCCACTTTTCGTCGAATTATGGAAGCATTGCGTGTTAAGTGGAGAGCTCAACGCCGCGCTTTGCTCCCTAATCAAAGCGAGAAAATTAAAATACTTGATTTTTCGCTTTACATTCTTTATTTAAAGACATTGTAAAAAACTGTGTAATAATCTAACCAAATTAGAGTAATATAGATTTAACTGGCAAGATAGCTACTAAAATTATACATTTTTTTACTATAATTTCATAATTATAAGGATCTATTAGGAACGCATAGAGGCCGTTGTCATGGCGGGGCGAGTGTCTGACTGTTAACGTATATTTCGTCGTTGAATTTTGTCATCAATGACTTGGAAATTGGACGGTGCGTGGAGAACGAAGTGTCGTAACTCTCCCTCTGCCTATCCTGCTATATAAAGCATGTAGCGTGAAGCTATTTCTTATTTTTAAGCAACGCCCACGAAATTCATTCGTTCAAGAGTCATATTGTTTAAAAACGAGAACACTACGAATATATTTGGTGAATGCAGCGCATACTTCCCACATCCGCTCCACAGCAGCGCCTTTGTTCTGCCTAAAAAGATGGTTGATGGTAAAAAACACTTTGTATGGAAAATATTAAAAGCCAAGCTAGCGTGAAGCAGACAACCACTAGAGCCACTAGAACGGCATTCCGTTAGTACTCACAAGATTTTACAATAAATAAAACAGTACTCGACGTAAGAGACTCGGAGAAAGGATTCGAGTCAATATAAGATAGTTACAAAATAGTTTTTCTAACTGCAAAGTATGAAAGTATCTAAGGCTTTTCTAGATTATAACCATATTGCTAGTTTTTCCGAATCAAGAAGCTTGACAGTATTGTCCATTGAACTGATGTAATATTTGGGAAGCTTCACATTTTTTTCTGCAAAATTATGGATTGAGAGAAGGAACCTAGTGTTATGACACTCCGATAGCCGCTTAACTTAACGTCCCGTTTTGACTATCAATTGTGGGAAATAAAAATAATTTAAATACAATCGTTTGCCCAAGTCGAACTCACAACTTACCCGCCTATAGACGAACTGTACTACGGCAGCTTATCTTTTGTAAATAGAGCACATTTTATACATATTAATATAATGTTGAAATATAATAAAATTAATAGCTAATACGGTTTAAACTGGTGGCAGGTGGACGCAACAATTTCAATTACATACGATGCGTGATAATAAGCGACGAAATACCCGACACATCCCGATATTGGTCCTCTGGGTGCGTGTGTCGTGTGTCGCGGTGTATGCGTGAATGTTTTGTTCTCGGGACATCGAGCTGTTATGTTAACAATGTACTTATTGCCATTTTATGTAGAAAATAAATTACAAGCAAAAAACTTTTTTAGAGCTCTTATTTAAACGCTCTAAAAAGGAAAAAAATATTATTTTTCTTTTAAATTTTAACTATCAACAAGCTTTTTTGATCATATAAATTGTGTATAATGAGGTTATAAGTTGATAGTTCAGTCTATCAATCCATGTTACAAGCTTAAAAAAATCGATTTTATAAAACCTAAAATTTTTTATTCTCAGCAAACCCTTCCATTATATAACAGCATTAAAAACTCGAATAGTGCTATAATATATTTAGAATGATGTCACATTATCTTTCCAGTTAATCTCGGCTAGACCTTTCATTTGATACCAATATTGCAAAAGTGCATAAATATTAACTATTCCGCCATCTTGGATGGTCCGCCATATTGGATTTAAAATGACGTCACATAATTTTTCGAGTTGTTCTCAACGAACCCTTTCATTTGTTACCCATATTGTAGAAGTGCATTAAGAATAACTATTTCGCCATCTTGGATGGTCCGCCATGTTAGATTTAGAATGACGTCATACACCTTATCGTGAATTATCCATCCATTAAACGTAAGTACAAAATTGAGTACAAAGATTCCACCCGAACTAACATACATACTCGTATGTACATTGCGAGTTAAATAAAAGCTTTCAATAATAAAAAAAATGCTACAAAGCGTTGTATTTTAAAATTATATTACCGTAAAATAAATTTCAAATCAAAACAGGACGAAAATCATCCGACAGAAATACAACAGGGAAGAAGAATTCCTAAAATAATACAAAAATTGAGGCTAGTAGTGGCGCAGGGGCACAAGTATGTGACTGTACGCTACTGGATGTGGGTTCGATCCTCACTCGAGGAAATTAAATATTAATTTTAATTGATATATTTAATTCTTCGCTCTGCTGTTGCAACAAAGTGCGGCATTGAGTTCTGCCACTCGACACGCAGTTCCTCCAGATTTCGGCAGAAAGTGGGGAACGCGGTATCTTAACACTACGTTCCCTCTGTCCCTCCATGTGCTGCCCTACCCTGTCGTGTTCGGGATACACTGCGAAGCTGACTTCTTCAATTTAACCGGTTCCCATAATCAGAATCTCACCAAACTTTCATTTAATTATCCTTGAAGTGTATTATTTCCAATAAAATAGTTTTTATTGGAAATAATACACTTCAAGGAAGTTCATGATAGTTCATGGAAATCCGTTGCTGGGATATTGAGTTATTTGTCGTAAAAATGCTTAATACAAATTTTAGGCTTATGTGATTTTCTTAAATTATGTGATTTATTTAAGGCTTATGTGATAGATGCCATTGTCAATAAAACCACCAGCACCAGCTTTTAAATAAAAAAGAATCGTCAAATCAGTTCATCCAGTTAAAAGTTCTAAGGTACGAAAAAAGCACAGTCGAATTGTTAACCTCCTCCTTTTATAGAAGTCGGTTAAAAAGATTTGCTTCCTGTATATTAATCGTATAGTGTCATTTCAGGTGCGTACATAATTAGCAGGTAAACACAAATTTCAGTATAATTTGATAATTTCAATGACATCCGCGCCGCGGTAATAACCGCCATTACTCCCTGCAGTAATTGGTCCGCTGCGCGTCGTTGTGCGTCGTGAAGCAAGCGTATGAACACATTGTCGTGGACGTTAATGCTTGATGGAATTAGAGGATTACATTTATATTTTATGGGACTAATCTTATAGATACCATCAATATTCTATAATGTCTCCTATAGTGTACTCCAGCAGTAGTGGATGAAGATTCTTCAGCTTTTTGTGACTGTTGAGGATTGTAGTAGATATAGGAATCTGACAATTTTTGATTATAGGTAGTATAATTAATAAGTGTCAGTCCTGACGCAGGGGCACAAAGTGTGACTATAAAATCGACTGGTTACGGGTTTGATCCCCACCCGAGGAAATGAAATATTTATTTACATTTATATTTTCATTTCTTTGCTCTGGTGTCAAGGCAAAGCGCGGCGTTGAGTTCACTCACTCAACACGCAATGCCTCCAGAACTCGGCGAAAAATGAGGAACGGAGTGTCTTAACAATGTTCATATTTATTTGGAAATGTTGTAACAGGAAGCCAGAAAGACTTCATAAATTCTATATTATTTTGTTAATATATTTTCCATTTACGTTTCTTTTTATTATAAGAAAAAAAGAATCATACACTTTTATTCACAGCAGCTATCATAGGAACACTGTGTTTTGTTTCCTGATTTCATTACGGAGAACGTTGGGTAATTGGATAGAGACCTCTTATTCCCTTTTATTCTGTCGTATATCAGTATTCTTTATATTATTGTATAAATTTCAGAAATATATTTTATTGGTATTGTGAATGTAAACGTAAATATAGGTATGTATGGTTTGTAAGTTATCTTCATTTATATAAGTGTATCACATACTGAAACTGATTAATTACGCTGCTCAATTTTAAAGACATTACCTGTTGATTGGCGGAACTTAACGCTGCACTTTTTCCTGTTACTAGAACTATAAATTGAAAAAAATCCATACTCTTGAACAGGAATTGAATACACAACCGCCGCGTTTCCGCACATACGCTGTGCTGTTTAATTATTGTCTTTCTGTATTTTCTAGTCTATTTTTCTTCATATTATTTTATAGATAAGCCGTCTTTTATGAGATAGTATGGCAGAAGAATTGAAGAAAAGATAAGTATTTTTAAATTTCTTGTCAATATAATATCTGAAATAGCTCTGTTAACTCCAACCAACCATATTGTTCAAGTGACCTAAATCAAGTTCTTTTTTTAACATTTTTAAAGTGTTATTCCACACTTAGGAGAGAAAAATACTTATTTAGAAAATGTATAAAAATTTCCGCGCCTCCTGGAAACCGACCAGGTTTATACGTTTTCTAAATAAGTATAAATCAAGTTCTCCAATAATCGACTATTGAAACGTTATTGATTAAAATCTGAATGCGTTTAATATTTTAAAAGATTAACTCATATTAAAGTGTCCGCGCGTACTGTATCTACTACTGACGACGTGCAAAACGTAAACTCAATCAGTGCGCTACAACTCACAATGGCGCGCGGAATTATTCATCGTCGGTACATTAACAGTCCAATCAACCCTAAGTGTTTGTTGTTCGACATGTACATTTTTTGCAAATTTTTGAAAATATATATTTATGGCGAAACATTTTTTTTATTATTTGATTAGTTTTGAAATGTTGTTAAAAGAATATATTTTACTTACATTAATAAAATGTTGAAAGGTAATAAAATTAAAAGTTATTATAAGATAAAGTGGTGGCCGGTGGTCGTAACAATTTCAATTACATATGTGTCGCGGTGTATGCGTGAATGTATTGTTCTGCCATTGGCTGCCATGTTAACAATGTACTTATTGCCATTTTATACATAAAATAATCAAAAATGCGATAAAGAATTCTATTTTAAAATTATTTTCCAAAAAGACAGAAATTAACCACTAAAAAAAAAACTAATTTGCCGTATCGCCACTCCCTTGTAGCCGCGCTCAGTTTCAGCACATTCGGCATTAGCATTTCGAGCTACTGCCAGTACCGCGATCATCTGGAAAGCAAGACAAAGTTGGCCTCAAAGAAACCAGCGCGAGACAGTACTTCACTCCAAACCAACGATTGTTCCTGTATAGGGCCCAGGTTTTGCCTCTTATGAATACTGTTCCCATCTTTGGGCTGGAGCACCCCAGTATCAGCTTGATCCAGTTGATCGCATACAACGTAGAGTCGTTCGAATCTTTTGGGTGTCCAGTGATCTATGAAAGATCACTTTGGCTTTGCGTAGGGACGTCTTCTGACTATGCGTTCTCTACCACATTTATCATGGGGAGTGATCTGGGGAACTGTTTGACCTATTACTACGAGGCACTCTACTACTGTGTGGGTTACTAGAAACTTCCTATCACGCGCCACAAAGGCCGGCGACGTACTTATAGCTCCTCTGGTGTTACACGGGGTCTTGGGCGGCGTGGATCACTTACCATCAGGTGACTCGTATGCTCGTTTGCCTTGTCTATTTCCATAACAAATGAAAATATATTCAGCCGTTTAATGATCATCACCTCTTCTATCCCAATATAGTTAATAAAATAATATAAGCAACTTCTACCTTCAACTTTTTCTAGTCTGATCGATTCAATTTTTCATATCCTGTCCTAATAATATTTTATATACTTTTTAGAGTTATTTGTGTCAGAATTTTTTATGTTTTTTTTTTATTTTATTTTAATTATAATAATATGTAATCATAATTTTCATATGCTATATTTTACTAATATCACATGTACAAATTTGACATATTTTTTGCGCATTTGTAAGTTACCAATATAAGTTTGTTGCTTGAATATGCACGTCCAATAAAATATATATGACAACTGCAGCTATTCTTGTAGATCACGACTAATGGAGCTTAACTTCGAGACACGATATATTTATAGCTGAAATTTCTTGGCTTGCATTTGCAAAGCAATAAAGTGACAAGTTTATACTGAAAACGGATTATAAAGGTGGAATTGGGAATATTCAGATCTCCTTGGCGGTCGCACCAGGCACGCCGTAGCGGCTGAATGATGACATTCGTGTGCGGTCTCACCAGAACTTGCTAAAAAAAAGGTGGTTTAAAATCTACCCGTTAAAGCATTTTTATGAAACGTCAAACAAGGATTAGCGTTAGCGTTTGCGATGTAGGAATTCATCTTGTTTCGCAAAGTAAATAGCGAAGACAGATGTATCTGACGTAAGTGGCTTAGACATCAGTAGAAACAAATAAGAATAACTTTGTATTTAGAAACAGAAATATTAGGCAATATTATGTGAGTTTCTGTGTTACAATATATGAAAAATTGGCTATATTTATTCAGTGGAACTATATTTAGAATTTCATGAGGAATAACATTACAATACTAGCACTTGACCTTGTAAGGATAACAACATTCCTTATATGATTGTTTTCTGTGAGATTTCTGAACTTCATTTATATTTCTACATAATGATTTTAATTTCTATGTCTTTACAATAGTTCTTTTGAATTCACGCAGAAATATATTTTTAAATAGAAAAGGAACAATTGTTTTGTAAATTGTTCGAAACGCAGAAACTCACACGCAGAAACTCATCGATTTTTTACAAAATATGAACAGTCCTATAATAAAAAAACCTGTTACAAAACTAGAACATATGTATAAATGCCAACGGAGCATTATTAAAAATTCGATACAATGTAAAAAAATAAAACTCAGCTGTATGCGAAGAGAACTCTGACTTACTTTATATCTGCTGGACAGTGCTCTAAATTCACAAAAGAATACTAAGTGAAGAATGTTTTGTTTCTCTCGATTTTTGCATTATACTTTATCATCCAAAAATAAAAGAAAATGAATAAAAAAAAACCATTTTAAACAAATTACAGCCCTATAAATGCTAAGTATTCCGAGCAAAGAGGAGTCTGCGTCGTAGCGGCTAGAAAGATATATATACTAATCGCAATATCCGGCTCACCGACAACAAGACGCTGTTCCGTCTTAGCGGATATTAACTTAGACGTTACCAGTCTACCACTGCGGTGGTATGATATAGCATAATGTATTGAATAGTCCATTTAGCGAGGACGGCTATAGGTTGTTTTACATAACGTTAATAGTTTCGATGTTACTCAAAGAACTTGCATACACAATTCTTAGGTATTCTCATTTAACCACGCTGGTAAGACCATGGGTAAAAGCTAGTGAATAGTAAATATTATGGAGCTGCTTTGATTGATGGAATCATTCGAAAGTAAGGTACTTATTTGTTTTTAAAATTTCATATTTACTTTGTTTTATAGTAGGAACAATGTAATTTTATATAGATGCATGGTTTTTTTTTTATGAGTACGTTTCAAATAATCCGTCTAAAAATTGCATTTCCAATTATGTCAATACATTTATGATTGTCCATACTAGTAGCGTTTACTGTAGTTCCATTTTTTAAACAATCGTTGGACTTGTTAAAAGGCAAAAAAAGGCGTTTGACAGAGTTGTGAAAACGAAATTATGAGAGATACAACCCCGGGTACAATGTTAGCGGGCCCATGGTTGAGCTTGTAAAATCTCTTTACAGAGACCACTCCCCCTGCGTGCGAGTAGAAACTGGCATGTCGCCTTGGTTTGACATCCAATCGGGTGTTTAGAAATAATGCGCCATATCCGTTTGGTTCTTCAATCGGTTTTTGGATAGCTATCTCTAAGGAGTGAAATAAAGTGATATGGGAGTGAAAGTAGGTGGCTTGAATTCACATTCAAGCCACCTACTTTCCATTACATTGCCTGTTGTTAGCTGATGATGCTCGGTGCTCATTGTATCATCAGAATGCGAGTTTTAGTCTCTCTCTCATATTCTTATACTTTTTAGTGCTGTGTATAATAGATAGATAATAGTTTTTTTCAAGGATAAATAAAGTAGAAAACGATATTGTTAAACCAAAAAATGTTCATGTATGTATAAATTTGACTTTGATTATCTTTGACTTCATTCTTTTTTGCAGTAGTTTTGAATTTTTAAATTTAAGAACTGTTGAGAAAGCGTTGTATGTACATACATACTTGTAATAGATGTGGAATTTCGTCTAGAATTATAATTTGTAAACGCTACAGTTGTGAGTTCGATTTCTACTCAGAATTATTTATTTTTATTTCTTCTATCGGGAAATAAGACAAAGCGTAACGTTGAAATCCACCACAGAGTATTCTTTCTGCTTATCCTGCCATACGCGGGATAGAAAACTATTTTATTTAGAAAATTCACAAAATTCATTCGTACCTAAGAGTTACATTATTTATAAACGAGAACACTACGAATATATTTGGAGAATGCAGCGCATACTTCCCACATCCGCTCCACAGCAGCGCCTTTGTTCTGCCTAAAAAGATGGTTGATGGTAAAAAAACACTTTGTATGGAAAATATTAAAAGCCAAGCTAGCGTGAAGCAAACAGCCACTAGAGGCACTAGGACGGCATTACGTTGGTACTTATGTGATCGCATTTTACAATAAATAAAACAGTACTAGACTCAGAGAAAGGATTCGAGCCAATACAAAATAATTTACTGCTTATAAATTCTGTTTGAACACACTCTACAAAATAAACATAATATTATTTGCGGTCGTGTACTTGTAACTCGTGAGCTGAAGGAAAGCGATCGTTGCGGGAAACAGCAAAATATGAAAGTATCTAAAGCTTTTCTAGATTATAACCATATTCTTTCTTTGTTCACAATCCGATTTAAGAAGCTTGAACGTATTGTCGAATTTCTTTTAGTGTTTATATTAAATGTTGTCACATACTGTTTCATATACTTCATTTTTTCCGCAAATGATGAATTCACAAAAGGAACCTAGTTCTTAGACATTCCGTTACCTACTTCTACCCCTATTTTCATTTCATGTTGAGTAGTCAAACTTAACGTTCCGTTTTAAATATCAGAGGGGGGAAATAAAAATAATCAAATATAATTTCTCTGAGTAGAACCTACAACTATATCGCCCATAGACTAACGCTGATTCACTGCGCAACGTTAGCATAAATTTGGTTAACACAAAATATTTTATACATATTAATACGATGTTGAAATATATTAAAATTAATAGCTAATATGGCCTTAAAGTGGTGGCAGGTGGACGCAACAATTTCAATCACATACGATGCGTGATAATAAGCGGCGAAATACCCGACACATCCCGATATTGGTCCTCTGAGTGTCGTGTGTCGTGTGTCGCGGTGTATGCGTGAATGTATTGTTCTCGGGACATCGAGCTGCCATGTTAACAATGTACTTATTGCCATTTTATGTAGAAAATAATAAAAAATACGATAAAGAATTGGAGTTTACAACTATTTTCCCCGAAAAAACTCAATAATATTTTTAAACATTTTTAAAGTGTTATTCCACACTTAGGAATCTTAATTATTAATATAAAATAAATTAAAAATTAAATCAGCTTCACGCTGTATCACGTACACAGCAGCGTAGGCAGAGGGAACCTAGTGTTAAGACACTCCGTTCCCCACTTTCCGCCGAGTTTTGGAGGAATTGCGTGTTGAGTGGCGGAACTACTCAGCGCCACGCTTTGCCTCGACACCAGAGCGAAGAAATGAAAATTTGAATGTAAATAAATATTTCACTTCCTCGAATGAGGCCACACTTTGTGCCTCTGCGCCACGACAGAGGCACAAAGTGTGACTGTAAAATCGACTGGTTGTGGGTTTAATCTTAATATGTAAAACTCAATAAATCAAATCATTAAAATTATGTAGGACATTTTAAACATATATAATAACGATAACAGTAATCATTTAGTGTAGTGCTTTATATTAAGATTTTTCCTCTTGAGTGGATTTAAAAGCCGTGATGGTATTTATTTTTTAAATACACTAAAACCAAGTAAATCAAGACAGGCCTAAAGATCAAGACTAATAAAATTCAGAAAAGGACCCCTAAAGAGACACTTTTTCTGTATAATAATCGTATAGTGTTATTTCAGGTGCGTACATAATTAGCAGATAAACACAAATTTCAGTATAATTTGATAATTTCAATGACATCCGCGCCGCGGTAGTAACCGCCATTACTCCCTGCAGTAATTGGTCCACTGCGCGTCGTTGTGCGTCTTGAAGCAAACGTATGAACACATTGTCGTGGACGTTACACCTGCCTGTTATTACACGTTAATGCTGGACGGAATTAGAGAATTACAGCTGTTTATATTTGATGAGATTAGTCTTTTAGTTGACATCTATATTCTGTATCGTAAACTTTTAAAGTGTTTTTGTGCGGCTTCATATATATAGATTTCTTAGCTTAAAAAGCTAGTAGTCTGTTAATGATGTGTATGTGTGGTAGAAGTACTCTATAAAGACTTTATAAATATTATGCGGTTTTGGTATATAATACTTATACTTTTCATTTACATTTCTTTTTTGTTACAAGAAAAGGGGAATCATGCACATTTATTCACAGCAGCTATCATAGGAACGCTGAGTTTTTGTTTCTTTATTTAATTAGAAGAACATTGTGTAATTGGATTGAGGCCTCTTCCTGTTTTATGCTGTCGTGTTTCAGTCTTCTTAACATAATTATATCCATTTTATTGTAAACGTAACTATAATTATGTTTGTATGTCTTCGTTTATATAAGTGAATCACATATTAAAACTGATTAATTACTGTGCTTAATTTTAGAGACTACTTGTTGAATGGCGGAATATTTCCCTGTTACCAGAGCTAGGAATTGAAAATAATCCATACCCCCGAGCTGGAAATGAAGACAAAACCACCGCGCCTCTGCATCACGAAGACCGTACCTCACATTAATTCTATTTAATTATATTTCCATTTCTTCGCTCTGGTGTCGAGTTGAGTTCCGCCACTCAACACGCAATTCCTCCAGAATTCGGCAGAAAGTGGGGAACGAAGTGTCTTAACATTAGGTTCCCTCTGCCTACCCTGCAGTGAGCGGGATACATCTTGAAGCTGTTTCATTTATTTATTTATAATTATTAGTGTTCTACCCAATTTTTTCAACATGACAAAGTATGACAGAAGAACATGGGAAGTCTGTAAGTAAGAATTTTTAAATTTCTTTCCAGTATAATATATGAAATAACTCTGTTGACTACCAACCAACCATATTGTTCAAGTAACATAAATCAAGTTCTCCAATAATCGACTATTGAAACGTTATTGATTAAAAGCTGAATGCATTTAATATTTTAAAAGATTAACACAGCAGCGGCACTCGCAGCGACGCATATTAAAGTGGACGCGCGTACTGTACTACCGACGAAGTGCAAAACGTAAACTCAATCAGTATGTTACAATGGCGTACGGAATTATTTATTGCCAGTACATTAACAGTGCAATCAACCCTAAATATTTGCTGTTCAAAATGCACAATTTTTTTACGGATCGTTTTTAGGGGTAGGTTCCAAAAAAATAACCCTTATGATATGAAGATCACTTTGTTGTCCGTCCGTCTGTATGTCTGTCCGTCTGATACACAGACAGACGTCTGTGTGTCAAGAGCCTTTATCTGAGGCACGCTTGGAGATATCTAATTGAAATTTAAATCATCTACTTAGATCTATGGTTCCTTGATTTCCTAAAAAAAAAATATTTCTATGTTTATCTACTTAAAAAAAAGTTATGGCTGTTTATCTCGCAAAAACACATATTACGACACTATTAAGGGAATCAAAATTATAGGAAACTTCCGGTTGACCTAGAATTATGGAATATGGCAGCTAGCATCTACAGGTCTAGTACCTGGGAAAAAAAATTAAAGTAACCCATACATTTTTAGTTAAATCCTAAGAAATAATAGCTTTGAAACGGGGTTAAATTTGGTATTAAAGCCGCTACTTTAAGTGAGGTATCAGATAAAAGAGCTCTGGCTAAACTAAGCTGGAATTTCAGAAAAAGCTGGATACCTTCAATTTTTGTAAGGAACCCTCGGTAAGCAAGCCCAGCTCGCGCTTACCAGTTTTTTTATATAATACATGGGTAAATTGTGGCATAAGTTGACAATTCGAGCGGAATAACTCGATTTGCTATTTATTGCTTAAAATCCGATTTCTGTTTTAAAATCTTTCTTGTTTAATTTTCATAAATATAGATTTTTGATTGTGTATATTTTTTAGCCTCCATTGTTTACGGAGTGGTGTTGTAAGCTTGACGTGTCTGTGTATTTCTGCCTATGACATTCTAGTTCTCCGGATGAGCCGATTCTAATCAGCTTTTTTTTATTTGAAGGATGATTTAATCAAGTAGTGAGTGGTCGTAACCATGATTTAAAAAAAATTGTTCAGCCATTTGAAGATCCCCAGTTACCAATGTAAGTTTGTTACTTTAGTATGCACGTCCAATAAAATATACATGACAACTGCAGCTATTCTTGTAGATCACGACTAATGGAGCTTAACTTCGAGACACGATATATTTATAGTTGAAATTTCTTGGAAAGTACCAAAATGACAAGTATAGTTATGCTGAAAATGGATTATAAAGGTGGAATTGGTAACATTCAGATCTCGGCGGTAGTACGCGGCGCGCCGTAGCGGCTGACTGATGAAATTCTTGTGGGTCTTACCAGAACTTGTGAATATAATAACGGGATGTAAGAATCTATCTTATTTCGTAAAGTAAATAGAGAAGACGTGAAGAACGACGTGAGTGGTGCAGACCTCAGTGAAAACAAACGAGAATAGTTTTGTGCGTTTGGAAACAGAAATATTAGGCAATAATTTGCAAGGTGTTGTAATATAACACATGAAAAATTGGCTACATTTCTACATCGAGGAATAGAATTACAACACTTGCATTTTAAGGATAACATTTTAAAATATGACTGTTTTCTGTGAGGTTTCGTAAGTTATTTTACATTTCGACATAGTGAAATTATAGGCAGATATAACAACTATTGCGATAATAAAGTCTGACTGTAAACGTACCGAATTAATGTTTGAAATAAGAGAAAGAGTTTTTTTAACAAAAATATTTTGTTTTTCTCAACATTTCCATTTCATCGCTAAATTGTTTCTAGTCACAAAAGACATTTAAAATAAAAAAGTCAATGTAAAAAGGCCTTTTTAATAGAAATTACAGCCCTATAAGTAAGCTAAATGTTCACAACTAAGAAGAGTCTACTTCATAGTGCCCAGATAGACGTACTAATCGCAATATCCTGCAAACCGACAACAAGACGATGCTCCATCTTAATGGATAACAGTTATTAATTCAGACGGTACTATTCTAACATTGCGGTGGTATGTAACTTAGGTTATATCGAATATATGTAGTTAGAAGTAAAATATATTGTGGTTTTATGAATGTTTAGTAATCAAAAAATTGTTATATAGTATAAATAAAAAAATCATTTATGAGTGCGTTTTAATAGAGCCCATCACCAACCTCCAATAAGTTGGCATATTTCCAAATCTGCCTATACATTTATGATCGTCCATAGTCGTAGTACCTATTGTAGATCCGTGTTTTAAACAATCGTTTATATTCACGAAATGTATTGATTTCCTCAATTTAGTAGTTAATTGATAGTGCATAAACTAAAATCTTATTAGTGCTATAATAGATAGATGATTGTTTTTTAAGGATAAAAAATGTATAAGAAAAAGAAAGAAAGTTTCTGCAACGATATTGTTGACTAACTTTCTTCGTTTCTTGGACGTTGAAATATTTTTAGTTCCTGAATCATTTGCATATGTATATACATTACATTAATCATATATCATATATAAATCCGTATTTAAAATAATTATTAACATATGTTCATTACAATAATACTTTAGTAAGAAATTTGCTTAAAATATGCTACTTTCTAAAGTAATATAAGAAACGTTATGTTCATATATTTTAATTTTATAAATTGTATCGAACTGAGTACCTCCTCATGTCTCTATCGCACAAATTATCTTTTAGATCTTTTTTTCTAACATGGTACAATGTTATATGTCAATAATTAAAAAAAATATTAATAAGCGATTAATATTAGATGTGAATTTAACGTAAATTAATTATAGTACTTAACCCTGTGACCGCACTTATAGCATAACTAATGGAGCGAGATGAAACCAGTAATGTGGTAAAATTATCTTCTATTCCATACATAATAACGAAATTGCATTTGTGACGGTATAAAAAAAAGCTTTACGCTCTTTCCCGCACGTGAGAGTAGACAGAGGGAAACTAATGTTAAGACACTCTGCCACCCACATATCAGAGCAGTTTTGAGACTATAACATTGAGACATTAAAATTTTTGGAATATTTAAATTAACCTTAAAAGTATTTTAGGATATAGTAAAAGTTTCTCAAGTATAAACTAAATATCATCGAAACATCGTGTTTTTTGTTGTTACATTTAGTTCTGAACTTTTGTCACGCTCTGTTAGAAATCGCTACTTTCGTCACAATAGTTGGAACTTCTCCATTACCTGCGACCTTCAGTCATCGACACGACGTATATTTTCGATTGTAGAAGTCCACATCACATTTTGTGTAGTTAAATAATACAACGGGAATGAGTGGGAACGAGTTCAGAAAACTCTTCGTCTTGTACAATCACACACTAGCTTTGTCATGATCGTGACAAAGACGTGTAAATTAATTTTAAAAATCAGCTTCACGCTGTATTCCGCACACAGCAGGATAGGCAGAGGGAACCTAGTGTTAAGACACTCCGTTCCCCACTTTCTGCCAAATTCTGGAGGTATTGCGTGTTGAGTGGCAGTACGCAAGGCCGCGCTTTGCCTCGACACCATATCGATGAAATGGTAATATAAATTTAAGTAACGCAGGGGTACAAAGTGCGACTATAAAATCGACTGGTTGTGGGTTCGATCCCCACTCGAGGAAATGAAATATTTATTTACATTTATATTTTCATTTCTTCGCTCTGGTGTCGAGGCAAAGGGCGGCGTTGAGTTCCGCCACTCAACACGCAATACCTTCAGAACTCGGCGGGACGAACGGAGTGTCTTAGCACTAGGTTCCCTCTGCCTACCCTGCTTTGAGCGGGATAGAGCGTGAAGCTGATTTTTTACTAAATTATTAGTCCCTGTAATTAAAAGTAGATCCATACTTTGTAAAATCAGTTCAAAATTACTAAAACACCGTAAAACCGATTAAAAAACACGTCGATCGAGTTATAGACGGTTAAACTTTTAGTCGGTGTCGTCCTCGACCGACGCGAGCAGCGAGCGGCGCTCTAAATGAACGGAACGACGCACCGCCTCGGGGGATTGTGATACATTCTAAAATAAATCCAATTTCGTTTCACGTTGATTTTCCGTTATCCATACCGTTACATATAGTATGTAGTGTGTGTACAACGGTCGGTCGAGGGTTAAACCCTTGGTTTCCTTTTTGAAATAGCTTATTTTATTATGTTGAACACGTTGTGAAAGCTTTCTGTAATATAGATAAATTCCTATATTAAATATTATGAAATTCCTAAATTTGTTAATAAAAAAAAAAAAAAAATTTATAAACAATACAATATGTCATAATGCATCTAGGTTCAATTACCGTTTAGAGGAATATATGTAATAATCTTTTATATTTCAATCAAAATGCGGAGTTTTGTTATGCCAATCAAAAACAAATGTATAAAATGGGCAGAATGTTGACATTGCAATGACGTAGGGGGTCTGTGTCACAAGAAAGAAACGATTTTAAATATGTTTCAATTTTGATTTTAGATTTTAATCACATATAACGGACTCTATCTGACAACTGACAGTCTCTGTTTACTCACTCTCAGTTACTCTTCTTGAATAATGAACTCCTCTTGAATAATACATTATATTATATTTATTTACATTAGATTATTGAGGCCAGTCGTGGCGCAGTGGCACGAGGTGTGACTGTAAAACCGACTGGTTGTGGGTTAGATCCCCACTCGAGGAGATGAAATATTTACTTAAATTTATATTTCCATTTCTTCGCTCTGGTATCGAGGTTAAGCGCGGCGTTGAGTTCTGCCACTCAACACGCATCGCCTCCAGTATTCGGCAGAAAGTGGGGAACGGAGTGTCTTAACACTAGGTTCCCTCTGCCTACCCTGCTGTGTGCGGGATACAGCGTGAAGCTGATTTATTTATTTTTTTTATTTACATTAGCTAAATGGTAATTGTAACGAAAACTCGAAATGAATATAAGATAGATACTAATTATTCAAAGTTGGCGAAACTTTCCTTCTATAACTTTATAAACAAACTTGGTGCAGGACCGAGCTTTGTCCTGAATTCAGAAGCTGATATCTATCTTCTATACATTATATTATAAAGTGGAAGTTTGTTTGGTTGAACGCGCTTATCTCAGGAACTACCGGTTCGAATTGAAAAAAAAAAATTTTGTGTATATAAAAAATATATATTTTTGTGTTGTTCTTTTGAAAGTATGCATCGAGAAAGGCTATGTTATGTCACATCGTGGCGCAAGGGCACAAGCGTGTGAATGTAACGCTGTTGCAATGTTTGTGGGTTCGATTTCCACTTGAAGGAATGAATTACTTTTTATTAATATAATTCATTTATTCGCTTTGGTATTCGCCAAGTGATGAGTTCCGCCACTCAAGACGCAATGTCTCGAAAATTAAAAGCTATATTTTCTTGTGCAAATTTATTACTTTCTCATCGATACTTTGTCTTTTCCTGGGATTTCTTAAGTTCTTAAATTTGAAAACTCTTGAGAAAGTATAGTTTGTACTTTTTATATAATTAGAATTTTTGCTACGGTCACCAATTCAGCTTGACGCTACATCCAGCACAATACAAAAAAAAAAGATTAAGAAGGGTAGGCAGAGGGCATATAACGTTAAGACACTGCGTTCCCCACTTACCGCCTAATTCTATAGGCATTGCGTTTTGAGTGTCGAAACTTAACGCTGCGCTTTGCCTCGACACTAGAAAGAAAGGCAATGAAAATATAAATTTAAATAAATATTTTACTTCCTCGAGTGAGGATCAAACTGACAAATAGTCGATTTTACAGTCACATTTTGTGCAACTGTGCTACGACTGGCCTTTGGTTATGTATGTATTTGAAACTGAATGATTATTAATCTCTATATCTTATAAAATAAGAACGATTTTTTTCTCTGTCTGGCCTTTCTACGTTATCTTCTTTTAAACCACCCAACGGATTTTGATGCGGTTTTCACCATTATGTAGAGTATTTCTCAGGGAAGGATGATATATGGTTTATTATATGTATATTTTATTGTAGTTTGACATAAATATGATAAATGTGTATAAAGTCCTACCCGTTCAGACACTTTCACGCATGCGCTGCTTTAATGGTAAGTCCTACATGAAAACAATGTACTAGAGTATTATTCCTCTTAATAAGATCTACAAAAAAGTCAGCGACAGCATATTCGTATCTTCTAAGGATAACATACAGTGAGCATATTTCTGTCTAAAAATAGTAATTTGAATATATTTTTTATTTTGAGGGATGTTTGTCCATAATGGTATCAATCCTTATCCTTTTAAATACTTTATTAATTTTCTACGTTAAACGAAGATAAAATTTGCTCTTTACACTAATTTGAAATTACGAATAGTTTTAGAGAAAAACGCATTTAATTGTTGACACATCACGCCGGCTATAAACCGCAGTTTTGGCGTAAGTTTTATTTATTACCTTACTCTCAGCATATAAATAAGTATATTAGTTACGTTGGCCATTTAATGTAGATCAAAACTGTCTTTTACTGTTTTTCATTTTAATAAGTACTTTAGAAGTTGTTACAATATCAAAAAATCCTTGCTTTGAAACGGCTCGCCACACGCCATGCGTCCCCCGCGCCCCGCGACGTTTTGCTTATAGAAGCGCGTCCGCCGCGCCCGCCTGCCTCTGTACTGTAGAAAAGTAGATGTAGATGCGATTGTACGTATTGGATAATTGGAGTTTAATATATTTAGTTTCGTCTATTTTGATTAATAGAATAGTAGATAGTCTTTTGTTCATAATTTCTTTCGTATAAGTATTTTAGTTTAAGAGAACAATAGGTAGGCTTTTGTTTATCATTTCTTGCGTTTAAGTATCCTGTTGTTTATTTTGTTTACTCTTCTTCTGTTCTTTTATATTTTCTTTACCTTTTAAACATAGGAAATGTTTTTAATTTAATTATACCACGACAAAGTCGTTCAAATATAGGTCGTAGAACAAGAAATGCAAATAAAAATCGTTTAAATCTTAGTAATGAAAGCGTATATGAGACGGAAATTAGATAGTAATTTAAATATATTTACTTATTGAGAGGGATGTGTGTCAATAATGATATTAATCTTTACCATTTTAAATAATTTATTAATTTTCTACGTTAAACAAAGATAAATTTTGCTTTTTACAATATTTCGAAATTACAAATACTTTTAGAGAAAAGCTATATCGACTCATGTTATCCCTTACTTTCAGTGTATAAATAAGTATATTAGTTATCTTGGCCATTTAATGTAGATCAAAATGTTGATTAGTAGCACAGATTTGAAATTACGATACTAAAAAATTCTTGCTGTGTAACGGCTCACCGACCTCCACGCTTCCCCCCGCGCCCTCGACATTTTGCTTATAAAAATGGATCCGCCGCACCCGCCTAGCTTCCCCCGGGCATGGAAGGAGGGCCTGCTCATCATGTTGCCCAAGGCTGGGAAGAGCCCATAGCAGCCTGAGGGGTACCGATCTATAACCCTCCTTTGCGCCATCTCCAAGCTGTCCGAGAAGTTATTCCTCTCACTTCTCCAGGCGCACATCCACCTATAAAGCGAGCAGTTTCTCGAGCGGGTATACTACTCTGGTTACACTACGCCGTAACAGCGATCAACCGAAACCCCGCCCCGAAACCACGTCTGGCACCCGGACCTACTTCATTAAGTGCTCAGAGCCGGCACCCCCCAGAACGTCGCGCATGTCTTTGCCTCCCTGCCTCAGTGACAGGACATTTTGCTTGAGAGTTAAGAGTTCGAGGTATAGCAGCGACTCGATCGCTGCCGTTGTTCCCCAGGGCAGCATTTTGTCACCTGCTCTCTACGCACTATACACTGATGACATCACATCGCCCTAGCGAGTATCACTCAAAGAGAAATCCTGCAGGTGGTCCAGAACCTCATCCTCCGTCGAGTGACGCAGGCGCCATACTACGTGAGAAACACCACGCATCACCGCAACCTAAAAATAGAAAGCCTGGAGGTACACATTGGTCGTCTCGCGTCCAGCGCATTCCGCTGCGCCAATGTATCGGGTCACCTGTACCTAAGGAGCAGCACTCCGTGGCATATCCGGTCGCCCGAGGTCAGACGTCAGATGACTTCCGAGGGACTTTCTATCCTCCTCCAAATGCGACTCATGAGCCTTGCATTGATCCTTGGTCGTTTAAGCTGGGCCTCCCTCAGGAAACCGAGGGTCTCACCTGACTGAGTTGACCGCCTAGATGGCATTTGATAATCTTTTCAATCCCGTCCCGCACGCCTCTCTCTGTGTCTGCTCTAGAGCAGCTTATCGCTTGAGACCACGGCCATGGAACCAACGCCCAGATGTCGTTCGGAGCTACTACGGAGATGGACGAGAGAATGCTTAAATTCTGCGCCTGGCTCTATAGCAAAGTAAATTTAGAAGCGATTGCACGTATTTTGGAGTTACCCAATAATTATAATGTATATCGTCGCGGCATTGTTGGTTACATCTTTCGTTTAAGTATTTTTGGGTAAGAGAATAGTAGGTAGTCTGTTGTTTATAATTTCTTTCGTTTAAGTTTTCTGTTGTTTGTGTCATTTGTTCAGGTGTGTGTTTTTTTAAACAATTGGAACACCCTTATTGGAGCTACGAAAATGTGGGTTGCATTAAGGTTTCAATAATTTTCACATTAGTAATCTTAAGTGCTTTGCAAACATTCAGTAGTTAAAGCAGGCGAAGCCGCGAGCGGGTCGCTAGTATTTCATATTTCGAGGCCGGTCGTGGCGCAGCGGCACGAGGTGTGACTGCAAAACCGACTGGTTGTGGGTTCGATCCCCACTCGAGGAGATGAAATATTTACTTAAATTTATATTTCCATTTCTTCGCTCTGGTGTCGAGGTTAAGCGCGGCGTTGAGTTCTGCCACTCAACACGCAATGCCTCCAGAATTCGGCAGAAAGTGGGGAACGGAGTGTCTTAACACTAGGTTCCCTCTGCCTACCCTGCTGTGTGCGGGATACAGGTGAAGCTCATTTAATTTTTATTTTAATTTAATTTAATTTATATATTTATATAAAAAAGCTTACTATTCAAATAATAATTCTTTAAAAGCATATATAGGCACTTTTTTTAACGAACTAAAAAAAAGTTGAGTTCTGCCACTCAACACGCAATGCCTCCGGAATTCGGCGGAAGGTGGGGAACGGAGTGTCTTAACACTAGGTTCCCTCTGCCTACCCTGCTGTGTGCGGGATACAGCGTGAAGCTAATAAAAAAAAGTAAAGTGACACTAACCCGATGATAAATTGATCTCGATCACTGAATGTAATTACGATAGTCGCCATTCAGAACTTGGAAATTGGAAACTTTAGTGCGGTAAGGATAGGAAATTAGCTGTTAATGTACCATGTGATTACTGTTCGAGGCAGCGACGGGGCTTAATTGCTACTTCAATACAGTGTATGTTGTGCGTACATAGATACATTATATATGTGTTTACGTGATAGGCTCCTATATTGGTAAATCAATAGATGTTTACAATAGAATATGGTACATTTTAGGTTATATAAAGGTTAGGAGGCAAACGTGACGCAGCAGCACTGCATTTGACTATGCACCCATTTTTAACGTTTTTAAAGTGTTATTCCAAACTTAGGAAAGAAAAATACTTATTTAGAAAACGTATTAAAATTTGAAAGTAGCAGGACTCGAACCCGCGCCTCCTGGAAATCGACCAGGCGCTCTGGCCACTAAGCCATACGGTCTAAATAAGTATTATGCACCCATTGATTGTAGATACAATTCCTATTCGGGCGAAGTGTATTCGTTTCCTCGTGAGAAAAACTGCGCGGCGTTGTGCCGCTCAATACCCGATGTCCAAAAATTTGGGTGGCGTGTGGGAAACTTTTTTTATAATCTTTCATTTGCTTTTTATCCCGATGTCTGGCTTTATGTAATGAAATATTATTTTTTATTGTTTAATTTATTGAATACTCATGTTGTGATTATGAAAATGACGACAACATAAAAAAATCCAAGATTGTTTCGAATTCGTAATATGGAAGATATATAGTTTATTTTTTAAGATTACCTTTTGAAGTGTGATAGCTTTAGGTACGTTATATGACTGTTAGTAGAGGAAAATATCGTAAGATCGCGTTAGCAATATGCTAATGTTTAATATTGGCGTTCACACCAAAACTATTGTCTATTAGGCATTGTCATTCTTTTACTTAAAACAACCAACGTTTTTTGTGCGTTTGTCAAGATTATTTATCTCGAGATCACGTGGAGGTATCAAGCTGAAATTATTATTATATAATCGGGAGGTTCACAGTCCCTTAGAGCACAGAAAACATTAATCTTCTATGCCTAGGCAACCAAAAAATACGAAATTCGACGCGTAAAACCAAACTTTTAAGATACCTCCTATGGACCTACAGTTATAAAAATTGGTACGAAGTGAGAATTTATAATACAAATAAATGAAAAAAGAACTGAAAAGTGAAAATTTATAGGTATTTTCTAAAAAAATATTCATTATACTCTTTTTGTAATTTAGCATTTCATGAATAAGATAAGAGTATACACCCTCAAACTTAAGTTTGTCAACTTTTGTAAGTTATACTTTCCGTTTACTTTTAATCCTGAAATTAGTACGGAACCCTCAGTGCGCGAATCCGACTCGCACTTAACCAGATTTTTTATAACTAGCAACCAAAACACAAACTACTTCAAATGTAATGAATGGTTTACATCTATGTATTCGGGATTACATTGAAATATGTGTGCATACGTCTTAAGTCCGGATTTCAGCTTTGTGGCGAACATAACGCATGAGCCTGCATACTCCAAGTCAGCTGGCCAAGAGAATGCACACCGCAATTGCCTCACAGTAATGTCCCAGCTACTTGCGCTTTACTGGTATACATCTATACATGTAATATATAAGGAAATATGGTTATATTAAATTTTATATACCTGGATGTATATAGCAAAGCTCGTAGCGTTGACTCCGTTTCTCATTTTCCGCTTAATTTTTTCTTTTTTATCTACCGTAGCGGGAAAATGAAAGTATTTTAAATGAATACTTGAGCCGCCTCTTACGACACCATCATTACCAGGGTGATCTGGTTCTAGGAACTCACAGCATAATATACAGGAGATTATTTTTTTATAGCTTTACGCTGTTATCTATACAGCGCTAAATCAAAGGTAATTTTTAAAGTAGTATCAAGACATTCTATTTCCCACGTAGTACCAAAATTTCGAAACCTTGCGTGCTATCTAAGCACCAGAGCAAGGAAATGAAATCCCCTGATTGGGAATCGAACATGCAACCATCGTATTTACAATCAGAGAGTGTGCCAGTGCCGACGGCCACAGGATGCAGGAGACTCGTTAATATAGTATATTCATATTTCGCTTTTTTTTTTCAAATAAACCCAAGTCTATTTATTTATATGGTGTGGGACAGTAATTGCGACAGGTTGTAGGTTCGATTCCCATTCGAGGAAATGAAATATTCATATTTCCATTTTTCGCTTTGATAATACTAGGTTACCAGGTTCCCTGGTGAGTATATTGTGAAACTAAACACAAACTCTCCAGTTCTATAATATTAGAATAGATAACGAAATTTCGATACTCAATTTTAAAAATTGTCCTTTGGAACGTCATTTATTCGCAACAACGTCATGGGACTCGTTTATGATTCAAAACGTATTTAAAAACTCGTTACGCGGCGCGATCGGAATCAAATGAGGTTTATGCGAAACAAAATTGGCTGACGTTAGTTCATACTTCATGTTTTATTGTGCACAGATAACCTAAATATCATAATAGTAGCACTAGGTAAAATAAATAAATCAGCTTCACGCTGTATCCCGCACACGTCAGGGGAACCTAGGGTAAAACACTCCGTTCCCCACTTTCTGCAGAATTCTGGAGGCAATGCGTGTTAAGTGTACCAGAGCGACAAAATGGAAATATAAAAAGTAAATATTTCATCTCCTCGAGTGGGGATCGAATCCACAACCAGCCGGTTTTACAGTCACACTGTGCCGCTGCGCCACGACTGGCACTAGGTAATATTACTTATTAAATATAATAAATACACCGAGGCCGTCGTGGCGCAGGAGCATAACGAGAGTAACGAGACGGTTGTCGGTTCTATTCCTCCTCGGGGAACTGAATTATATTTTTTTTATTTATTCGCTTTAGTACCAAGGCAAAAGCGCGGTATTTATTTTTCAGGTATAGTATATGAGTTTATCAACTCATTCTTTATACTTTCGCTCATTTCATACAATCATTCATTCATACATGGTCCGAGGACTATAAACGGAAAAACACAATCTGGCACAACTTTTAATACATTTTCTAAATATATATTTTATTTTCTAAGTGTAGGAATAACACAAAAAAAAACATATTATTCTACTTTAACAGTACGTCTAAACATGGTTTAAGTGCAAATAAAAGTTTAATATTAATTCAGGTTTGACTTGTTTGTCTTGTCACCATTTAATTATGAATTTCACTAGAAACTTAGCTCAGGTTTAATAACTTTAGCTATTTATTTTCGAATTTCCTCGGTTTTACTGGAATTTACTAACTTTAATTAGAGCAGTGGTTTTTTATTTTACTTAAGCTATGAATATATAACATATTTTTTAAATATGTATTTTTTAGCGTCACGCTGTATCTCGCATCAGGGTAGGCAGAGGAAATCTCGTGTTAAGACATTTCCCGTTAAGATATTTTCCCCAGAATACGCCATTTTCCGCTAAGTTCTGGGTTGATTTAATGTAAAATTTGTTCGCATCTCATCCCTTATCCCAGGCAGACAGTAGATATTTAGTCAGAGAAAAAATGATATCTTCTTTATCTCTATCTCTGTAAAACCGACTGGTTGTGGGTTCGATCCTCACTCGAGGAGCTGAATTATTTACCTTAATTTATATTTCCATTTCTTCGCTCTGGTGTCGACGCTAAGCGCGCCGTTGAGTTCTGCTACTCAACGCGCAATGCCTCCAGAATTCGGCAGAAAGTGGGGAACGGAGTGTCTTGACACTAGGTTCCCTCTGCCTACCCTGCTGTGTGTGGGATACAGCGTTAAGCTGATTTATTTATTTATTTAGATACACACTCAGGTCTACTTTTAATTTTAAGATATCACTTAAATTAAAATGAATAAATGAGAAATTGAGAAGTTATTTTTCCACTTCATTTTTATCAATCGTTCCGTTTTTAATTTAATAATATCTTAAAACTATTAATTATCCTTCCAATCTCTTTGGCTACTCCGCTAGGAGTAAAGTATGAAGCTAAAAAAGCTAATTTTCAAAAAAAATTTGTTATAAAAATAAAATTTAATATTCATAACGTTGAATCGCAATAAATATCGTGGGAAGCTTCTTAAGTTTTTGATGCCAATTATATTCGAATGCGTGACTTGTTTTTACTTTGATCTCGATTTTTTGAAGGACAATATTTTGTTCTGTATCTGATACTAATTGGGACTGTCTCATCATTTATTTTAATTAATATTATGTTTTACGTATCAGGGATCACAGAAGTATAAATATTTAAAACTGAAAGTACCATCGGGGCCGCGTCGTGGCGCAGTATCTGAATATAAGCTCGATCATTGTGGATTCGATTTAAATTTAGGGGGAATTATTTTCATTTTTTTTAAACATTTTTAAAGTGTTATTCCACACTTAGGAAAGAAAAATACTTATTTAGAAAACGTATAAAAATTTTGAACGCAGCGGGACTCGAACCCGCGCCTCCTAGAAGCCGACCAGGCGCTCTGACCACTAAGCCATGCGTTCCCGCCAAGCTGCGTCGAAATTTTTATACGCTTGTTACAACTTATTTATGTTGTTAGTATCTCTATAGGGAGATTTTTACAAATATTAGATTAGTGGTCAGTGCGCCTGGTCGGTTTCCAGGAGGCGCGGGTTCGAGTCAGACAACAAGACATCACGTCATTTTTAGAAAATTAAGTTTCCTCTGTCCTCCATAGTATTTAAGGAGTACCTACAGCATGAGGCAGAAAAGTAACAACGCTGTACTTATTAGAACCAAATCAAAAGGGTCAAAGGACCACCATTCGGGGCGATTTCGAATCGAAGCGAAGCGTTTTCACACTAGGGTCTCTTGACGTATATATATAGGGGAGAGGGGGGCACATTCGAACGATTTTTAAACTTTGTGTCATATCTAAAAATTCCACAGTTTTTAACTTCTTTACTATTTCACAATACTTAGTCCAACTATTGTGCCACACAATCGTAGCATCGTATGTAGAAAAATATATAAGGTAAACGTGCAATATCAACTTTAGTAGCAGTAGTCAAATGTACAAAGCTGCCCCCCCCCTTGCGGGGTAGCTTTGAACATATATGGGGCAGTTTTGAACTATCATCGAATTCAATGAAATTAAAAAGCTTTTAAGTAATTTTATCAATAAACTTAACATTAGAAACGATGGAGATCAAATATCAGTACCATGTTAACTGAAAAAAATAATATACCTAGTTTAATATTGCGATTGCACTAGTACTAATGTTAAATAACTTTAATATTATTAATAGACTTTAAAAAAACAAAAAAGTAGCTTTGGCTTCGTAGAAGTAATTAACATTATGGGATCAATCATAGAATAAATCTAATATTATGAAAATAAAACATAATATTTTTTAAATAAACAGCTTACTACCTTAATGTGAACTTAGAAAAATTAAATTTAAAGGAAAACATGAATGTAGTACGTGACGTAACCAGCAACTGAAATTGGGGGATGTAGTCTACGTAAGAAATAAAAATTAGCTTCACGTTTTATCCCGCACACAGCACGGCAGGCAGAGGGAACCTAGTTTTAAGACACTCCGTTCCCCACTTTCTTACCTCGACACCAAAGCGAAGAAATGGAAATATAAATTTAAGTAAATATTTCATCTCCTCGAGCGGGGATCGAACCCACAACCAGTCAGGATCAATCATAGAATAAACCTAATATTATGAAAATAAAACAAAATATTTTTTAATAAACAGCTTATTACCCTAATTTGAACTTAGAGAAATTAAATTTAAAGGAACATGGATATAGTATAGTGACGTAAAGAAAAAAATTGTACAAGCTACTTTTTTACTATTCATAGATGATGAAACATTCGCTAAAATGGAGTGTCCAATATTTATTAAGTGGTAGTCTAATTCCATTACGTAGTCTTCATACGCACAGGTATCAGTATCTTCATTCTCGTCACAGTAAATTTTCACTTCCTCTTATGATTCCAAATGCATTTTTGAGTCAATTTCTTGTAAAGAAAAGTTCAGTTTCGTTTTGTTTTTCTTTCGCGGTATTTTGTTATATATAATAATATTCAAAACTGCCCCCCTTATTTTGTTCAAAGCTGCCTCAGTGGTACTTGAAAAATTAAAAACGTTTTTTTTTCAAGTAAAAGTTTAAAAATTGTATTAATTTCTAGTTTATTGCATGATATATGAAACATTCTAACTAAAAGAGGAAAAAATAAAACCATATACCATGAATTGGATCCCTGCGATCCTTACGCGTTTATTTAAAAATGTATAAAATTTTACTCAAAATCAAACACTCCTCGTAACTCAACCACGGGCTCTCATATATCAGCGGTGACAAGTGACACGTGTGCAGGTTAGTGCTGCCACTACTCAAAAAAAAATCTAACAAAATTTCTTTTTAAAATAGCTCTGTTAACACATATTTTAACAGGTGCCCCTGTTCAAAGCTACCCCCCTCTCCCCTATATATACATATAAATATATACGTCAAGCATATATATATATATATATATATATATGCTTGACGTATATATAAAAGGGGAGAGGGGGGTAGCTTTGAACAGGGGCACCTGTTAAAATATGTGTTAACAGAGCTATTTTAAAAAGAAATTTTGTTAGATTTTTTTTTGAGTAGTGGCAGCACTAACCTGCACACGTGTCACTTGTCACCGCTGATATATGAGAGCCCGTGGTTGAGTTACGAGGAGTGTTTGATTTTGAGTAAAATTTTATACATTTTTAAATAAACGCGTAAGGATCGCAGGGATCCAATTCATGGTATATGGTTTTATTTATATATATATATATATATATATATATATATATATATATATATATATATATATATATATATATATATATATATATATATATATATATATATATATATATATAGCAGCATCATCCTGCTATATTCCAGCGACGACCACGACTGCCCTCAATAAAAATATTTCATTAAAAAGTAGTAAATAAGTAAAAGAACATAACACTGAAAGAAATTCACTTGTGATTGGAGTTAAACCGCATGTCCGATACAGTCGACGTCGCAATAACCGTCTGACAGATTGTTGATAACTTTATAAAGAGAAACGTATTCGTACAGTGGTGGGTGAAGCTTTAACAGTAACGTGTGGTTTTGTTTCTAGGTTAAATAACATTATAATGAACTGGTAGATTGAAATTGTATTTAATATGGTTTTTGCATATTTTGTCGAGATTGTGGCGACGTGATGTGGATTCGATTTCCAACCGAGAGTATGATTTATTTTTATTTGCTCTGATAATAAGACAAAATGCGACTTTGGATCTCAATACTCAACACGCTGTCTCGTATATTTGATGTTCAAAGATACATGTCTCAAACCTGACGTTCTGATCACTTCACTGTAGCCTGTGATCCCAGGTGGAGATCTACTAGCCAATCTCACATTCCAATTCCAATATTTACTTAAATTTATATTTCCATTTCTTCGCTCTGGTGTCGAGGCAAAGCGCGGCGTTGAGTTCTGCCACTCAACACGCAATGCCTCCAGAATTAGGCAGAAAGTGGGGAATGGAGTGTGTTAACACTAGGTTCCCTGTGCCTACCCTGCTGTGTGCGGGATACAGCGTGAAGCTTTATTTCCTGTAGGTTCAGTAGCAACAATGTAAAGCTAAAGACATATTATAATTTTTATTGTATAACAAGCTAAACGTGACCTGACATATACATATTTGATTTCTTACATCATATCTACAAAGATCAATAGAGCAGACATCGACAATTTAGTTTAAAAAATATTTTAGCGTCTATATAAGATATTAAAAATTTTACTTACATTTTTTAGCAATAATTGTGTGATTTGAAGTATATAGGAGTACGAAATAGTAATTAAAGCGCGTTGAGTTCCGCTACTCAACACGCAATGCCTCCAGAGCTCGGCATAAAACGGGAAACGAAGTATTTTAACATTAGGTTCCCTCTATTTCCGTTGCTGTGTGCAGAAAAACACCGTAAAGCTTAAAACAGTACGATATTACCAGTTATCCAGTGTCTGTTCAGGTAATTAATATCATAATTAAGCTATAATTAATTATTGAAAACCTTTTCAAATAATTTATTAATCGTGCACTATCAATTAAGTAGACGTAAAACACAATATAAAGGGAAAATTGAAATTGTTCAACCTTTTTAGGGTGCCGTTCCTTTTAAGGTGAAAAGGAATCATTATAAGAGCACTTTTTTGTCCGTCAGTCTGTCTGTCTATCTGTCTGTCTGTCAAGAGTCTCTCCCGACTCTCCGGACTCTCCCGACTCTCCGGACTCTCCGGACTCTCCCGACTCTCCCGACTCTCCGGACTCTCCGGACTCTCCGGACTCTCCGGACTTTACCGACTCTCCCGACTCTCCGGACTCTCCGGACTATCCGGACTCTCCGGACTCTCCGGACTCTCCGGACTCTCCGGACTCTTCCGACTCTCCGGACTCTCCGGACTCTCCCGAATCTCCCGACTCTCCGGACTCTCCGGACTCTCCGGACTCTCCGGACTCTCCGGACTCTCCGGACTCTCCGGACTCTCCGGACTCTCCGGACTCTCCGGACTCTCCGGACTCTCTTTTTTCTACTTTTTTTCTTTTCTCTTCTCCTTCTTCTCCTTCTCTTCTCCTTATAATCAATATATACTGAGATTCCAACTATCAACTATCAACAAAATCATATACAGAACACGTACTCAAGATCCAACGCCTAAACGTATGCTAAATAAAAGTAATTTTACAAGAGATTGAAGTTATAACATTATTTAAATTGCAAAATATAAGGGGCCGTGGGCGGCGACGAGCTTAATACCGTGACAGATTGTCTAAAGGACGCTGCGGCTTTATCTCGGGGCTCGGGAGAGGACCTCAAAGCGATGTCGCTAACAATTCTGATTGTACCTCTTTGATTCGCGGCTTTAGAGATAGCGGTTAGGTTTGCTGTTATCTAAGAAACAATGTTAAAATATCATAGACAATCCGTTGCTATATTTTGAATATGTAGATGATTTTGGTTAGTTATAGCGTTAAGTTAAGCTATCCAGAGCTAATGAGAAGAAAAAGAAGTCAGAGAAGAATTTTCTCTAACAATCTCTAGAATATGCAACGATTGTATTAAGGCAATTGTACTTGCTGCTGTTTTATTCATGTATGTTATAATATTTTCATTTCCTCGCTCTGGTAACGACGCAAAACGCGGCGTTGAGTCCACGTAATGCTTCCAGGATTCAGTGGAAAATGGGTAACGGAAGTGTCTTACTGAGACTCTCTCTTAATACTAGGTTCCCTCTGCCTACCCTGCATATGTGGGATACAGCATGAAACAAATATAAGCATTTGCATTGAAACTAGGGTGGTGCGGGCTCTTTCTGCCTACCCTCAGTATTTAAGACAACATTAAAAACAATAATTTCAATATTATTTAAATCAAAGTAATTATTTATTAAAAAGAATAAAGTCCAAATCATCAGTCAGTATCGCTAACATTACAACCACGCCTTCCAGCATTACTTCCGTAATAGAGTGTAATCGAGGCTTAGACCAAGCTATAAGGAGAGCCCGAGGCCGCGTCTATTAACTAAGAATGTTCCGGCCAACTTCGTACTAACGAGTCAACTTGATTAATTTTGAAGCGTGATTCTACATCGGTCCAAGATATAACTAGCATTGGTTATTAAGATCATCTCGAAGTCCAAAATTTGAGTTCTAAAGTTTTACCAAAATGTTAGAGTTGGTGTCGTTTGAGTTATTAGGATTGTTGTAATTTTTAATTATTTTTTTTAAAGTTCTCCTTAACTCGGGTAGATATAAAAAAAATGCTTCATTTGCTTCCTTGAGAGCAGGAAAACATCAAAATATTTTTTCCCTCTGCTAAGAATAGATGCTACAGCCTTCGAGTCGCTGCGCTACGACGGTTCCAGCATAATATTGAATTAAATTAAAAATTAAATCAGCTACACGCTGTATCCCGCTACAGCGGGGTTTTTGCGTTACAGCTACACTCTTGGATTTCTGCGCCACGACAGCCTCAGCATAATATTGTTAATCATTAAAAAAAAGGGGAAGAAAGAAAAATGTTTTTTACACATTATCAAAATGGTAAATAATACATGGGAATATCTAATCATCTGCCACATGCCATCATCTAGGGAACAGCGTCGATGTAACATCGAATATGCGAGAATCACGAAATTTTGAACACTCTCGAAACTTCATCAAGGAAAGACACGTACGTTTGTTCGGCTAATCGAAACCCCGGCCTCAGCTACATGTACAAAACATGTATGTATGTATGTGTACACAGCGCCCACAGCCATATCGTGGGAACTATTTAATTAGATTGGTTAAAACTGAAAAAAATTAAATGTGAAATATTTTATTTAGTATGTTTTTTGTTTAAATCGGTTTAAATTTATTATGTCATAAACAGCATATTACTTTTTAGTGGCCGGTGTCTAAATAATAATTTATAAGATATAAGTTAAATTTGGCACTCATCTCTGCCTATCCTTGGCAAGGTAGAAAACCTACTTTGACATTGCTATATTAAGTATTTAATTGAAACCTATCAATATAAAAATTTGCTATTTTCAATTACTTACTAAAAAGTATTAGAATAAATATATTTGTTTATAATATTGATGTTAAAGCGATTTAGTAGTTTTTTTTATTGAATTTATAATAATTTTCCTATAAAAAGAAATACAACCAGAATGACGAACGGAAATGTCTTTATGGGAACGGAGTGTCTTAACACTAGGTTCCCTGGTTGCCTTTGCCTATATGCGAGATACAACGTGAAGCTAAAAAAAATACCACTAATATTTAAGCATTTTAGCTATTTTCGTATATTTCCTGGCCGGGGACAAGGGACCGAGGGCGGAGATAGCTCAGTGACAAATCATTCTACACTTATCTTACCTTTATACCGTGATGCGTCGTTTTACTTAAGGGATTCGGAAGCTGTCTGACCTAGATTGAGAAGATGTTGAAAGTTCCCTTTTGTTCACAATAATTCTTTGTAAAATTTGGCATCGAAATTTCTATTATCCACGTCATTGGCGTTCCATTGAAAAAAAATACTTTATATTACGTCGCTTATAAAATGTACCTATGAATGACGTTTATGTGTTTTTTTAATTACAATGACGAGAAAAAGTTACAATGACGTTATTCTTGCACCAAATAAGTAATGTGATAATGCAATAATTAATATTTTAGGTTAATTTTTTTCTGTTTTATCATTTTGTTATTAAGTATAAAGTGCTACATTATATAAATATATAAAAATAAAACCTAAAGTAAGAAAAAATCCTTAACATTCGCTAGGTTCTTGATGTCTATCTCGTAAACGTTGAAATTGACTAACCCAAAAAAAATAGTAATTGTAGCACTTGAAAATAGTAATTGATCCATCAAGGCCATGGTGATGTAGGGCCATAGCATGAAATGTTAACGCGACAGTTGTGAGTTTGATTCTCGGGGGAATATATTATTGCCACAGACAATCAACAACAGAGTGTCTCAATACTACGTACCTTCTACCTACCCTCGTGTTCGCAGAATACAATGTAAATAAATGCAATAAAATAAAACACGCCTTAATAATATTTGTAATAATGTGATTTGCAAAGCAAATAAATCTGAAAACTTGTTTAAAATCAAACGAACAATAACTGTTTATACGAAACAATAAATCTATGTGACAATTTAATGAAGAGTGCTTTAGATGGTACCCTTTTGTCGTGTCTTTCAAATTGAGTATCAATCTTGGAAGAGCTGGAGTGACTTCTTGAAGCATTTCCAAGCGGTACCTGAACGCAATTTGTATATCTTTGTTTTGTAGTAACCTTTATACCGAACTGCCATTTTAACCTGCTGTGTGTTAAAAATTTCTCAATTTATGAGAATTGAGTTTTTATAATTATTACACATGGATGTATTACACAGAGGCCAGCCGTGGCGCAGCAGCACAAAATGTGACTGTAAAACCGACTGGTTGTGGGTTCGATCCCCACTCGAGGAGATGAAATATTTACTATAAAATTTATATTTCCATTTCTTCGTTTTAGTGTCGAGGCTAAGCGCGGCCGAGGTTGAGTTCTGCCACTCAACACGCAATACCTCCAGAATTCGGTAGAAAGTGGGGAACAGAGTATCTTAACACTAGGTCCCCTCTGCCTACCCTGCTGTGTGCGGGATACAGCGTGAAGCTGATTTGATTTTTTATTCTATGAATTACACTCAGAGTTCATTCAGGCACTTAGAATGTACCACTTAGAATGTACCACATTCTAAGTGCCTGAATGTCCGCAGGTACAGTGGATTTTTCTCCGATAAATGCATAAAAATATTTTTCATATCGAGCCATAACTTCTGATATTAGAAGTTTCATGCAAGCAAACTGTTCGACTTTATAATATTAGTATAGATTAAATCCAATTTTTCCTTTATTGAAATAGAAAATTCGTGTTTAAAAGTCGATTGAAATAGAAAATAAGTGTTTGAATCTAACAAAAATGTAACAAATTTAACGCTGCGTTTTGTCTAGTTGAGGTAAAAACAAATAATTTTCTTTCAACAGGATTCAAATCCAGAGACTACAATGGCATGTTGTGCTGGTTATAAAGGATTTTTTTTTTTTTGCCTAAAGTTACCAATTATGTATGAAATATACGATTTTCACAACGTGTTCAATATAACAAAATAAGCTATTTCAAAAAGGAAACCAAGGGTTTAACCCTCGACCGACCGTTGCACACACACTACATACTACATGTAACGGTATGGATAACGGAAAATCAACGTGAAACGAAATTGGATTTATTTTAGAATCTATCACAATCCCCCGAGGCGTTGCGTCGTTCCGTTCGTTTAGAGCGCCGCTCGCTGCTCGCGTCGGTCGAGGACGACACCGACAAAAAGTTTAACCGCCTATAACTCGATCGACGTGTTTTTTAATCGATTTTACGGTGTTTTGGTGATTTTGAACTGATTTTTCTCTATATTTTATAACTTGTACAGATTATTTAGTTTATGTAGTTCCAATTATGTTCAATATATATATTTGTTCTATGTATATATTTGACAACGTTCTGTGATTAGTATAAAACTTATTAGGCATGAACGGTGGCAAAAAATGTTTTTGCGTCCTCATTTCTGTCGAATGAATTTTTTATATAAAGCAAATACTAAATTCGAAACCATCATTGCGTCTATCTGTTACATTTGTAGATTGTGGGTTCGATCCCTACTAGGGAGTATGAATTACTTTCATTTCGCGTCTCTGATAAGGCAATCTGCAGCATTGAGTTCCCTCACTCGACACGTATTGACACAAACACAGGCTTAAAGTGGAGAAAGGAGGGTCTAGACATTAGATGTTGCAGTCAAAACTGCAACACGAAATGAAACGCGAAGCTAAAAAGGAAAAATAAGTTTCACCGTCATGTCAAAGTCAGTGTCTGATTGTATAAGGTAGTTGTGAGTTCGATCTTCACCCAATTGAATAATAATAATAAAAATATTGTATTACAGAAACGAAATCAAATTAAGAATAAGTGAAATTTATATTTAAAATATTTCTGTTTTTTATTGTCCTATTTGGGTATAGAAAGTGCACGTGGGACTTATACCATCAAATGCCTATAAAACTATTTATCATAAAAATATATTTACTATAGGATGACATCTAATACGTTAACATGAAAAAAAAACCAATGTGATAGCAAACTTAAAAATAGTTAAAATCGAGTTAGTTTACGGAATATCCGTCGCGTCGATGGCCGAAGGACGCAGATAATGGAGAAGTTGCTACTATTGTGAAGGAAGTAGCCAGTTCAAACAGAGCGTAACAAAAGTTCAGAACTGAAAGTAACAACAAAAATCTCGATGTTTCAGTGTTTTCGTGTTGTCCAGTTTGTATTTAAGTATTTAACTTTTATTATATTTTAAAATACTTTCAACGTTGTTTTAAATGTTTAAATGTATCGATGTGAATGTCTCAAAAAATATGCAATATGTAGGGAGCAGTGTCTTAACACTTACTCTGTTATGCGGGAAAGAGCGTGAAGCGTTTTTATACATTTAGAAATGCAATTTCGTAAATAGTTATAATATAAAAAAGTATTTTACCGCAATACTGGTTTCATCTCGCTACATTAGTTATGCCATGTGTGGTCATGTGGTTGAGTACTGTAATTAAATTCACATCTTATATTAGTCACCGTTTATGTTTTTTATTAATAATTTATAATCTTATCGATATTCTTAAAATATTTTCGTATAACATCGTAGTGATCAATATGGTAGAGTTATATCAGCATAGGTCTCAGTTCGATAGAACTTATTAAATTAAATATAAACATTTCTTACATTACTTTAGAAAGAAGCGTATTTTGTGCACGGTTCTTATTAAAGACGAAATATATTATTGTAATGAACATATTTTAAACAAAAACGAAGTTGCAGGTCACACACAGCTTGCTTAAACATAGTATGTATGAACAATGTAATGCATACCAAACATACAGGAACCAAAACTTATATTTACGTCCAAAAAACAAAAAATAGTCAGTCAACAATATCGTCACAGATACATTTTCCTATTTTAGCATACATTTTTATTTTGTTTATTTTTTTATAAAAAAAATAAAATAAAAAATAAAGAAAAGGTATACTAAAATGGGAAAATGTTTATATTTTTTAGCATATTTTTTTTTAGTATACATTTTCTTAGCCATAAAAAGTCATCTATATAGTAAGGTTTTAGTCTGTCTGAGAGAGATAACTACTGAATTGGGGAAATAAATGAAGTTCGTGAACATAAACGATTGTTTAAAACATGGAGCTATAGTAGGTATGAACGAGTATGGGCGATCATAAATGTACAGACAGTTTTGGCAAAGTGCCATTTTTAGAAGGTTTATTTAAAACGCACTCATAAATATTTTTTTGATTTATATATGTATATTAAATTTGCATTGTTCCAACTATAAAATGTAACGTAACATAAATATGGAATTGAACATTCAAAATAAGTACTTTATAATACTTATATATAATACTTATATTATAATCGAACCCCACAAATTTCCAGCCAGCCTCAGTAAAAATTACCATACACTTCTTATTCTTAATCACCAAAAATTCGTAAAATCACAAGATATTTTAATTCTAACTACATATATAGATATAACCTTAGTAGACTGGTACCATATAAGTTAAAATCCGTTAAGACAGAGTAGTGTCTTGTTGTCGATGAGATGGATATTGCGATTAATATATCTATCTGCCCGGACGCAGACTCTTCTTAGCTCTGAATATATAACGCTATTAAAACATTTTTTGTCCATTTCTTCCTTATTTTTTATTACTTTTAAGGTCTTTTAAGATAACTTGAAAGAACACTTGAAAGGACACAGAAATCCTGTGTCCTTAACCTATTTAGTAAATATTATTCTTTGAATGATGACTTATAATGCAAAAATCGTGAGGAACAAAAGGTTTTAATTAAGAATTCTTTCTCTTAATTATAAACCGAATCTGTAACTATTGCACCAACAATTAAAAACTTTCCAAAAGCATTACGTTTACAGTCAATCGATATTAGTCTGCATATAAATTCACTATGTCAAAATGTGAATGAAATTACAAAATCATACAAAAAACTGTCATGTTTTTAAATGTTATTCTTAAAATGCAAGTATTATAATTTTATTCCTCAGAAAACTCAAAATATAGCCAGCCACTGTATGAATGTAGCCAATTTTTTACATATTATTATACACAAAACCTAACAGAATATTGCCGAATATTTCTGTTTCCAAACGCACAAAGCTATTCTTATTTGTTTCTACTGACGTCTGAGCCACTCATGTCGGATACGTCTGTCTTCGCTATTTACTTTGAGAAACAAGATGGATTCTTACATCGCAAACGCTGAGAATCCTTGCTTTGACGTTTCATAAAAATGCTTTGAGGGGTGTATTTTGTAGCGTTATTTTATTCGCAAGTTCTGGTAAGACCCACAAGAATGTCATCAGTCAGCCGCTACGGCGTGCCTGGTGCGACCGTCGAGGATATCTGAATGTTCCCAATTCGACCTTTATAATCCGTTTTCAGTATAAACTTGTAAGTTAGTTGCTTTGCAAATGCGAGCCAAGAAATTTCAGCTATAAATATATCGTATCTCGAAGTTAAGTACCAAACGTCGTGATCTATCTTTATTGAATTTTAATAAAAAAATAAAAATTATAATAAAAATTGACATAAATAAATTATAAAAAGTACACAGAATATCTTACAATTCTAACATTATTTTATCACAGCTAGATAAGAGCTGACAATCTTCTTAACCCATGGTTAAATATACTTTCAATCATCTTAAATAGCAAAAACTAGATCAAAATCGATCTTTCTATTTAGGAACTACAATGTCATAGGCAGACATACACAAACTTGAAGCAAAAAAAACAACCCTCTACGTCAGAGGCTAAAAATTACACAAAATAAAGATATAATAATTATTAGATAAAATAAATATTTTAAAATCAGAAATTGAATTTTAAATAGTAAATTACAAATCGAGTTGTTCCCTTCGAATTGTCAGTTTATACAATAAGATATCCTCATGCACTATACAAAAAAAAAAACGATAATTTTCCCGCAATAAATGTACATGTCGAACAACAAACACTTAGGGTTGATTGGGCTGTTAATGTAGCGGCGATGAATAATTCCGCGCGCCATTGTGAGTTGTAGCGCACTGATTGAGTTTACGTTTCGCACGTCGTCAGTAGTATACAGTACGCGCGGACACTTTAATATGAGTTAATCTTTTAAAATATTAAATGCATTCAGATTTTACAATTATTAATATTGCGATAGTTGAATGTTGGAGGACTCGATTTATGTATGTTGCTGGAACGACATGGTTGGTTGGTAAATTATTCGTAGTTAGCAGAGCTATATCAGATATTATACTGACATTTTTTTTTTTATTATTGACGGCCTTTTGCTCTTTTTCTGCAATAGTATTATTTTTCTGTGAGACTGAGTACTGAGTGACTGTGAGTGACTGAGTGAGTTGTGATTTCGATTCTTATTCCAGGGAATTCTAGATAATGGATCATTGTCATTTCTTTGCTCTAATAATTAGAGAAAACGTGTTTGGCTTGCCGCTAGAAAAGTTTCAGTTTCAATCTGTAATTTATATTAACGTAAACTTAAATAATACCAATAAAATATATTGCTGAAATTGATATAATAATGTAACTTTCGTCTGTGCGTTGTCAGCCAATTATTAACGAAGACATAAAAATAATATTATTTCACCAAACACAATATATGTTTAAGAAATAAGCAGAAAGTGAAAAATAATTGTAAAATGCGAGAAGATTTTATAAATGTGAAAATTTGTACGGAATGATGCTTATTACACTTACAAGCGAAAACTATTAAACAGAATTGGATGAAACTTTACAATAATATAGTCTATACATAAGAATAACACAGGATACAATTTTTGTTAAAATTTTGTACGATTCGACTGTAGTATGGCTGTAATATGTGTAACAATAAGATAACCGGTGAAGCCACATCTGGTGAAAATATTATAAAGAAAAACAAATTATTATTAAATGATGTTAATATTATCATCATGTCTAAATAATATAATTTCATATTAAACCGTGCCGTAATCTGATCAACAGCACAATAGCAAGTCATCAAATTGATTAACGAGGTATAACTGTTATATAAACGTGTCACTGCGGAATCAACGCGCGAATCTAAATAACAGCTGTGACATTAAATATTTTAATAATTAACAACAGTAGGTTAGAACAACATTAAACGTATGATGTTAAATATGTTCAATAATTAAAATAATTATCAACAGTTTTAGTTGAAATTAATTTTGACCATAATATGGTTGAAGTGTGATATTAATATTGGGAATTTATATAATAATCAGCGGTTAGAAGTATCGTTGGCAGGTCTTTACAATGTGTTTGTTTAAAAAATCTAATTTCTTTTAGAGCCTTTACTTAAGGTTTTGTGGGGTAGATAAGTTCTTTTTAAAAGATAACCAATAAAAATAGTATAATTATCCTTGTTTCTGTGTTGTAATGTCTTGTTAATTTATTTAACATTTGGTTGTTTCAAAGCAGGCATTATTCTACTAGTTTGAATAATTTCTTATGTCAGTCAGTAGAGAGAGGAGGTAAAACATTGGAAGTAAGCGATAATTCGGATTTAAACCTACATTCATAAGGCGCAGGCACTGCTTAGATCTCGCGATTGATCTGCAACCTGATCTGTGGATCCACGGAATGCCAAGTAATTTCTTCTTGTATTAACCTTAACTACAGCTAAATTCGACAGGAATGATAGTAGCAAGTAGTTCCTGTATTTACTACAATCACCAAAAATCACAAAAAAAGAAGAAGACATCACAGAATATCGATAATAATTACAAGACTAATTCCATCAAATACAAATAGCTGTAAGTCTCTAATTCCGTTGAGCATTAACGTGTAATAACAGGCAAGTGTAACGTCCACGACAATGTGTTCATACGCTTGCTTCACGACGCACAACGACGCGCAGTGGACCAATTACTGTAGGGAGTAATGGCGGTTATTACCACGGCACGGATGCCATTTAAATTATCAATTTAAATCAAAATCTTTTTAGAGGTCCTTTTCTCATTTTATTTGTCTATTTCCGGGATGATCTGGCTTGATTTGCATGTGCTTACGAGCATCTAAGGATTAAAAACCACCTAAAGGTTGAATACCCAAAACTATTTCAAATATTTTGAAGAATAAATCGAAATATCGTGGTTAAGATTAGATATTTTTTTTACCGCCGTTAATCATTGCTGCTAGCTTTATTTTCAATGTTTAAAATGTTTTACATAAGAATATTTTTTTGAGCTTTTTTCCACAGAATATAATTTTAAAATACAATTCTTTATGGTATTTTTCATTATTTTATACAAAAAAAATGGTAGTAACTGCATTGTAAACATGGCAGCTCCATTCCCCTAAAACAATGTACACACGCATACACCGCGACACACGACACGCTACACTCAGAGGACCAATATCGGGATGTGTCGAGGATTTCGTCGCTCATTATCACGCATCGTATGTAATATAAATTGTTTCATCCACTTGCCACCACTTTAAATCATAATAGCTATTAATTGCATTATCTTTCAAAATTATATTAATATGTTCTGTTAACAAAATGTAGGCTGTCGTGAAATGTGACTTCGCGATAGTTGTAATTTAGATAGAAAATTCAAGGGACTGATAATATTCAAACTATTATAAATTTTTCCATTCTGGTAAACAAAGCGTGGAATTCGCAATAAACACACAATATCTCGGGATCACTAGGTTCGTTTTGTCTATACTGCTGTACAAGAAAATAAATTAGGCTATAAAATAAAACAAAATTTAAATGACCTCAGTTCATATGAACACTAAAATAAATTCAATAATAAGCTCAAGCTTCTTGAATCGAATTGTTAACAAACAATATGGTCATAATCTCGAAAAGCCTTCGATACTTTCATACTCAACCGTTCCCCGAAACGATCGCTTTCCTTCAGCCTACAAGTTACAAGTACACGACCGCAAGTAATATCATATTTATTTTGTAGAGTGTGTTCAAACAGAATTTATAGGCATTAAATTATTTTGTATTGGCTCGAATCCTCTCTCGAGTCTCTTACGTCGAGTACTGTTTTATTTATTGTTTAAATACGATCTCGTCAGTACCAACGGAATGCAATCCCAGTAGTGGCTCTAGTGGCTGCTTGCTTCACGCTAGCTTGGCTTTTAATATTTTCCACATAAAGTGTTTTTTTACCATCAACCATCTTTCAAGGTGGAACAAAGGCGCTGCTGTGGAGCGAATGTGGGAAGTATGCGCTACATTCACCAAATATATTAGTGTTCTGGTTTTTGAATAATGTGACTTTTAGGTACAAATAAATTTCGTTCAAAATAAAATAGCTTCTCGTTGTATCCAACATACGGCAGTATAGGCAGAGGAAACCTAATGTTAAGGCATTGCGTTGGATTTCAACGTCTTCCTTGTTTTATTTCCCAATCGAAGTAATAACAATAACTAATTCTGAATGAGAATCGAACTCACAACTGCGTAGTCACCACACATTTTCCCTGACTAGCGTGCGCTGTCAAGACCAGGCCAGGAGAACAGCAATAAAGCCAAGTCGAAAAAAAACACTATACATTGCAAGTTCGATTTTAGATGTGCGCAGAAAGATGCTGGTGTAAAGTGAGTAAAAGTTTGGTGATAGTGTGGAGCCTTGCGGGACTCTGGCACTTTCCTACGTGTAAGTTTTTTTACAAAATGCAATACAAGGTTATGCCCTTAATAAAAGTTCCTATCAATTAACAGCACTATCATATGAGAATAATCTCATTAATGACCGCTCATAGACCAGAATGCCCATTCTTTTTTATATTGTTCCACCTATAAACGTAACTTAAATTATAAAATAAAAAAAGTCAAATAAGTACTTTACCTTACTTTCGAATGATTTTGTCAACCAAAAGGGCACCATAATATGAAAATACCCAAGAATTGTGTATGAACAATGACATTAAGTGCGCGAGGTAACTCCCGCACCATGCAAGTTTTTTGAGTAACATCGAAACTATTAACGTTATGTAGAACAACCTATAGCCGTCCTCGCTAAATGGAGTATTCAATACATTTTGCTATATCATACCACCGCAGTACCCACCGTAGACTGGTAACGTCTAAGTTAATATCCGCTAAACCGGAGCAGCGTCTTGTTATCGGTGAGCCGGATATTGAGATTAGTATATATATCTTTCTAGCCGCTACGACGCAGACTCTTTGCTTTGAATACTTAGCTCACTTACTTTTTCTTATATTTTTTCATAATAAAGTATTATGCAAAAGTCGAAATAAAGAAAATATTTTTAATTAAGAATTCTTCCTCTTAATGAAGAATCTAACCAGTAACCATTGAGTCTACAATCAAAAACTTGCCAAAACATAACGTTTACAGTAGGTGTGTTAATAATTTTCATATCTCCATATTAATTCACTATGTCGAAATATGAATGAAGTTAAGAAATCTCAAAAAAAACAATCGTATTATAGAATGTAGGATGAATGAAGAATGTTATCCTTAAAAGGTTAATATTATAATTTTATTCCTCACGAAATTTAAAATATAGCCAGCCAATGTAGCCAATTTTATACAAATTATTATACACAGAATATTGCCAAATATTTCTGTTTCCAAACGCACAAAGCTATTCTTATATGTTTCTACTGACGTCTGAGCCACTTACGTCGGATACGCCTGTCTTCACTATTTACTTTGCGAAACAAGATGGATTCCTACACCGCAAACGCTGAGAATCCTTGCTTTGACGTTTCATAAAAATGCTTTGAGGGGTGTATTTCGTAGCGTTATTTTATTCCCAAGTTCTGGTAAGATCCACAAGAATGTCATCAGTCAGCCGCTACGGCGTGCCTAGTGCGACCGCCAAGGATATCTGAATGTTCCCAATTCCATCATTATAATCTCTTTTCAGTATAAACTTATTATTTGTTCCTTTCAAAATGTGAGCCAAGAAATTTCAGCTATAAAGTAAAAACTTATACAGGTAACTTATAAATGCAATGATCAATTATGTCAATCTTGTACTATATACATACTATATATTATTATAAAGAAATTAAATTTAAAATTACAAAACATCCCAACACA